>CM021101.1:74534575-74640267 GCA_007115665.2 Sequoiadendron giganteum | reverse complement strand
TCTCTCCCTCTTTCTCTCTCACTCTTCCTCTCTCCGTCTCCCTCCCTCTCTCTACCTCTTTCCTTCCTCTCCTCTCCCTCTCCTCCCTCCTCCCTCCCTCCCTCCCTCTTTCTCTCTCATTCTTCCTCTCCCTCCTCCCTCCCTCAAGTCCCTCTCTCTCTCTCTCTCTCTCTCTCTCTCTCTCTCTTTCTCTCCCACTCTCTCTTTCTCTCCCTCTCCTTCTCCTCTTTCTCTCCCACTCTCCTGCTCTCCCTATTCTATTTCTAACCCTCTCCCTCTCCCCTTCTCCCAATCTCCCACTCTCCCACTCTCTCTTTCTCCCTCTCCCCTTCTCCCAGTCCTCTCCTCCCTCTCTCCTCTTTCTCCTCTCTCTCTTTCTCCCCACTCCCTCTCTCCTCCTCTCTATCTCCATCTACTCCAACTATCTCTTTCTAACCCTCTCCCTCTTCCTCTCCCTCCTCCTCCCTCCTCCCTCCCTTCCTCCCTTCCTCCACGCCTCCTCTCTCTCCTCTTCCTCCTCCCTCCCTCCCTCTCCTCTTTCTCTCCTCTCTCTTTCTCTCCTTGTCCTTCTCCTTCCTTCCTCCCTCCTTCCTCCCTCCCTCCCTCTCTCTCCCTCTTTCTCTCCAACTCTCTCTTTCTCTCCCACTCTCTCTTTCTCTCCAAATCTCCCCCCCTCTCTCTCTCTCTCACACACACACACACAAACACACACACACACACACTCACCTATATCTCCTCTACTATAAGGGTGCGGTGGAGAGATATAGAATTAGGATAGAGGGTATAGACAAAGAGGGAGAAAATAAATATATTAAGAAAACCATATTTCATATAATGCGTGTGCATTTTGAAGAAGTAGAGATGTTACCATTTTAGGAAGAAATAATGCGCTCGCGTTATAACGTGAGCACATTTTTTATTCCACTAAAAATGGTAAAAAAACCCAATATACTCGTGATGTCAAGGCCCACAGTTTTCATATTCTCCTGGTTCTGCGTGTGCTCTGACAACAAGTATCTTTTTGATGATGTTGTGAAGTGTGCAAGCATGTTCTTCACATTCCATCACCTTTTCCATTATCTTTCTACCACCTTTGCATGAAATAGAAGAGTTTCCACGTTGAAAGACATATAATATCAATTGGAGTTTGAATTCCATTGAAAACTGATATACAATTGAAGTTTGGAGGGGAACAAGCTTTTGAACAAGTCAAATTGTTGTGGAGTTTGAAGAAAGAAGAAGCTAAGCCTAAACAATTGGGTTGAACTCCTCCATTTGAAAGTCTGGTTTTTTAGGTATGTGAAGTCTTTACACATTTTCTTTCATTCTATTATGGCCTGCTTTCATTTTTGTTTGTCATTATAACCTTACATTGTCAATGCATATTTTAGTATACACAATTATATACATTTGCCAATTACCATTTTAAACTTGATGCAAAGCATCTACCAGGATCCACAAATCATCAAGGGTACTTCTGACCCTAACTTAAATTGAAGAAGATCAATGAACAAAACTCAATCATCTTTTCATCAAAATCCTTCAATTTCACTTGATTTCATATTTCCACAAAATATTATAACTTGGTTTCAACTCTTTTTCAAAATCAAAAAATAGATTAACCATCATAAAATTGATTGTAACATAGCATAAAGCTGATTAGAAACTCAGAACCATTCAATTCATTCATGATTCACTAATTCAAGAACTCAATGCCACTCTCCCTCTCTCTCTCTCTCTAAGGTGGTTGACTTAAATTCTAGAAATTGTAAATAGAAGTGCAAGACAAGAGTCTAGAAGTGCGTCCAAGCGAAAATAAGCCCATATGACTTTTCACCTTCCCTATTTCATAGTTTTTGTAACTTTTCAGTATTTTGTATTTGTGCAACTTTTGCAAATAGTTACAACTTTACAAAATATACATAAGACTTAAAAATTAAACCTCCTAATGATTCCCATACATGGAAAATGTCTTTAATGAACCTCTTACAACATGGAGATACCCAAAATTGAATCAAATTTCAAAATGGAAGCATAGATTGTCAAGGTGCTCTTGCACCAAAAACTTATCAAACACTCACAATGCCATTACACTCATTATGATTGTAACTTACATGATATTTATCTTATTTCCCTTCAAACTCAACTCCCCCAATGTATGTAACTATTTTTGTAACTTCTTAACTAACTTATCTCTTCACAACTTTGCCAAAAAATGCAATTTTTTGCAAATGTACATGCTTCCATTTTGATCCTATCTTGCAATCATGGCATGCCACGTTACCACTTTTCTTTAAGGCATTCTGGATTGAAAAAAATCATGTCACATTTGTCTATGCTAGGTTAAATTTTGTACAAGATGATTGTAAGTATTATTTAAATGAAGCCTTGAATGACATATATTTTTCAATTAACTTGAATGGATACATTTTTTAGGAACTAATATTCATCTCATTACCATGGTATAGATAAAATTATCTGCCATGCCGAAGAAAAAGAGGAAACTAACAGACGAAGAGAATGAAACCTTCAAAGAAAATGAGAGAGTTTAGGTGGCGGCATATCGTGAAAAGAAGAAATTGGAAACGATTGACGAAAACAAGCCAATTGAAGAGGAACCTCAACCGTCAAAAAAAGAATCGGAATTGGTAGCACAAAAGGAACGAATGTGAAAGCATCATCGTAAGACAGATTCAGATACCGTAGTTGGATACACACCCTCTACGACAAGTGAATATGAAGGGACATCATTAAGCACAAGTGAATATGGAGGGACACCATCTAGCAGAAGTGAATATGGACGAACAACATCTACTGAAAGTGAATATGGAGGGACACCATCTACCTCAAGTGAATATTGTTGGACACCATCCAACACATCTGAAGTTGAGAGTATATCATCACTCGGATTTGATGAAGAAGGTATGCTATCATCCCCATGTGAACCTCAAGGTATGTCTTCTTCTCCACCCTCGATCGAAGGTACACAATCTATCCCACCTCAATTAAATATTGATGAAATTCCTAATGTTGAGATGTATGTACCTAGGAGAACACCACCTAGAATTTTGCGTAGAAAGCCAAAGTATTTGATTAATATTGATGATGAGATTTTGCAACACATGAAAGGTAAGATTTTAAAACACACTTGTAGAAGATATTTTGATAAGATTTGGAAATGATTCTTTGAAAAGCTAAATGAAACTGCAAGATGTCAACTATTTGTTGAAATGATGTGGGGTGTAAAGTATAGGAACATCATGAAGAATCTTGGGCTGAGAACATCAAATGCATTGAGTGAAGACACTATTGTGAAGAATCTAATAGATGCTTATGAGAGTGTGGGTAAGACCTAACGCTCAAAGGATAGTAATGTCACCTGACATGTCAATGCATCGACTTTGGTAAGCTGTCAAACAAAGAGAGCTCGTCTCATTAAAAAGATGAGTGAACAAATGGGAAATAGTAGATTTTTTTTATCAAGAGCCATTCAAAGGTGGCAAAGAATTGAGGGCAATGATTCAACTGAATTATGGGCATTCTCAGAGAGACTATCACGAAAAGATAAAGAAGTTGTCAAAGCCTTGAGAACATTAATTGAAGAGTATTGGAAGAATAACACAAGGCCATCTCTAAATCAAAGGGATGTGGTAAGAAGGAGAATTGGTAGTCGGAATTGTGAGCCACATCCAAAGCATTTTTTGGATATGACTCAAATAAATTTTTTCAAAATTTTGAAAATTATTATACTCAAATTAGTATTTCTCAAAGATTTTTTGAAATTCTTAAACATTTTTATGTCAAGATAAATCACACACGCACTACTTGTTGTTGTAGAATACATACTGAATTTTCTAACCATTATGATGTTTATCGTTCTATATGTGTAGATTTGCATACTAACGATGTTTTGCAGGATTGTGGCATAGAAGCCCCACCAAAATATTCAAGAGAGTTATTATAATTTTTTTTATGTGAAATAGAGGATGGTCAGATATTGTACAGGATAACATGCTTGGATGGTTCGTGCGAGCATTGCGGTGGCTTCCAACGTATGCTAGTATGTCAACATATGGAAAGTACATATGAGGTGGGACAAAAACTAGTAGAGTTCAAGAAGTATAAAACAGTGGCATATGCTACAAAAGATGGGTCTCAAGCAAAAAGGTGTGATTTGGTTATTGAGAATATTCCAATGTACCAGTTTATTTCCATGTTTAGTGACAATATATTGTTTGAGTATGCAATGCATACCCATAGAGCCTGATGGTTGGACACACAATTCAAGCTATACAAGGACACCTTTCCAGTTGGAAGCATAGTATCAGTGGTTGAATTTGCGGAGATCTACAATCTACAACCACAACATGAGGTGTAGTCATAGTATTACAACTCCACACAAGTTTTGATATTTGTGCACATAGAATTCATTCATGCATCTGACAATATAGATGACCAAAGGAAGGTATTAAGGGAGTACCACTTTTACATTAGTGATGATCGCACACATTCTCCAAAGTTCATGGAAGGTTGCTTCCATATGTTCTACAATGGTTTGGCTCAGAGGTGCATAAAATACGACTGACATATAATATGGTCTGATAACTGTGCAACACAGTTCAAGAACTCGCGCATGTTCTATTGGTTGTGCGGGATGCATGTAATTACAAGTGTTCAACATATGTGGAACTTTTGTGAGGCCATACATGGAAAGGGGGAGCATGATGGTGCAAGAGAATATGTGAAAAGAGCATTAGCACGAGAAGAGTTAAAGTATAAAGACAATGCAAAGTTGACGGATGCAAAATCAATCGTCGAGTGGTGTAATGATTTGATGGGTCTAGGTAATGAAGGCACATCTTCAGTTCATAATTTTTTTTGGTTGATGGATGATACTAACATTGCACCATATGAGGACTGTTGTACACTAATAGAATTGAGTGAGGTACACTCTTTCTTTAGCTCAAATGCAGGTTCATGGAGTATCGATACATGAAAGATGTCATGCTTTTGTTCTTCATGTACAATGCAAGCCTGGAATGTTTGTGAGTCAAGGGAGTGGGTTTACAAATGGTTGATAAGTTATCTTAGCCCACTTCACACATATCACCCTCCGACGGCGTTGAAACTAACATAGATGGAATCATTGGTTGACTTTGACCACGTATCGGATCTAGTTCAACCAGGTGATATATCTACTTGCTTAGTTGTTGAAATTCCATATCATGATCTTACTTTGTACTGTATTCGTAATGTTGACAAATTTTAAGATATTTTCTGCAAGTATCAATGCAGGGCATGCTTATGCAGTTATTGCAGATGAAGACAATGAAGAGGGAACAAACTATTAATTATGTCATTGTGTTGAGGCCAAAAACAAATTGGAGGCCCCAGTTTTAGATGGAGAAAGCATCGAATACCCTACAGGCTCAGTTTTGGTTACTGGAACATGGCTTAGAAGGTACCCATATTTGAGTGTTAAACATTGGCTATTTCAGGACTTTGACACACATCATAAGATTCTTCATTACTTGAACCTTGACATGGCATCCAATGTTTGTTTGACCAAATATGGGGGTAGACCTTTGAAGAATACCTTGTGGAAGGTCTGTGAGTCTGACCATGAGGCAATACTTGACACAATAAAGAGTAGAGTAGACCCAGATGGTTCGTTGGATTAATTTGTAAGTATATGCCCATTGGTTCTTATTAATTTATACTTGTATGAACATTAATTTGTTTGATGCCAATGCTATCATCTTCTTTTACTTTGCGTATTTGTAAGTAACATACTAAATAGTGATTGGTGTCCCCTTGCAAAAAATGCAGATATAGGATCCAAGAGAATTTTAGCCATAAAAGCAATGCAACATCCTTATTTTGATGATCTTGACGAATCTCAATCATGATTTTAATCCATTAGAAAAGTGTGTGCAAAGCTTGGTGAGAGAATTTCAAGTTATTCATTTGAAGTTAACCTTATCATGAGCAACTATGATGTAGACATTATCACAGCATCTGAAATTTCAATTTACTCTATTCATGAGAGGTGTTGTGTGCAATAGGTATGTTGGAATTCCCAGTGAAGATGTATGACCAGGAGTGACTAAGTTGTGAGACCTGCATGCCTATCTCTACGTGCTTTCCATCTATTTTTATTCCATTTCCATTTTGGATGCTCTTTCTTTTTCTCTTTTACTTTACGTATTTGTAAGTAAACTACTAAAAATTGATTGATCTCTCATTGCAAAAAATGCTGATTTATGAGCCATCAAAGAGAATCTTAGCAAAAAAAACAACGCAACATCCTTATTTTGATGATCTTGACAAATCTCAATTTTGATTTTGAACCATTATGAAAGAGCATGTGAAGCTTAGCGAGGGAATCTAAAGTTACTCAATTGAACTTAACCTCATAATGAGCACCTATGATGTAGACAGTTAAAGAGAATCTCAAATGTATGAGTGACATTGTAAAAGATCTATGAGAACGAAGTACCTAAGGCATTGTAATGAGATTTACTTACATAATGAGATTTACTCAAATATTGTAATTTTGGAGTTCATGTTTGGTACAGTAACACCTTGTTCTGTAAATGCCTTCAATAGGAAAATTTACAAAATTTTAATTTTGAAATGTAAAGAATGTGAAAAAGGTCATATGTAATGTATTCAAAGTCTCAAAGAGGTCATTAGGTGATTAGAGAAGTGATATAAAACATATAAGGTCAAATTAGGATGTTTTAGGTGTGTGTGTGTTTATTTGTGCAGGGGAATTCAAGAAACAAAGGAACATACCTTTAAACATTCAATAACCCCCTTAAATTGTTGGGGCAGAAATTATCATGTATCCAAACCCTCAGATCCGTAATTTTTTCTCAGGAAAAACTCACTCCACCATGCCAAACCAAAACCCTTATTTTATGCTAGTATAAGGAGGGTTTACTGAAAGGAATGGTTCCACACCTTACCAGAACATGCCACCACCTTAGACCTTCTTAAAATAACCTACAAAAACTCAAAAGATAATCACCCAACCTCTACATGCAATATTTTATCAAACCCTAGGGTGAAACCTCATTTTTCATGCCCTTTTCCATCAAAATCTACAGGGGCAACAACACAAACCCCATAAAACTTATTCCATTTCACTTATAAATTTCTTGTCTGATTCAACAAGATCAAGTTGGGCCCCTCTAGAAAAATCTCTCTCGGTATTGGCTATCTCGGAGTGGTTTTCCCATGGCGGCAGATTTTCACTTGATGGAAAAAGTGTCAAATTCAAGTTGTGCAAAGTTGCAAAGTGGTGCAACTTTCACTCTGCAACTCATGTGACCAAAAAAACTGCTCCAATGCGTTAGAATAGGTATGTTTACGCTAGTCATGGTCTTGTTTCACATCGAAACACGCAGAATAGCTCTGAGCTACATTCCATCGGATTGATCCCTTAAGGGTCCAAAGTGCAAAATGGTTGCAAACTTCAGCATGCTATTACTCAGATATCATGATTCTTAGAAACTTCCCATCTAATCCTACAGGATTGCGTTGGGCCCGTCTAGAAAAAGCTCTCTCGGTTTTGGCTATCTTGGAGTTGTTTTCTCATGGCGGCGGATTTTCACTTGATGTAAAAAGTGTCAAATTCAAGCTGTGCATAGTTGCAAAGTGGTGCAACTTTCGCTTTGCAACTCGTGTGACCAAGCAGATTGCTCCAACGCTTTTGAATAGGTATTTTTACGCTAAGAATGTTCCTCTTTCACATTGAAACATGTGGAATCGTTCCGATCTATGTTCCATCGGATCAATCCCTTAAGGGTCCAAAGTGCAAAATGGCTGCAAACTTAAGCATACTATTACTCGGATACCGTGATGCTTAGAAACTTCTCATTTGATCCTACAAGATTGTGTTGGGCCCCTCTATAGAAACCTCTCTCATTTTTTTCTATCTCAGAGTGGCTTTCCCGTGGTGGCGGATTTTCACTTGATGGAAAAAGTGTCAAATTCAAGCTGTGCAAAGTTGCAAAGTGGTGCAACTTTCGCTCTACAACTCGTGTGACCAAACTAACTGCTCCAATGCATCCGAATAGGTATTTTTATGCTAGGCATGGTCTTTTTTTGCACCAAAACACGCGAAATCGCTCTAAGCTACGTTCCATCGGATCGATCCCTTAAGGGTCCAAAGTGCAAAATGGCTGCGAATTTCAACATGCTATTACTCAGATACCGTGATGCTTAGAAACTTATCGTCTGATCCTATAGAATTTAGTTGGGCCCCTCTACAAAAACCTCTCTCGGTTTTTGCTATCTCAGAGTGGTTTTCCCGTGGCGGCGGATTTTCACTTGATGGAAAAAGTGTCAAATTCAAGCTGTGCAAACTTGCAAAGTGGTGCAACCTTCACTCTGCAACTCGTGTGACCAAAATAATCACTCCAACACGTTTGAATAGGTATTTTTATGCTATGCATGGTCTTGTTTTGCACCGAAACACTCGGAATCACTCCGAGCTACGTTCCACCGGATTGATCCCTTAAGGGTCTAAAGTGCAAAATGGTTGCAAACTTCAACATTCTATTAATCAAATACCATGACACTTAGAAACTTCTTGTATAATCCTATAGGATTGAGTTGGGCCCCTCTACAAAAACCTCTCTCAGTTTTGGCTATCTCAGAGTGGTTTTCCTGTGGCAGCGGATTTTCAGTTAATGGAAAAAGCGTCAAATGCCAGCAGTGTAAAGTTTCAAAGTGGTGCAAATTTCATTCTGCAACTCGTGTGACCAAGCAGGTTGTTCCAATGCATCCGAATAGGTATTTTTATGCTAGGAATGGTCCTCTTTTGCACCGAAACAGGCGGAATCGCTTCGAGCTATGTTCCATTGGATCGATCCCTTAAGGGTCCAAAGCGCAAAATGACTGAAAACTTCAACATGCTATTACTCGGATATTGTGATGCTTAGAAACTTCTCATTTGATCCTATAGGATTACGTTGGGTCCGTCTACACAAACCTCTCTCGGTTTTGGCTATCTCGGAGTGGTTTTCCCATGGCAGCGAATTTTCACTTGATGGAAAAAGTGTCAAATTCAAGTTGTGCAAAGTTGCAAAGTGGTGCAACTTTCGTTTTGCAATTTGTGTGACCAAACTAACTACTCCAACGCGTCCCAATATGTAGGTTTACGCAAGGCATGGTCCTCTTTTGCACCCAAACACGTGGAATTGATCCGACTTGCGTTCAACCGGCTTGATCCCTTATGATGGTATGCAAAACACTGGAAAAGAGAAACATACAAATGATGGTTGAGAAGTTCGAGTATTCCACACAAAAAACATATGATCATTGGTGCAGATCACCTTGTTCCTCCATTTGATGAAGAAGGTCCAGTTCAGTGGTTTTAGTGATTATTTGATGGTGAATAGGTTGGTCAATAGGTTTTTGTGGGTATTTTGAGCATGTTTTGTCTTGAATAAGGTCAATTAAGACCATTAGGTATGTTTTAGGGTGAATTTTGGGTCTAGTGATTAAAAAATGTGAAAATTTCAATCTTGCACTAGAATTTGTCTTTGTAGCCTTTAAAGGCAAATTTGTGGATTTGTATATGATTGTGAAAGAATGGAGTTTTATCGATGTAATAAGGCTATTTGTAAACCATTTGTGTGGGTTTAGAGGTCATTATATGTACTCATTAGGTTGGAGGAGACTAAATTTGCAAATTTGTAAGTTGCTTAAAGCAACAAATTTGAAATGCAATGGTTACTTGTTTTGAAAGTTGGTTTTTAGTTAGTTGAGGGCGTGGATAAGTTAGAGAAGGGTGTAAAACACTATGTAAATCCTTGAGAGGCTCGAATGGAGGTTGTTGATGAACTTTTGGAGAAGATCTAATAAGAATTATTCACACTGTTCTCTATTTTTTAGAATTTTGATACAAACTTGTTGATCCCATACTTGGTACGACCTCTAACTTTCCTGTACGGTCCCAAGGCTGACATGGATTGAAAGAGTGCTGAGTTGGATTTCTTTTGGTGGTTGTTTGGTGCAAAACCATAAAGGAATAAGAGAGTTCTTATCATTGATTCAAGTGAATGTTGGAGTCTTAGTGGGCATATTTGAGAGAAGCTGTGTCAAATCACAACTTGGTTGAGCCACTCTGCATCACCAATGGTGCTTTGCAATTCGAAGAGTGATTGAGAGCATGTTGCTTTGTTAAATAGACCTATTTGGGGGTCTAGGACAATGTTGAGTCCATTTCTTATGTGTATTATAGATTATAACTTGCTTTCTCCCGAGTCCATTTCGTATACAAGAAATAATATTGCAAAAAGTTGACATAAATATTTCGATAGTGACGCATCAAGAACATATTGGAATATTTTTATGAATAATTTCATGGAATGCCAATTGTAAACGTGTTTTTTTCTTTTAAATAAAGTTGTTTAGCATCAATCAATTAATATTCAAGACAAATCATGAAGGACACCAATGATCAATGCTAGGGCTAACCAATTAATAATTATACACATGAATAATTCAAGCATGTACATGTCAATAAGGGAAGCACAAGTACTCAAAAACATGTAAGCCTCAAAAATTATACACACGAATACATAGTATACACAAATTAATAAAAAATATATGCACGAATACAAGGTATACGCATGAAAACACGTAAGCCACAAAGTATACATTCGAACGCACGTAAGTCACAAAGTATACACATAAGTTGTAAAGTATACACTTGAATACACATAGCTTATATCTATTGAACCATTGATTTAGAATGCAAATATGGATAGGCATCGATAAAATTTATTTGTATTAACCAAATAGCCATGTAGGAATACATCAATATATGTCGGTATAAGTATGAAATATATGTACAAAATAGCCATATAGGCTTACGAGAATCCCATATAGGCATACAATGTCAAATATGTCCAATAAAAATATGTACAAAACTGCCATGTAGGCATACAACAAAGGGCTCTGGAATCAAAATTCATTGCTCTCCATGTCTTGGAAAAAAATTATTTCCCTTTCCTTTTCAATCGGATGGTGATAGGTCTTTCACTCATTTTTGCTGCGCTCGAGGAGTGCTCCTACTGCTCCTCGTAGGGTTTAGTTCATGGTGAAGTTTTAACTATTACAATAAGAAGCAAAGACATGAATATATAGAAATTACATTATAAACAATGATATATTTGACAAAATAATCACTTACCACCATCTCATGATCTCTCTCCATGAGGGAAATATTCTCACGCCCATGCTCAGGCGTGCTCAAGCCCTGTATAAACTATACAAATAGAAATTAAACTACGTCAATTAATAATGGTTTGATTTTTCACTAAGTAACATCTATAACAACAAATGTAAATTGAAATTTACTAATTTTCCTCATACCTCTCCTGTGAGAGCCATCAAGGATTGTATAGTAGATGACACACCAATATCCATTGCCCTCATCACATTCGTAGGTGTTTCGGTTTGCATCATCTAAAAATAAAACAAAAAATTATTCAACGTAATCAATGATGTGCATATAAACTACACAAATCTATTAAGTACTTGATTCATTAGTTAAAATCTTTATTCTATTACCTCTGTGTAGGTTTGAGTAAATCCACCGCCACTGGGAAGTGTTCCATCAAAACCTCCAATATTAGTCTGTTCAACATCCAAAATCGCATATTAAATTACCATTCATAAAACAATGCTATTAACATGCAATAAATTTATAATTGTTTACTAGTTACATACCCCAACGATAGGTCTACTAGAAAATAATGTGGTGGGGGGCCGTTGTATCCAGTCTCAACACTGTGACCCTGCAATTTTATTAAAATCATAAAACATTTTTAGTTAATCATGCATTTCAAAATTGAAATTTAATAAATTAAATTCAATGGACATGTACTAAATATTACCTGACTATCAATGCCATATGCCTCATGCAAAATTTTAGCTGCCCTCTCCATCTCCATAGTTGTAGATGGGTCCTGTGTACCAGTCTCCTGAATGTCGGTGGGGTCATATGAACAAGTAGGCCCGCAAGATTGACACACATGTGTTTGAAGGTCACCACTCAAAGACTCCCCTGGATGGCACTATAGAATAGGGCTAGTATGATGGATGACACTATGGGTCAAAGTGCCGATCGCTTGTAATGTCTCTATGTCAGCACTTTCCTTCACAACGGAAGGCATAACAACGTGCTCATGAGGTGGCCTAGCGAGAGCTCGTCTACCTTGTCATGTAGGATCCGGCTATGCACCGGGTCTATCCTGACCTGACCTCCCACCTCTCCCCTGAAATCCCTCATATCAAAATAATTTGGGATTTTGTTCAATATGAACTCACTATATAGTTTCCTAAGGAAATATTGCGGGACCTTGCAATTGTTGCACGGTGGGTGATCGAAGACCATGTACCACCTATCATAAAACTGGTCCCTAATCTATTGGTGGTGGCACCAATGGATAGGAAACCTCTTCGCATTGAGGGTAAGATTTGATTTGTGTGTGGGTCGGTGAATAATGAGCACAAATCACCTTTTATAATTTTTAAATCCTTTACATCTTTGTATGATAGTTTATTTGCATAATAATCCCTAGCCACCTGCCTCTTATCTTGCCATCCAGTTATTTGTTTGCTAATTGAATCTACATTTTTTAACATATCTTTCAATGAATTTGCTAGGGTCATTCTTTCTGCAGTTGAACCATTTGGATCACTCAACCTACTGATCAAATCCTCAATTTGTTTTTTTTTGTTCTCAATGTCACTCATTAAATTTTGTTGAGTGCCAGAAGGGGGTTGAGTGATTGGTGGAGGAGGTTGTTGTTGTGGTTGATTTTCATCTTGAGGATTTGGTTGGTCTTCCTGTTGAGTATCTTGAGGGTTTACAGGTTGATTTGCATCTCCTAAAAATTCAAACAAATATATATATCAAATTCAACCTAAAACTAACTAATTCAAAACAAAAACCACAAAATCCTTACCTCTCACACCTCCTCCTCGTCGTGGCACCATTGTTGCGAAGAAATAAAAACTGTTGGTGAAGAAAATTGTCAAATTTCTCCTGTTAGAATGCGAGCACGAAAGTATGGGGGTTTTGGCCGTGACTAAAAGAAAAAAAATAAACGAAATAACAATGACAAGTTTTCACTTTTTTTTTTGCTTTTAACAAGCAATAACGCGAGCGCATTATTGCTTTTCGAAAGTTTTTTTGAAAGATGTCCACAAAATTGCTACCCATTTCCATGCACCCGCCCAACTAGCTACTGTAAGAATATGGTTATCAATTATGTGAGATATACTACACACAATCTTTATTTCATGTTCATTGTCAAGCATTCTTCTCATGTTATCCATTATAGGAATCACAGTACCATCAATATAATCTGTACTTACAAAACCTTGAAGTTTTCTACTTGGTTTTACCCATTTGTTTGGGTTTCTCTTGAGGGACATGAGCAACAATGGTTTCAACATCAATAGAATTAGAGGTCATAGGACATGTTATTTCAGGGATGTAATCCAACATGGGTTGACTAGTGTCAATTCTATGAGTGAAAGAGTTGGAAAACCCAAGATGCATAGTGGATATACTAGCATGGGATGCGATGATTGTCAAACTACTTCTCACTAAAGTATTGGAAATAGGACACTAGGTTGTAATACTCATACAAGTTTCACAAAACAAAAAGTGTGCCCAAAATGGACAAAAAACACTAAATAGAGATAGTAAACACTTAGAACTAGGAAGCACAATGCAAGTATTGAAGAAGATATTCGTAATTTTCAAATTTTTGAAATAATAATTTACTGATTTTAAATGCAAAAAATTAAAAATGATTACTTTTGAATGCCAATTTTTATTTCAACAAATGCACTTTTTCTCCCTAATTGAACTAAATTCAAACAACTATAGAAAACAACAATTTTTAAAACTAAAAATGAGATCTGATGGTACAAAAAAGTAAATCAGACAGAGACAAAAAAATGTGTAGAAATATGGAAAAATGCCTATATAAGGACATGTTCACCCTAGGGCGAATGAGTCCTTGGATTGGGTTCTAAAATTTAAAATTTTGAATATTATCTATGATATTTAAGGTCTATGTATTCAATTGCAAATAGATACTTTAGTGATAGTATTTCCAAAAATTGATATGACATGTAAATGCAATTTTATTACAATGTATGAGCAAAATGATAACTTTTTGAGTGCAATTTTGATATAAATGATTGAAACACACTTTTATGTAATCTAATATGCAGAATGTATGCAATATTTTTGGATTTTTATGAATTTAAATGATGCAATATACAAATTATAACCATAAATGGAATGAAAAACTAGATTATCCAAAATCTAGATAATGTAAAAGCTAGATCTAAGGTTTCAATTCTCTAAATCAAAAAAGATGATGCACAATGTTGGGTTCACCAAAACGAAATGCTGGGGAAAAGAGAGTCTGTCCTAGAACCTTCATATAAAGAACTTATGAACAAAAGGGTATCCCCTCTTCTAATATTCCCTTAGGAAAGAGAGAGATCACAAAGGGACTAAGATTGACTTTCAACCTTGAGGTGAGCCAACCCTAACCTTGGATTTCTTTCAAGTTTCCTTGAGATAATGGAAAAAATTAGATTTAATTGGAAATGATTTAATACAAGTAAAATAATGAAATGATAAGACCTAGATACTAAAATGTAATTTTCTGAAACTACAAAAATAAAATTGACAATTTGCAGGAAAATCTGAGAAGGGTCTGAACACATGTACCAAGCATAAAAAAATGATTCTGAGCATTGTAATAGGACAGGTTCGCCCTAGGGCGAATGGGTCCTAGACGGGGGGTCCAAAATCGATTTTGGCAATCCTCGGGTACTAGATCTAAGCTTCTATTTTATATGGGCCCCACTATCAAAAAGTTGGAAATAAGATCTACAATTGAGTTTTCGTGACTTGACAACAATAGTGACAACTTTGATAATATTGTAAAATTGCTCCTTGAGATCTTTTCAACCCTTCTTTCAGCTGCAAATCTGCACATACAAAGAGGGAAGATTGTTTGTTGTGAATAGGGGTTTGCCTTAGTCAAACCCCATGTTTGGTAATTAAACCTTGATAGATAATGATAATTGATAAATGAAAGGAATGATGAATGAACACTTGCTTGCTACAACTCATCAAAACTTTAATGGCTTCCCTTAGCGGACTGAAATCAACATATCACTCCAAGGAAGTCAAATCTTTCTTTTCTTGATTGGACATTTGAATTTTTTTTGGATGCTTTAGGATCAACAATGCATGTTATCCTTCACAAGATGACGTGAACACACATAAGCTTGAACATGAATGTTGGGACCTTGAATGTTGCAACAATTGACTGAAATTTGCTCTTGAATGCTCTTCACAATAATATTTTCCCTTGTAAACTCTCGATAGTGTGTCTTAGATTTGAATTGATAAAAAAACTATGTATTTATAGGTGTTTATATAATTTCCCAAAAATTAGATTCCAAAAGCTAACATTTGCATATGAAATTGAATCATAAAATACCACCAAAAATATATTAAAAATTGGGATTTGGGACTTATGGAGGACCCATTCGCCCTAGCCCAAAATTCTAGGACACATTCATTTCAGGGTGCATAAAATATTATTTGCATTAATTAAATATAAGTTCCCCTTTCGGGAAACAAACAAATTAAGGTTTTTGAATGAATAATTTGGCAAATTAGGAGCTTAATTAAGTCCAATTAATTAAGGGACCCAAACATAGTGTGAAATTGTAAAGGTATACAATTTCCTACACTATAGTAAGATGCAATCATTTTAGAAAGCCTAAGACATTTGTCTAAAACCCTTTTTAAAAACATATCAACAAATCAATTTCTAATATCTTTCGTAATGCATTTTCCATCTATTTTTTAACTTAATATTTGTATCCATTTTAAATGATGAAGGAATGGATGCAAGAAATCCTAGAAGTGAGAAAATCAAGTATTTAAAGATATTTTGTATAACATTTTAATTGTATTGCCAATGAGTATAATCATTCTAGACATATTGTGTGCCTACCTATTGTCTTTGATATTTGTTTATTGTCATTAAATCTATTTGCCTATTATCTTTTGATATTTATTCATTGTCATTAAATCTATTTGCCTAAAAAAATTGATTCTGAGCATTGTAATAGGACAGGTTCTTATCTAAAAAAATATCAAATAATGTCCCTCACCACCACTCTACCTCAAACATAGGCACAACAAGTTTAGACATGTTTATGCTAATTAATCGTAAATATTTTACTAATGCACTTTTGTCAAATCATGTTATTTTTTCTTCCAAGTCCACTTCTACAAGTGGGGATTTTAAATTCATACGCCTAGATCTGACCTAAAATAAGATACAAAATCATAAACTCTTTTTAAAAAGATATCGACAAATCAATTTTTAATATATTTTTCAATCAAATTTTTTAACTAACATTTAATTTATTTAAATTTTGTGATTTCAATTCGACATTTATTATTCTAATACAAACTACTATCCTAAATTACTATTTTTATCATTGTGATTTAAGACAAGACAGCCGAATCAAACTAAGATAGCATAAGGATTTTATTATGGATCTTAGACCAGCGTCGACAACTCCAATTTTCGTGGTGATAAAATATTGTATTCTCTTAAATTTATCCTAAAGAGTCGGCATGAATCGTGATTTTGTCTTGTCAATTAGTGCTTGTAATATAAAATGGCATCCAACCTATTTTAGGCTGCATTGGCACCGCTCCTCATGAATTGACAGCATTATTTTATTACCAAGTTGGAAGTGAAAAGATAGATAACCTTCAGTGAGTCCATTGAATCGATTTGGTTGTAAGTTCCAAGCATTTATCGATTATCCATTGAGGAAGATATAACTACGTGATCTGATCAGATTCAATATGATCTGAAATATTGATTGAAAAGTATAGATTGTGACAATTATATAATTGCTTCTGTACTGCAAATTCTTTTATATACCTCTGTACTGAATAGAACTCAAGGCAGGTTTGGTAAGTTCTAATTGATAATTAGAAAGTTGGTACAAAGCACAGCTTGAAGATGCAGGTTTAAGCATCTATCTCTTTCTGCTGACTAAAATTACAGGCGAAAACCCAAAAATGTAAACAAATTGTAATATAAAATAAACCACATGTCCAGTCTAGACAATTATATATTGTCTTAGATGGCACAAGAACGCTCTTGCTTCCATAATAAGGTGGGATCTCCTTCCGAGACCTCATGCAAATCCCCACAATTACGAATATCTCGTTCCTGTCTTTCATCATACAAAACATACTCATGCAACCAATCAGAATTACAATCCTCGAAATACCACAACCCATCTGCAAAATCACCATGAATATCCGAAACTCCTCCACAGGCTTCGCCAACCGTGGCAGAATATGGAGGAGGCTCAAAAAAAAGCGAACCCATCACACAAGGGATGCCCAACTCATCATCCAAGTAAGTCACCTCATCCACGTCACGGGGTGGAATCTCATTTTCAGTGCTACAACAAGAATTGACGATCTCTTCCTCCAGGCTCTTCATTACGCCCCACACAATCTCCTCGTCGGCAACACTTCCTTCTTCCTCTGCGTCTTCCAACAAATGGATAAGCTCCTCCGCTTCAGGGCTCAGCCCACGGAAACGCTTACAGCCTGAAGAGCCCCCCACTTCATCTTCTTCTTCTCTGCTGTGTTTTCTTTCTGCCATTTCAGCCACCCTTACAACTTCTACCCAAGACATTCCACAGAGGAGCACAACACAGCGTATATATATATAGAGCACAGATAATAATGATGGGATGACGTGGTCCAGGTCATGGGGAACAGTGAGGGATACATGGCATTGGAATGGGCAGTTTCACCTCATTTTAGTATGGTGGTTGTGATACCCAGACAAGTGGGCAGTGCCAGCCTGGTGCGTTCAATGTACTTCGTATGTCTAACCTGAACCCCGAAAGTCGAGATAGTCAGACAGGTTGGCGCGGCTGCCATTTCCTGCAGCTTGTAAGATACCCCACTTGTACGATGTGCCGTTTTATTGTATCTGTCTTTTTCCCGTTTCGTTGAATAATTTGTCTATTGATGCCAGGTCATTGTAATATTGTGTGTGACAATTACAGCATCTGTGACGCTACCGCCATTGCAGGCCATCGGGGTACCGACCTCCACTAAGGCTCTAGGCCTATGGCTTTGTCTTTCTTTACTGGATTTGCTGGAAAAACACAGCAGAAGGTACTCAAATGATTAGGTGGCGATTCCCAACTTCACATCGATAAAAAAAAATTAAACTGCTTTATAATGATGTCGATAAAGTCAATAAAACACCGACAACGGAGTAAATCAACATGTACAACATGATATTTTTTTCTTATAACTGTGGTCGGTGAAATCAACAGCTAAGAGATAATATATTAAGTAGAAAGTGTCGAAAGATTATAGGATGTGGAGGATGGTGGGAAATCTTATAATTTTGTCCCTCTAATCACTAGTGCGATTTAATTGGATCCGGGATTTGCTCTCATCGTGTTTGAGTATCATATTATTTGTCTTTTGCATTAAGGGAGGGAATTTTGTGTTGGAGTAGCTTTACAGGATCTTGACGCCCATATCCATTCAAACCCTAAAATCTTTATTGGAAGGAGGCCATCTAGATTGAGGAAGAAAAGGGATTGGTGAACGACCTTCGTGTCTTCTAGTGGTTATGGCCTGCCCATAAGGCGCATGGCCAATCACATTCGAAGCATTTTGCAAGTGGCTGTCAAAGTTTGGAGGTTTTCCACATCAAGATATACATTTTCTACTTGGTACTTTAATTTTTGTAATGGTAAATGTGCATTCTCGAGGCGCTTTCTTGGATAGATAAGGAGGAATATGCATAGATAAGCATACATATTTAAGTGTTTAATTTCTCAAGTAAATAAAGACAAAAACGGAAGGTTTTCAAAGGGTAGGTAGTTTTTATATTATTATTTTAAAAATAGTGTTACACATAGTCAAAAAAATGAATGGAAATAGTCATGTTTTTAGAGTTCAAGTATGGTTATATTTTATAGTAAAGAGCATTAAAGTAAAAAGTAGTTGTCAAGCAAAAAGAGTGAGACTTATAACAAGAGCATAGGGATGAGTAGGATCTCAGTCATATATTGATGAGGTTAGAAGTGTCCATGGGAGGGTCTCAGTCATCATTACCACCTTTAACATTATCATCTTGATTTTCTTCATTAACAACATGCACAAGAGAAATACCAAGAGCCAACTAAGAGAATTTTCCAAAATTAGGCTAGCTTATATTCCTAGCATCAAGAAGTGGCAGAGTAGAAAAAGTAGTATTTAAGAGGCCACTACTATCCTTGATAAGCATGATCTCTTCTAATAGGAGGCAAAAAAAGCCTAAGAGTTAGCATATTAATTGCCACAAGTAGACTGATTGCATTATCAACAATGCCCACTAGGAAAGGATAGACCCTAAGAGGAGGTGGGGCTTGAGGAAACCCTAGCAATAACACAAGGTTCATTACTTCAACAAACTAGCAAATTTATAAGTGAGCAACCTCGAACACAAATTTATTCACTTGCACTTGAATATGCAGAAACACATTAGAACATAGCATAGTTGTAGTATAAAGCAAGAAATTGTGATCAATACGATAACTAAAACAAAATTTCTCTTTCTAGACACTCAAAAGAATCTCGACCTTGAAAGCATGCCAAATCTACTTGTATCTAAAGGAGATTCAAGGATATCCCTTAATAACACCATATGCCAAGAAAAAGGATCAAATCTTAAAGACCTAAAAAAATATGAATCTAGGTCTAACCATCCTAAGCCCTAGGAAAAAACTAGAAGAGATGTTTAAGAGTCTCTTGGTGGCCACAAAAGGAACACCCAGAATCTAAAATCCTCAAGTGGGTTAGCTTGGAGCCAATGAGGAGGCCTTAGAAAATAGTACACCAGGAAAAGCGGGCAAGCTTTGGTTCAAGCACAACAAACCAAATGATTTAAAATTTGCACTGCCAAACTAATAATGAGGACTATAAAATCCTTCTTTGATTCATAGTGGATACCATGGGAAAATGCGGTGAATGCAAAGAATAGCCTTTGAAAGACATAATTCTGAATGTTGTATCAAGATGCCACTTCTAATCCTTCCACCAAAATTCGCAAGACCAAATGACAATTTTATGAACCATATCATGTAGAAGTTGAATGTGAACTCCCAACACCCTAGAATCTACTGCCATAGTGTAGACGAAAAATTTCAAATCTCACAGATTCCAAACAAGCTATTTACCAACCACAACATCAAGCCATTTAATCTCTCGGACTATTAAATTTCTAATTTCACAATCGATAAATCAATTTAATTGACAATACTCGTGCATCAGCTCAATTTTTAAAATCGCTCTAAACATTCAGAAGCTATTCCCATTTCATTGAATTTACAATTATGGATCTTCAATATCAATTACATTGACATTTCATAAACAATGCTGATCTTATTAAAGGAATCATCAATTTAGATTAAACTCCTTCTGTGGTGATTACACAGCACTGTCATTTGCAAGAATATTGTTTTCACTCTCTCTTCCTACCACAACCTCTCCCTCATTTGCATCTTCCTGGCATATGCTATCTTCTCCAATATTTTGAATCATTAAAATTCTAGCTTTGTTGAATGTAGCCTACCATTTCCCCATCGTGAGCCCCTTCTCTACACAATAATCAGTTGGTCGCTATAATTCCCTTACCTCTGCTCTCATCAGAAATTAACTCCAGTTTGCCTGCAAGAATTTGCCTTCATTTCCTATCCTATATCTCCGTCATGCGTTGCCCCTCTAGCTCGCACCCTCCATTCATTTGATTTTGCACCTATTTTTCAACCTATGCGCCTTGGTGCTTACTTTTTCTCCCCCTCCGACCTCCGTTTGTTTTTGTACATTTCACAAAAAGAATTTCATTGGTTCCTGACGCACGACCTTTCAATTCTTCTTCCTATCGACCTCATCTATTCCCATTCCTCTTTTCATTGTTAAAATTTTATCATCACCCATAGGTGCAGGCTTGTGGTATTTTGGTTGTCTTTATTTTATGTCATTTTCCAGTCTATACATCTACATTTTGCAGACCATCAGAATGCTGGCAATAAGTAATGGAGATTGGTTATTTAGGGGATGCTCTTGCATTATATCAATCAAAATGTCTTCTATAAGAGAGAAAATGGTAAGAATAGCTTGCTTGATTAAGCATGCAAGATTGATTGATTGAATATGAAATGTATATATGATGTATTTCTTTTACATACAAGGTTGAGAGATAGGATTAGACAAGATTATGACATGTGTCTTAATCTTATACAATGAGACAACTACCTCAATAATTATTATTTATGACGTAGGACAATAGAATTAAATGCCACGATAAGGTAAGATCACATGATACCTAAAATTTCTAAAAATATTCTTAAGACCTAAGTTTAAACATAACATGTGAAGAGGACCTACAAGTGACCTAGTTTTAGGTAAAACACCTTATTCATACCACCACCCCCTTAAGTGCAACTTAGGGGCATCCGAAAAATTCATCGCCAATAATTCACCGAAGGAAAATTCACCACCATGGAAAATTCATCGACGAAAAATTCATGGCCAAGTAAAATCCATCGCCAGCAATTCACTGCGATGAAAAATTAATTGCATTAATATTTTTAATAAAATCAAAGTTTTTGAAATATATATTAAAAATTATTAATGCTGATAATTTTCCGTTGCGGTGAATTGCTAGCAGTGAATTTTACTTGGCGGTGAATTTTTTGTCGGTGAATTTTCCATGGCGGTGAATTGCTGGCAGAGAATTTTCCTTCAATGAATTGCTAGCGATGGATTTTCCCAGAGCCAACTTAGGGAGTAGTAGATTATCATAAAAATGATGCAAAACATGAAGATGGTTATGGGTCCCCGCAACTAGGTCATGTTAGGTGCCCATTTACAATGTGATCTCTCATAATTAGAGAAAAGGAGAAAACCAAGTGGGACAAAACTCCTCTCCCAAAAAAGAGAAAATATATAAGTTCAAGTGATGAAATGTGAAGTACTCAGTAATCCTCCCCAAGGAATAACATCCATCACAAAAATTAAATCAATTTCACCTCCATAGGAAGGAAAGAAGAGAGACTATATAGCCCCCCCTAATGAGATAACCTATTACAAAGAAACAATGGAAGAACACTGCGGAGTAAATTTTGGAACCTTAATCATATCTCAACTAAGGATAAGATGAGTTTGAAGGAAAAAAAATGAAAGCTCTTGATTGTTGGAGCAACTCTAGAATGATAATAAAGAAATAAAAACAAAGATTGATTGGCTTGATGCCAAGGAACACTAGAAAACTCTCGATATGGAGCAACCCTAGAATCTAATTGAAGCAACATAATATATACATGATCTAGAATTGAAATTATTCATAAGGAAAATAGTCATAGCCAAGGGATAACTCATTAGCCATGGTAAACCTAGCTTAAAAAATTAATGTAGATTAGTCATCAAATTAGAATCCCAAAAAACTATTCTTGAGCAATTAAAAATTCATGAAAATAAAGAACATAAAAATGATCATCAAAATATTTACACTACACAAACTAAAATCATTGCATTCAAAAGAGCTATAATATCATGGCTTAACAATACTACCACTAATAGGAATATTTTCTCTGAAGAGAACAACCTGGACTGCATATGAATGGTTGTGACACAAATCAATATCATTGGGCCACTCATAGGACATTTCTTACACATTAAAATAGTGGTTGTTCAAATTCTCTATCACTCCACTTTCTTTTTCCACATAAGCAAGAGTGATCCCTCAACAATCTAATTAAGCATGATCAATGTATGTGTGCATGTCAATTTGTCATCCATGCACAATGGTGGTCAGCGATATTTGGAGTATACATATTTTGGTAAACCCACCTTGGATAATAACAACATTTTTATCAACCTTATTTCATTCTTTCTATTTATTTTTCTCTCATTTGTCCATTTAGTCTAAAGTAACCATGATATCATTAATTATTGTAAATATTTGAATTAAATGCATTATATAAATAAAAGAAAGATATTTACATTAAAAAATGACTGAATATAAATTAATATAACATTTAGAAAACATTCATTAAAATCTAGCTTAATCATATTTAAGCTATGTACTTTTGCACATTACTTGGTATATACCTTATACAATTATAATTTATTGAGTTCAAGATATCACAAATCATTGAAATAATTGTATATTCCAAACATATTATATTTCAATTGAAACACCATAAAAGGTATCAATATATACTCATTTATAAATATTCAATAGTGTATTTTAATTCAAATCGTGCTTCCCTTAATGAACGACGAACCATAACGGCTTTAAAATTAATCAAAAAGTCAAAAGATATATTACAGATTACACAAAGCAACAATGAGCAGGGCAGGCTGCAGAGCTGGTTGCCTGTCCAAATATACAACCTGTAACTCTTTACTACTACCCATGACAACAGGGATGAATCTCCTTCGGAGTCCTCCATTAAACTAGAAAAAATCTGTGTGTTGTGCCAAGTCATACACACACCCAGCACCCACAAGCCCCAGGCTGTAGCAGTTATTATCTTCAAAACACCACAGCCCACTCTCCCAAACCTCCGTGCAGCTTGCTTCTCCATCGCCCAAAATAGAATACTCCGAAACTGGCGAATCCGTCACAGAGATGCCCAGCTCATCATCCGACGCACTCACCAAGTAACTCATTTCGTTCCTTGACTCCTCCACGTCAAGAGATCCAATCTCATCCTCGGTTGGTGCTGCATTGTTCAGAGAAAAACAAGAAATAATCTCTTGTTCCAAACTTTTCATGACGCCACAGATAAGCTCCTCGTCAGCCGCATTAGGCTCCTCCTCTATATCTTCCAGTATATGGATAAGCCCTCGGAAGCGCTTACAGGCGGATGCTGTGTGCGCCTCTTCCTCTTCTTCTTCGTCGGTGTCTCTGCAGTGTTTTCTCTGAGATCTTTCGGCCATTATCCTCCTACGGGGATTCGAACTCACGACTTGTAATCCACTATCAAAGCTGTACTGAACAATGGGCTTTCATATCTTGGAAGCCAGAGACGGATGATAGTGCGATTGAACTCGGGTCACAAATCTGATGGAGAAATGCGTATTAATAATGTGTATATGAGATGGGCAACCAGGCTGGCAAATTCCCGTTAATTTGTCTTATTGCTGTGTAAAAGGAGATTCCCACAACGACGTGCTATTTTTTATGGTCTTTTCAATGCTTTGCTTGCTTTGTCTTCAAAATGAAAAGCAAAGCCATGTTATGTGACATTTTAAAATCTGTACTGTTTCGCAATGTAGATGCCAGCCTGTCAGTGTGGTCTATTCTTCTCGGAGGTTTCGTGACTTCAGTTATCGCAATACTTACCTAATTTAAGATGGTATTGAACAGCAGCGCACTATGGAAAAGCGTAGTGGGTGCGCCCTAAGTGGAACAAAGTCATAACATTGGAGCATGCCTTCGCAATCTAAATATGATTTTCTATTCCCTCAACTAATTCTATAACTTTTTTTAACTTTTTTTTTAATGAATTCTCTTTTTAACTAGTAAAAGTTTGAATTTTTTAAAGTTGAAACCAACTTTTAATTTATTTGATAGTTTAAATATTATTGATAATTAATTACATTCATTTTATTTTTTAGTTGATAGGTTTTTAACTAGATTTGTAAGTTTTAAAAAATATTTATATATTTATTTCATGTGAGATTTATTTTTAATTTATTGAAAAATATGATGGAATTTTTTACACTTGTCAAATATTTAACATGTTTGTATTGTTGATGGGTTTGATTTTTTTTCTAAAACATCTATTAACGAGTTTCATCCACTCAAATAAAATTAAATCATGTTTTATGACAAATAGTACACTGTAACCTTTTCTAAGAGATTTATTGTTGTCCACTGTAACATTGTGACTTTCGCCACCCTAAATCTTACTACCTTTTCCACTAAGCAATTTATCTTAAAATAATCAGAGAGCAAATTAAAAAGATATTCATAAACTCAAGATTCTAAAATATGACAAGAACAAGAATTGCAGTACTTTGAATCTAGTTTCTAAACTACTAATTTAGAAAAAAGATAACTAAGATTAAGAGGTTCAAATATTGTGTGCACACAAAAATGTTTATATTTTTCTTACTAAAATACAACATAGTGTTTAATGTGCACCCCCTATATTTTAGTGTTGCATTTAATATTTATAGTGTCGAAAAAAGTATCCCTTTTTCCACACTTAATTTGGGAATAATTAATCGTAGACATCGAAAATATCCTCATTGATATTGGATATCTGTTTCTAACCAACTAACATCATTTCTTTTGAAATCATCTCAAATCGATCAATTAATTGAATAATCAACATTATTTAATTAAAATCAACAAATTCAACTAGTAATCAAATAATTAAAATTATTGATTAATTCACCCTTCTTCTAACTAATTATTCCATCATATTTAATTAAATCAAATCATTTAATTAAATACCCCTAAGTCTTCCCATTTGATTAAATCAATCAAATCAAATGTCACGTCTCATAATTCACTCCAATTAATTAATTCTGGATTAATTAATCCTAAATCAACTTTCTAATCACCATTAATCAAATCCTCCAGCTTTTAAATCCTCAAGAGTTAAATCAACCATGGTCAACTAATCAGGTTGCACATAAAAATCAATTTCCTCTATTTATCTAATTCCTCAATTACCCTCACAAAGGAATATTATAAGGAATATTCCTCTCAACCACCTCTCATTTAATTTCCTTCCAAAGATTTTCAAAAATCTATCACATCCTCTTACATTTTTAATAAATTCTCTTACAATCTTTCAAATCCTCTTACATCCTCTCAAATCTCATTCAATTCCTCTTACACCATTTTCAAATTCTCAACCATCAACATTTACTTCTTTTCCATCCTCCTCCACTCACACATTTTCCAAAATGTGCTCGACCCTCATCCAATGAAATGTTGACAAGTGTCACATTCTTATTGGCTCTCCATTTATCCCACATTCATCAAATCATCTCACTCTTCAAACCTTGAATTCCATAAATAGAGGCATCATTTTCATAATATGGATCCACAACTTAGAGCAATATAATTATAGGCATTTCACTCCATAGTTTTTCATCATTTTCAAGCAATTTAGCTAGATTATAGTCAGTTTTACACTTAGATCATCTACA
This sequence comes from Sequoiadendron giganteum, assembly GCA_007115665.2. Classification (NCBI taxonomy): domain Eukaryota; kingdom Viridiplantae; phylum Streptophyta; class Pinopsida; order Cupressales; family Cupressaceae; genus Sequoiadendron; species Sequoiadendron giganteum. The sequence continues at coordinate 74,613,917 of CM021101.1, read as the reverse complement.
CTTCATCAAGCTTATCAAAGGGATTGGGAAAGGGCTTCTTTCCACATCAAAGGAGCACCACACCCCCTATGAGATGGAGGTTTAGCTGATTTTACTTAGATTATATGCTTTGTTTTGTTCAATTTCTTGTTATTTCATGTTTTCTAGTAATTTTGGTTAAATAATTTCATAGGGAATATTGGATTTTCTTTCTAACATGTTTGACAATGTTTTGTTGTTCTCTTGTTAGTTTGTGCAGGTTTTGTGTTCACATTTTGGCTCTAGGAGGGCTTGATCAACTTAACATGTTCAATTTCACTTGATTTTCCCATTTTTTGAAGGTACAGGAACGCGACACCACCTTTTTGCAAATGTGACATCGTAGAGTGTCACTTTTTTTACACAATTCCACATTCGCTATGTCGTGTTGCATATGCACACCTCTGTCGCACCGCTTCTGATTTACCGCCGCATATAACTTCTCTATCTCCTGTCTAATTTTTTAAATCACAAACCACTGCCTTTGTAATTACGCCACATTCATGCTCTTTGTTTATGCATAGTGCCACTTTTGCACTCATTAGAGTGTTGCATTTATGATTTAGCACCACATTTGACATTTACAAAGTGTCGCATTTGAAGTCCAACATCGCATATGCAGGAAGCAGGGGAGGATCAAAATTTGAAGACTTAAAAGAATTTTTCAATGCTCTTTGTAATAATCTAGGGTTTCAATTTCTACAATTCATTTTCTAGGACCAACTAGTTTCAACTTGTGCTTAAAATTAACCTACAACTCAAGCTTTGTCAAGTTGGTTAAATTTGAACCTTAGATACTTACTAGAATTTTGAGTTTGGATTAAAATTGAACAATCAACTTCACACTCAAATTTGGTGCTTTAAAAAAGAGCTCATTTCTACTTTTGAGGACTAAAAAGAATTCGTGTTTATTTTATTTTGTAATCTTCTTTACAAACTCGCATCATTTGAATGTGTATGCACTTCTCTCGTGCTTCACAGTGATCTTGAGAATCAAAAGCATTTTAGTGACATTAGGTTGTCTAAAAGATTGTCTCCACATTTCAAATTTCGGTTTTTAAAATTGAACAATCATGTGAGTGTGAAGGAAAGGCATGGCGTGTGCTCCCTCTTAAGTGCTTTAGGAGGTCAAACTAAAAATGTTCTTTTTCACTATTGTTTACCTTTAGAGGGCCTGCCTTGGTGGGAAAAAGTACTCACCCCAAGGGAATGACCCAAGCGGTAATGAGCATAAGCCAAGCTCTTCCAAATTGCTATACAAATTTGTGATTGCAAGGAAAGTTTGCAATCAAAAGGTGTGATGCATGATAGCTCTCCCCCAGTATCTTTATGATGCATAAAACCCTTGTTCTAAGGGTTGGGAGACCTCTTGAGGGAGTTTATCATAGTATCCCCTGAACCGAATGCCCTTACTACAACCCCTTGTTTAGAAAGCCAAAAATCCCTAATATTTGTTGGTGTCAGGAGGTCGGACCTTTGAATTCATCCCACATACATGCTATTATTAGTAGAGATGAAGAGGTTTTCATGGGAGATTCATGAGAACTCAAAGCTTGGATATCCCATAGAAGTGAATGTCGTGGAGGGGAGCCAGTGTGGTCAAACTTCTGATCATCTGTTTTGAATAAGTGCAACTAGAGAAATCCAAGTGGGAATTCAACAAATATTGTTTTCTTTATCCTACGGTTGTGCATTATTTTGGAATCAAAACACTTTGCTTGGATCTGAAAACTTGGAAACAAAAATGCAACAAGGTCATCAAAATTCAAAACCCTTTGGAAAGAGAAAATACCTTTGAAAATTCCACGTGTTACTAATTATCCCTAGGGGTTCTTATCCCTAGAAGGCTTCTAAACATTTGGACCCAAATCTCAATTTGTTCCTCCTAAAGTCAACATAGGAGACTAATGCCTTGATTCTCTTGATTCCCACATAATGGACCTTGTGGGATGAAAATAAATTAAGACATAGACATTCAATTTGAAAATCTAAGCAAGAAATTATGGATGTGGTAAAAATAATCAATCTAAGTAAGATAAAAGACAATTGAACCTCACATGTGCTTGAACTCATGATTTCCTGAAAAGTTAAAATTCCCAAATCAAGTCATGGTAAGCACCTTAGTCCAAAAGCTCTCAAGAAACGTCTTTCAAGAATTTACGAAGTTAGAGAGAGATTGGTCTATAACTTTTACAAATGTGCTTCAAAGGAAAATCCCAACATGTATGAACGTTCTATTATTGTCAAAATCCAAGTCTTTTTCAACGTTTTGAGTTTCTCACATAGGAGGTATAGCATGTTCTTCAATACAGTGGTCTTGTAAATGAAGTCTCTTTAGGTTCACCTAGGATCAAATTAACCCCTTCATTTATCATTCCATCAATCAAATCCCATCTCACAAACAACTCTTAGAATCTTGGAAAAATCATTCATGCTAGACTTTTGGTAATCCTTCAAATCGAAATAAAAAATCATCTTATTTGACTAAGTGTGTGTGGATGAATCCTTCTTCATACACTTAGTTAAATTATCACCTTATGGAAAAGTTTATTCCAAGATAAAATCCAACATCTTGGGGTTTATGATTTCATCATCCAAAATCCAAAATCCAAAAGTCCTAAAGTCTAGTGTTCCTCCAAGGTTCTTAAAAGTTCAATCATTCACACCACCCATCTTTAATTTATCCCATCACCATCATTTGATCTTTAAACAAACTTATATTTTATTCTTTACCTAAAGTTTAGGTCAACCTAAGGAAGCAAAGGTTTTCCTCACATATGCTTGAAATTTGATCATTATTTTATGGTCCAAACTAGATCTCAACATAAGAAAAACATGAAGCAAAACAAAGAAACATCCACTTCAAGTGACTCAAGTCAAACCGAACCTGAATTCAACCCCATTGGATCTAACAACCCCCCACTCAACCTTCATCAACAACCACAAGATCTTCAAGAGGGAGGTTGCCAAGTGGAGGATATCACCAACAATCCCCTAGGAATGACTCAAGATGAAATCATGGAGATAGTCCAAAATCGTGAAAACCATAAGATTGTCAATACAATGATGAGACTCAATACTTCACAATACATGCTAGCATTAGCAAAATAAGGGGCTAAACTCCCTTTTTATTATGATGTAAGAACTATTATGGAAAAACCTCTTGGGATTATTTCACCAGTATCATTCACACCATCTTTCCAAAACATCATTCAACCCATCCCACAACCAACATCATCTCATGCTCCAAGTCCACCGATAACTACCAAGCGGATTTCATTGCTTCACGCTCTTCAAACACATCCCCTTGCGAATAACCAAAACTTGGATACAAACACCATCTTAAATCTACCAAATACCATCCCTCAAGACCCAAAGCATTTGTATGTTCCACTCATTTTCCATGACAACAATAACTCATCCACCTTCGCTGCATCACCGACATACTCCCTTGATACACAAGTCTCTCTTCCCATGGTATCACAAGGACAAAGGGGTATATTTGGACAAGGTAGAATCTTTGATGATCCATCATCACTTTCTCAAGGAAACGTACCACATATCCTTCCATCACTTCCCCCTCTAACATCAACATTCACATCAATCCAAACTTTAGGGAAACCCTATTTACCCAAAAAACCAATCCAAAATCAATTAAGTACAAAAAATCCTCAAATCATGAATCAAATAAACATATCAAATCCTCCAAGCATGCCACCTATATCACAACACTAGGTGGCACCAATCCAAGCATCTCAATCAAGCATTACACCATCTACAACACCCCAGATTCTCTAAAACATGGCCTCCCAAAGACCTAACACATCAACCATACCCTCCATCACACAACCCATTGTCATCACTCAAACACCTCAAAAACCACCTCAAAAAAACCTCATCACACCATCTCACACCATTCTGAATCCTCCACCTCCACCACCAAATCTGAACATTTGCAAGTGACCAAACAAGCCTATCAAAAGGCACTCCAATAATTCGAAGCCCAACAAGCCACACTAGATACACAAAAAGCACAGGCACAACAAGCCACACAAGCTCAAGCACAAAAAGCTACCCAATCGTAAGCACAAGCATTGCTACAACAACAAAAATCCCAACAAGTCACACAAGCTGTGCAAGTCGCCCGGGCTACTCAAGCTACATAGGTTGCACAAGCTTAGGCATAAGCACAAGCTCAATATCAAGTGCAACAAGCTCAAGCATAATCCTTGCTACAACAACATGCTTACCAGCTAGCTTTGCAGCAATACCAGCACATCAACAAGCAACCCAACAACAAGCCCAATAACAAGAATTATTGGCACAACAACAACAACAACAAGACCAACAACAAGATTTGTTGGCACAAAAACAACTATAGGCATATCAAAAACCTTTATTTTCACAACAATCTCACACTGACACACCACCAAGTCCGCAAGTCACCCCACCCATCATTCAAGCCACCGCACCAACCCAAAACACGTTCATTCCACCACTTGATCCGTAAAATGACTTGTCCTCTCAAATCAAAATGCTCTTGCAACAAGTGGTGGACATACAATCGGGGAAATCCACAAAATCACAAGGAAATTTATGCCTTTATCCATTCAACAGAAGCATTGTGATGAGGTCGTTCCCACTAGGTTTTGAGATACCAAAATTCAAAAAGTACCCTGGAACCAGAAATCTTGAAGATCACATCAGGGAATTCCATGTATACTACATGGAATTTACCTATGATGAATCTTATCTAATGAGGCTCTTCCCCAAAAGTCTAGCTCCAGCCCAACCATGGAATGGTTCTCCCGCCTTCCTCTCCGAATCCAAAATTTCCAAGAAATTGTGGACTCATTCATACAAAATTACTCATTTAACATGGGCATGGACATAATCTTGGAAGAGTTGTCCAACCTAAATAAAAAAAATGGAGAGACATTCACATCCTTCTTGCAATGATGGTGATCCAAGGTCAATAGGAGCAAGTGGGCTATGCAAGAAGAAGAACAAGTCAAAACCATCATCTCAAATCTTGAAGGGATCTTAGTCTTCCATCTCAAAATGCAGTGCACCACCACCTGTGATCAATTCATTCCCAAAGCTCTTAACATTGAAAGATCCATCATTGCACAAGGGGGAAAACCCATATATGAAGACAATCATCCATCAACAAGCTATAATAAAAAACCTTGAACATGGGAAAAAAAAACAAATGTTACCAATGATGGTGTTGTTGATGCCAAGGTTGTAATCAGTGTTCCAGGGCCAAACCTACCAACAACCTCAAAACAACACCCAAAACACCCCACAACCCAACACATCTCAACGAAAAACCAACCCACAAACAGTCAACAACGTCAATGATCAAGGTAGACCACCCCCAAAGAACATATATCCCCCTAAAAGAAAATACACACCCCTTGGGGAGCCAATCAAATCTATCATGCAACAACTCATTCAAGCCAACATCATCATGCTCCCAATCATTGAAAATTACTAGGAGCCTCAAGTTAAACTACCATGGTATAATGAGAAGCACATTTGTGATTTTCATAAGATAAAAGGGCACACGTTAGCCAGTTGCATGAGGCTTAAAAACCTGATCCAAGATCTTATTGATGACAAGACTATCACCATTGAGCAACTAGCTGAGAATCAAGACCTTAAAATATACATAAATCTGATGCTAGATCACAATATAGCAAACAACAATGGTAAAGGGAAAAATTACGACAATGTCATCCATGTTTATGACCATGTTGTTGGATCTTTGGATGAATGGGTAGATGCCATCAATATCACAGGGTCCAAAGTTGAGTGTGGAGTCACCACACAAGGTGGCAGAATCACCATCCTCAGACCATCCACACAAGCTAAAGCACCCTCTACAAAATCAAAGCCAGTTGCCAATGGTTACAATGTCTTAGAATAGCTGAAGAAGACTTCGCCTCTGATCTCCATCATGGAATTGCTGAAAATATCACCTGCACATAAGGAAATTCTAGAAAAGGAACTAGTTGCCTCTTAATGTAGACTAGTTCCAATCTATGGTCAGGCATATCACCACACCACATCTCCATATGTTCTTTGAGCAAGATCTTTGAACCCAACCATCTCATAACTGTGTGCTCCATCTCGAAGTCCTAGTACATAAAAATAAAGTCAAAAGAGTCTTGGTGGATGGAGGTGAAGGTCTAAATATATGTACTTTGAAACTGGTAAAGAATCTAGGTTTCTCTCAAGATGTTATTGAAAAAAGCAAAGGCATCACTATCTAGGCTGATGATGATCAAGAGAGGGTGTCTCAAGGCATCATCCTTAACTCCCTATCCAAGTAGGACCCGCAATTATGGAAACCACCTTCCAAGTTCTTGATCTTGAACTTCCTTATAACATTCTCCTAGGGCATCCATGGATTTGTGGGATGCAAGTTGTAGCCTCCACCTTCCATCAATGTGTTGAGTTCCCATATCAGAATCAAGAGGTCGCCATCCATGGCAATCCCGAGCCTTTTTACTACTGCAAAAATTTGGAGGCTAAATATTACAAAATCCTACAAGTTCCCAAGAATAATGAAGGCCCTACGACTCCATATATAGACCCATCCACTCTAGCCTCCACTTCTGAGACAAAGACACCCTCCATTCATGAAATTTCTGATATTAAAGTCATTATCCAAGATAATGGATGTGGAGACTATAAGATGAAGAAAAGTGCCTTTGTAATAGGAGAGTTACCTCAATCTCCTAGGTCTCGTGGATAGCCACAACTGGTTGACACAATATCTCAAACATTCACAACAAACCTTTGTAGATTCAGAAGTTGGGGGGACCTAAGTCTAGAAGTGGTAGACAAAAAGGACATATCAAGCTTGCTATATCATGATGAAAGACCTGTACCGGCTCTTCCAATGGACAATGATAAAAAAGATCTACAGTTAATGCTTATCATGGGCTATAACAAGAACATTAAACTCAAGAAAAATAACAATGGATTGTTAGAACCCATCATTGCTGAGAAGCACATAAAGAATCTTGGCCTTGGATGTACCCCTATTAAAATAGTCAAAGCTCCTACTCAGTTAACAGTATCCACAGGTCTACCCTTAGACAATTATACCTTCAATATAACTAATGTATTTGACGAGGATCCCATCATTGACCTACCCATCTTATTTGAGGACTCTTCCTTGTTCATGATTTCCACTGTGTCTTTTGAGTCAAGCAACCAAACCAATGAATTAAAGCTAGTTTATCCCCAGCTAATAGACTATGACCAACGAGGACCACCATTTCTAGACACATTCAAAAATGATGAGGCTCTCTCAAAATTCATGGGACTCAGGGATAATATACCATGTGGAGACCATAAAGTAGGGTTTGAAATTGAGCTAGAAACACATGCATACTATGGGGAAATGATTGAATCTCTGAGTCACAAAAGTGAAAATTTAAGAGCTCTAGGTCTTTAAGTGAAAACCACACTATGGCATTTTCTGATCCGAAAATAGTAAAAACAAAGGATGTATCCAAGGGTGAAAACATCTCTAAGGAACCCAAGGATGAGGGATTCAATCTCTCCCTTAGTTCTATTCATCAGGAGCAGTCAACAGTATTGGTAGAGAAGTGTAACCCTGTCAACTTGGGGACTAAAGAGGCCACATGTAACCTTCTATGCATAATCAATTTTGACTAAAGAATAGAAACTTTTAGTTGCATTTCAGAGAGAAAAAAGGTAAACTTCGCATTGACCTATGTCGACATGTTGGGTCTTGATCTAGAGGTGGTTGTTCACCATCTAGCTGTCTATCCAGAGGCAAAACCAATGAAATAGAAACTAAGAAAGATGCATCCATATATTGCATTATTAGTCAAATTTGAGTTACAAAAACTCCTAGATGCAGGCTTCATAAGACCCATCGATTATCCTGAATGGGTTTCAAACCTGGTACCAGTCACTAAGCCCACTGGGGGCATCTAGATCTACACTGACTTTAGGGACCTAAACAAAGCATTCCCTAAGGATGATTTCCCCCTTCCTAAAATTGACATGATTGTAGATCAAACAACAAGGCATGAAATGTTGTCACTAATGGATAGGTTTTCAAGGTACAATCAAATAATGATAGCGAAAGATGATCAACATAAGACAACCTTTACCTATCCATGGGGTACATACTTTTGGAACATGATGCCATTTGGATTGAAGAATTTTGGAGCCACCTATCAAAGGGCCATGACTCTCATTTTTCACAACATGATTCACAAGAATGTAGAGGACTATGTGGATGACATACTAGCCAAGTCAAGAAAGTGATAAGATCACATAGTGGCACTAAGCTCCATATTTGATAGGCTAGATGAATATAGGGTTAGACACAATCCTAAGAAGTGTGTCTTCAGTGTGCAATTAGGAAATCTCCTAGGGTATATTGTATCAATGAGGGGAATCAAGATAGACCCTGCCAAAGTCAAAGAAGTTCTCAAAATGGAGGCACCAAGGACATTGAAATAGTTAAGGGGTTTAAAAGGAAGACTCCAATCCATTTGTAGGTTCATAGCGCAATTAGCAGAAAATGTTGTCTCATATTCTCATCTACTCCACAAGGGGGTGTGATTGAGGATTTTTCTGCATTAGTTGAGATTAGTTTAGCATACTCAATATACATGCAATAGAAATAAAACCCACAATGTCAATGGAATGCATAGGAAATAAAATAAAGAAACAAACAAGAGAGATCACACCCAATCCTTCCTTCTCCATGGTTGACTTCCATTGCACCTTCTAGCTTGTTGTGATGATGAGTGTGCCCTCAGATTGTGATGAGAAAACTCTACTATATGGCCTAGCCCTAAGAAAAGTTTTGAAGGATTTGTATTATATGCTATGCAATAGAAATTAAATTCTAAATGAAAAAAATTAAAATGACAATTCTAGAGTGCAAGAGAGATTAAGAATAAGCAAATAAGAGATCAAGAGGTCAAATTCCAAGATTCAAGATTTCAAGATATTAAGAGATCTGTAAATGAAGACAAAATTGGCATTTTATAGAAAATGCAATTTTGTATGGATGGATGAGATTAAAGATTGATAAGTGCCCTAGAATCTATGGTCAAGATTCAAAACAACAACCCCTTAATTAGGGTTAGGGCAACTCTAGGATGAAATTAAAATTGAGTGGACAAGATTTAATTTAAGAAATAAAATCAAGGAATGAGATTAGTTGTGACATTGAGATGAAAACAAGGAAAACTTTAGTAGTGAATCTTCGCCAATTGATGAATATTTGAAATCGGGACCTCCAAAAATGGCGAATAATACAAGCTAGAAAGGATGCCGAATCGCTAGGTTTTTACAAAAAAATAAATTATCTCGATTAATTTGCCAATGTATTATTTTTTAAACGACACATCATCAGATCTGATTTGCCAGTAGTTTATACTGTAATTACAATTAATTTTTGGGAAATATCGCCACTAATAATAATTTACCATTTCATTTTAGGGATATTTTAGCCTTGAATAGTTTTATTATTTATTGCCATTGATTAGCTTTTTAATCGAATGGCTGCAAGTGAATTCCGTGAATTTATTTGCACATGCCTTTTAAAAAGGTTGTTGACACCCAAAATTTGTTTTGGGCCACACAATTAGATTTGATCATGTGGCCCAAAACAAATTTTGGGACTCAACAACCTTTTTAAAAGGCACATGATAATAAAGTCATAGAATTCACTAAGTCATGAAATTCACTAAGTGCATATAAAATCGTTGTATTGGCGAGACATCCCTAAGTGTCCCACCAATGATGTTCACTCATGCCGATAAGGCTTCCTTACTCCACCTAGGGTCCACCAAGGCACAGGTACACCACTTGTGTTATTTTGAAGAATCATGAAGGGAATCTACAATATTCACACGAAGCTCTCAGAAAGACATCCAATCAAAGCTCTGTATTGTTGTATCAGCAGGGCATCCCTAAGTGTCCCACCAATGATGTTCACTCACGCCGATTTTTGCTCATGGAATGAACTTGCAGTCGTCCGATTTTCAAGTGAGATTTTTTTAAAACACTTGATCCTCGCAAGCGCTGCCCCTTGACCCAGCCGGTGGCTGCCATCCCTGGGCCCCTACTTCAATATTAAAAAAAATAAAAAAATATGGGGGAACTGCACCAACCAAGTATGCAAATTTTTAAAGGAGAGATTCGCCATTTTAATGAACCATTTTAGTGATTATTCACTAGGATTCTCCAATTTGATTATTTTTTTAACCAATTATCCATTAAGATTCGCTAGGATTTTACAAAATTTTGAATAATGTGCATAAGATTCGCTAAGGAAAATTAATATATTTTTCAAATAAAAGGAAAGATTCACCATGATTTTACACCTTTTTTGAGGGGGGTGGGGGGGGTGGGGGTTCTTAAAGTTATCCTTAGATGAGAATTAACAAGAAGAAAAAGGATGAGATAGAAAATCAAGTCATTTTAGAAATAACTTACTTTGTGGAGAGACATGCTATTTTGAAATTAATATTTTAAATTAATTCCAAAATGATGAATTCATGTGACACTAAATAATAATAATTTAAAAATTATTTACTTGGAAAGAGGGAAATTGCCAATTTAAATAAAATGCTTTTATTTAAATTTAGAAAGAAAATCAATAAGACAATTTAATAATTAAGATTATTCAATTCTGGAGGAAAATTAGAAAGTGGGTAATTTTAAATATGATTTTATTTGAAATTAGAAAGAAAGTTGAAGAGGATAATAAATTAAATAAATAATAGGAATTTATTTAATTATAGAGCGATATAATCATTTAGCGACATATTTAAATAATAAATCTAATTTATTTATTTAAATAGTCAAGAGGAATAAAAGACGTGAATTAATTAAATAATTAAGAAATATTTAATTAATAGTTGACATTGGACTATAGGACATAATTAAATATTTTAATTATGTTGAGACAAAGCATGATATAGAAAAAAATGTGGTTTGTGGGTCTAGACCATTTTTATGTTTCTACAGGGGGTAGCATACAAGTGGCACGAGAAGTGCGATCAAGCATTCAACAGAATCAAAGAATGCTTTCTAACACCACCGATACTCATGCCACCGATCCAGAATAAACCACTGATCTTGTACATATCGGCAACAACAACAACACTTGGGGCTTTATTAACACAACATGATGAGATAGGGAAGGAAAGAGCCATATACTATATCAGCTGAACCATGGTGGGGCATGAGTTAAATTATACATTCATTGAAAAGGCTTGCCTAGCAGTCATGTTTTCCTCACAAAAATTCAGGCACTACATGTTGGCTCACTAAATAAAGCTCATCGCCAAAATAGATCCTCTCAAGTATCTACTTTCCAAAGCAACACTCATAGGGTGGATGGCTAAGTGGGTCATGATCTTCTTAGAATATGACATTGAATATGTGGAATCAAAAGCTATCAAGGGACAACTGATTGTGGATCAATTAGTAGAAGCACCCATCTATTTAGAGAACCCGCTTATATCAAAATTCCCAAATGATTCTGTGTTCAACCTCAATACCACAGATCATTGAAGGTTTATTTTTATGGTTCATATAAACAACATGGATTAGGATCAGGTGTTTTCTTCATCACACCGCAAGGGGATTGTATTCCTAAATCCTACAAGTTATCTTTCCCTTGCACTAACAACATTTTTGAATATGAAGCCGTTGTGATTGGACTCAAAATTATGGTACAATGGTAGATCATGGCTCTTAAAGTTTATGGAGACTCTCAGCTAATCATCAACCAAGTCAACAATGAGTACCAAACAAAGGACGACAAACTAACCCCATACAAGAAATTGGTGGAGGCCCTCAAAGAATTCTTCATTGACATCACATTTGAACAAGTACCAAGGACAAAAAATAGAGCAACAAATTTCCATGGCAATGATCATATCACTATTGGATATCCCATGTAACATCCCTAAGCATGAATTCCTGGTAGATAAGCTTTTCGTACCAAATTTTGAGGTACCAGAGTCTAAATTTGTGTGTGAAATTGTTGGTCCTGAAAACCTGTGGTATCATGACATATACACCTACCTAAGAATAGGAGTCCTCCCTACTGGTATAACTTCAAACCTTGAAAATAAACTTTGTCAAGAAGTCATCTCGCTTTGTTATCTTAGGTGACACCCTATACCGCAGGAGTATCGAAGGAACCTTTTTACGATGCTTAAACATTGAGGAAGATTTGACTACTTTAACTGAGGTACATGATGGTATTTGTGGTTCACATTTGAGTGGTATGACCTTGGCTAAGAAATTGTTGAGAACGGGGTACTATTGGTCAAAAATGGAGAAGGAAGCTCACAAATATGTCAAGAAGTACTTACAATGTCAACATCATGGGGACCTCATCCATGCACTAGCTTAAGAGCTCCACCTGATTGTAACACCTTGGCCCTTCTCGTAGTGGGGACTCGATCTGATTGGTAAATTATCCCCCACCTCATCTAATGGACACAAGTTCATTATCACTGCTACAAAGTACTTTAGAAAGTGGGTGGAGGCCATTCCTGTGACCTATATCACAAGAAAGTAGATTGCTAAATTCATCTTGAACTACCTTATCTTCCTCTATGGTGTCCCACAAGCCATTATCTCAGATAATGGGACACCTTTCAAAAACCAAGATGTCGGAGACCTATGCCAAAATTTCAATATCCAACATTTCTTTTCCACCCCATACTACCCCTAGGGTAATGGCCAAGCTAAGGCTACAAATAAAACCATCCTAAGAATCCTCAGAAAGATAGTCAATGAAGCTGGTCGTGACTGGAACTTGAAGTTGAACCCCGCCCTATGGGCTTATTGAATAAGTATCTGGAAACTACAAGTGCAACCACTTTATCCCTAGTCTATAGATCAGAAGCCATCCTCCTTATCAAGATCGAGCTCCCATCCCTAAGAATATCACTGCAAAATCTCATCACTGATGAAGAATATCAGGTGTGATGGTTGAACAAGCTGGAACTACTAGATGAGCAACACATGGATTCTTTGAACCACTTGCAGGTCTACTAGAACCATCTCAAAAGGAGTTATAACAAGAATATAAGGAACCAATCCTTTCAAGTAGGTGAGCTTATAATGAAAGAAAATCAAAAAAATGTGTTGAATCCAGATAGCAAGGGAAAGTTTGAACCCAACTAGTTGGGACCTTTTTACATCACTAGAAGTTACAAATCAGAAGCATATCAGCTATCTAAACCCGAGGGTGAGCCTTTGCAAAATCCTATCAATAGCTTCCATCTCAAAAAAAATTATGCCTATGTTTCAAGGTATAGATCCAAAATATAAAAAAAATTAAATAATATAAAAATCCAAAAAAAAAAATCAGAAAAAGGATTGAAAACAGTAAAGAAAAAAAATCGTCCTCTAGTGAAAACCACTTTGGTGGTGCTTTGGGCATGTACCTTGGTGAAAACCTGGAAAATAGGTGCCTTGTGGAAATAAGCACTTTCCATCCACCATGATCTCTATGACTTGTTGAGCATCATTCATCCATCACATTCCATTGATCCTTACATTGACCCATCCGCGTCCACATCATGGCTTGATCCTATGTCTGTATCATGTTCTCCCCTAGAACTAATTGGCACATTCCTAAGGTTAGTTTGTCCGGCCTATATCAGAGTAGTCTATCGCATCACGCTGGGGGCAAGTTCATATACTCGCATTTGAATCTGATTCGTGTATATCCTTGAAATCTTCCTAAAATCAATAAATCCAAAAACATTCTTAAAATAAAAAAAATCCAAAAACATCCAAATCTTTTCAAAAATCCTAAAACAGGTCAAAAGATCAAAAAAGTAAAAAATAGAGTCATTGTGTTGAACTACGGGTCTCTGAGCTTGAACATAGGCAAGGTCATCATCGATGTTCCCCTAAGACACCTTAGGTCAGTCCTTTAGGAGTTCGTCATAATAAATTGGCAATCTTTTGTTCACATCTCTTCAATAAGTGAGTCTGTGTCAGTCAAACTACATGGTCTATGTGTGTATAAAGTAGGCAAGGATAATATTTGATCATCCCCCGAGGCCCCTAGGATAGGTCTTTAGGTTAGGTTCTTGGTGAAAAATCTTGGAAAATACCAAAAACATTGGAAAATTTGAAAATCAAAACACTAGTAAACATCTTGAAAATACCAAAAAATAGCCTCAAAACATTCCAAAATATCAAAAACATGCAAAAAACCCAAAATCCATCCATCCCATTTTTCTTTCACTTGAAATAAACATCCGCTCATAATAAATCAATCGTCACTTTCATCCTTTGGAAAAATAATCAGAAACAAGCTTAGCAGTTAAAAGTGAAATCTCAAACGTCAAGGTCTTAAGTCTAGGTCAATAGGAAAACAAGTTGGTCAAATCTTGGTATCAATAGCCTTTCATCCAGTTTATCTCACCATCATTTGATAACATCATGTTCTAGGATGCATCCTTCCTATAATGTACATCAACATCAAGAATCACCATAGTTTAGTCTTGGCTAAAGGTATGAAAAACATTAGCTTGTTTGTTTACTTGATCTGTTCTTTTGATTTATCTTATTGGGCTCATTCCAATGACCTCTCGATGATGTCTAATCAAAAAGATTTAGAGAGAAAGGAATGGGGCATTGATCATTATCTTTTATCTACTGTTCTTGTTGGATACTCTTGTAATATAACTTTGGTCATGCTTACTTTGTTTGGTCTATAGGGAGGTTGTTTTGGATGTCTTGTTGACCACATGGGAAGGTTTTCCTTTTTATGTTTTGGTCTGATATGTTGGGTAAACCCACAAAAGTGGTTTACAATTCCAGTGATGAAGGAAAAGTTGCAAAAAATGGTTTTGGGGGGTTCGAACGAACTTCTGGTTTGAGCAAACCCAAATGGGGTTCGATAGAATCCCCTTCGAGTGAACCCATTTAATGTCGGGTCCCATATTTCCCAGAAAAAAAAAAAATGTTTGTGGAAAGGGGGTCCAAATGAACCCTAGCTCGAGCGAACACCTTCCTTTTCCCCCATTCTCCCCCTCTGGCACCAAAAAAGTCCAAAATTTCGCCCTTCAAATCTCGGGTTGAGGATGAAAATGGAGGAGACTTCACAAACCCAATTGGACGATGGTAGTCCTCGGAATGAGCTATCCAATGAATACAATTTAAATATTTTTTGGTTTTATTATGTATTTGTTTTTTTTAGTTTGACTAAACATAGGTTTTTCACCGAAAATCAAGCTCTCTATTTTGCACATGTGGAAAAATAGTAGATTGTCAAAATAAAATTCTAAAAAATATGTGTGGGCTAGGTATTGATGTCCTTGATCCAGTAAAATAAATAAATTAAATTTTGATACATACAAAAAAAATTATGTTGTATACGGTCCGCCTATTTTTGAATTATAATTGGTTTGACTTTGAAACTTGATTAAGAAAAAATATTCAATAAAACACTATGAAACCAAATGAAAGGGCTAGATATCGTAGTTACAAATCTAAATTCGAAAAAAAAAAGAATTTTATCCTTCATGGAAAACAAGTTATGTTGTATACGGTGAGCGTCACTCCTTAAAAATGTTGTTTACTAAAAAAAATTAGTTTTTGAAGGAGATGGAAAAACAAGTGCAATCTGATTCCAAATTTTTTGAAAAAAATATATTTAGAATCTACAGACAAAAATTTCACAAATCACTAGTTTGCATCATCTTCAAATTCCTCACGGTTTAGCCACTATAGGTGCTTGAAAGTGAAGATTTAGTTAGAAAAAAATATTTGAGTGTCGAGTTTGGCCAAAAATTGTAAACCGGTACAGTGGGATCACCTTGTTTGAAATATCTGAACTGCATCCTAAATAGGGTTTCGTATGCGAGGTGTGAACAAGAATACTCCTATCTAATTGTCGAGTCAAAGTTCATCATACTAGGTACAATGCCATCTTGGTTTTTTATACCTTGATGCATCGTATCTATGTGTGTTATCAAAAATAAGCAAAGTGATCTCTTTATGCCCCCAATCTCTGATAAGCAATCATCATTATCATCAGGTTTTTGCATCATATTTTGAAGTCAAGGGTTGATTTCTCTTTCTTCTATCTTTTTCATATACTAATACTAACATGGTATCACGACATTAAAAAATAAAAACATCTATTTATGCATCCATCCTGCATCCACAAACCATCAACATACTGCATATCATGCATATCATCATAATAGGAAAAATAATTACATATAGATTTGTTATTCTAAGCATCTCATAAACCACAAATTTGCATTATCATCCATTGCATGATCACATTTACATTATAAAAATTTATTACATACATGAATCCATATATTGCACATAGAAAATATATTGAAAAAGATAAGAATATCATCACATTGTATCCATCATACATCGGAATATAATATAAATGCATACATGTAGATCCATAAGCATCATACATCATAAATCATAGCATATCATGAAACATAAAACATCATAACATAAGCCTTATAAACATCCATCCATATCAAATGCATCCATAACATATCATGTAAAATAAAATAAACATCACATCACATAATCAATCAACGTCATCTCATATATATATATATATATATATATAAAGATGAATGTCATGATACATCGAAATCAAATATATAGTATCATCATTGAATATACAAGAGGTTAGTAAAAAACCCAGTCAATGAATGTATACACATCATAAGTCAAGCTGTACAAAAAATGTGACCAAGTGTACTGATGGCACCTTCACAATTTTCACATTTGAAGTGTCCATGTTGAAATTATTTCCTTTGGACACTCAAACATGCACTTGCAAAGTCTGCCTGAGTGACCTGCTTTAAAGGGTCACAATTCAGAGCCAGTTGAATTAGATGTCAAATCCTTTCATGGACATACTCATGTGACATATATGAACATGCATGTCAGTTTTCAGCTTCCCATAAAAAAAAATTTCAGGGTTTTGAAAAGCGAAGCTGGAGGGTTTTGACACCGTTTTGCTGTTTCAAAATTTTTAGTTCTACAAAGTAGCCTCTTGTTCGAGCTGATATCTCATAGATGAAGGATTTTCATGATGAAAGGATTGTTCCTCTCCATTCTCCATGCATAAATGTACTCCCTGGTCTAGTTTCAGAGCCTCATGATAAGATTTGATATTTTTACCAAGCCAAAAGAAAATGCAATTTGTTCAGTTTTGCACTTGCATTTTCTGAAACTTTTCAATGAGGTCAACTTTGACCTTCAATATATTTTGATGAATGATGTTTCAAGAAAATAAATCTTGCACACATGCTCAATGTACCTAGATGATCTAATGTCTCCCATGGTAGCGTCTCAAAAGTTGTTTTGATACTTTTTCAAAGTTGTAATTTATTGAGTTTTAATTGATTCTGAACAAGTGTAGTTGTAGAAAAGTTTGAGTAACTTTGCTGATTAATATATTTCACCTCGGGATTTATTTTTCCGAACCGTCTTCTTCACTCCATTCTCGGGTCAAATGTCTACATTCCTATAAGTTTTCATAGCTCTAGGAGGTCATTTGATTGATTTCCCAAGGCGATTCTAGAGCCAACTTGACCAATTTTGACCATTTGGCAAAAATTATTGAGAATATTTTAGCAACAACCCACCTCAGTTTTTCATGCCAAGAATGTTCAAAGGTTGTTTCTAGCCAGTTCAACATGAAACTTGTTTGAAAATAATTTTTTTTTAGTTAGGCCCACAAAGGGACCCAACATGTATCACACAACTGTTGATGGAACACCCATGTGTTAAGACAATATGCTTCCATGTTAAAATATAATCTCACTAGAGTAGCCATAATGGTTTGACAAGTTTCAAATACCATTTTTAAGTCTATATGTAAGTTTAGTCAGGATGGAGTTGTGGATGGTATATGAAGATCATTCTTAGTTGGGTAATGTGGCATTGGGAAATTTTACTTAATTGATCGGTGAAAATCAGATAAAGTCCCAATACTTTTTAATCTTGCTCAATTGTTTAAATAGAGACATGATACTAAAGAAGCAAATCTTGTATACAAGTTAACACTATCCAGATTTCTTGACTATATGGGATGCTTATCTTCATTTTGCAGCTAGGGCAGAGGTTGAGGTATTTTCGATCCATTTCTTGCATTGATTCTTGTCCAGATTGTGGAGGCATGTTCAAGAATACATGGGAAATATGCCAAACATGAGGTAGAAAAGTGGTGCTTGTTAATGACAAGTATGGGTGTGGCAGCTATAGTTGCAATCTTTCTGCAACTTTTCTACTTTGGTATAATGGAAAAGATGACAAAATACATTAGTAGAATGGTGTCTTCAACAATATTGCAAAGTGAGGTTGGCTGGTTTGATGAAGAAGAAAACAATGTAGCAACATCAAATTGAACAAAATGGATTTGTTGAAAAGGTTTCAAAAACTTTTAAGAAAATAGCAGCTATTGAACTAACTAAATGAAGCAATATGTGTGGTGATTAAAATGCAGAGAGAAAGTTGTGCTACAGTCGAGTTACCATGGGATCAACTCACAACACTATTTAATCTTACTAGATTGTTTAAAAAGCTATGAAATATTATTTTTTCGCCTGGAATGTGGAATCAATCTAGCAACTCTGCACAACAAGAGGACGTTTGTAAATATTGATATAGTATATTCTTTGATGGCAGGAGAAATCATGCAAGGTGATGGTGCTGTCATGAAGCAAGCACGTCAGATTCATGGGATAAGGTTTTGTGTTTTTCAAAATAGAGGGGAGATTCTACAGAGGTCGCCACAAATTTTTAACACCAAGGGGAATTTGCATATGAGCATGTATCAAGATTATTTTTGGATTTCCATTTGCATCCAAAGTGCTAGGCACGATGGGAGGAAGTATCCAAAGCAAAAATAAACATATTTTAAAAGGCCTCAAGTTGTTTGGAGGAGATAATTAAAGCTAATAAAGGGCAGAGGAATGCTTGCTAGGGCACCATTGAACCGGCTACGAAGGGATCATTTAGATGCCACAAAGGAAACCATTGAAAAAAGTGAAATGAGATGATGGAGGATGCATTGTAAACAGAGCATCATAAGAAAAGGCATGTGAAATTGTTCTAAGAACATCTCCCCAAAAGGCTATGGCTATGGAATGCAATTTTCAGAATGTGGCCATTATATTGAATGGGCTCGAATACTGTTTGAGGTTGTTGGCGCCAAAGTGAGAGCATTCAATGCTCAATTGAAAATGAATTAAATTTGTTCTCAATGAAACTCCTTATGGTTGGTGCACTTGAACTCTATTTGATGCAGCCCAAATGCATTATGATGTGAATAGATTTATCAAGACCCAAATAAATATAGTTTCATGAAACACCATAAGTGTTGAATATGTACAAAGCTAGTTTATAGAGGATGCTTCAGACGTTTTCTAGTAAATGTATTTAGCGGTTGTAAGACCATATTCCACAACCTTCGCCACTATACCTCTTGTCCAAGTGAAGGAGTAAAAGGGAAGCCACGTACCTATTGAGTGAAGGTAATGATCAATGTAGATGATGCCACTTTTGTTGATAAGCATGAACCCGATAAAGAGTGAGGGTTGTTTGCTATCGCCATGGAAGAAGAGAAACATAACAAGTTAGGGTAACAGAATATGATCAACGACCAAGTATCAAAGGAGAAATGTGGACACACCTCCACCGTTACCTATCAACCCGAGTATCTTTTTTATGATGTTAGTGAAGAGTAGCGGGGAAACAAGGATAGGTTTAAAGAGTTCAATTTAAATATCTTGGATTTTTAACATAGTCTTCCTGCTAGCCTGAGTCATCGTTTGATATCATGAGAAAATGCAATGGGTTTGTGGGCTAAAGGAACGTAGATGGTGGGCACATTTTATATTTCAACTTTTAAAATGATTGCCCGAGCATATATTTTAAAAGGGGCTCTTCATTTTAAAATGTAAAATTTTAATGAGAAAGGTAAAAACATGGGTGAATAGATTTTTATTTGCCCAATATCATTTTTAATTGTTAAGATGAATTTTAAAGTGCCAAGCAATTTAAAATATAAAAATGCACGAGAAAAGCTACATCAAGGTAAATGGGCACAGGTAAATTTTATATTAAGGCTTCCATTATAAAGTTTGCTAGGGAGTAAAGTGAAAATTGCAGCCAAGTTAAAAGGAAAAAAATACAAAGATTTTCATGAGAGTTTATTTTCAATTGTGGAAGGGCAAAGAGGAGGTTAAAAGGTTTTTGATAGTAAGCACTGTTTTCATGCAACAGGGTAGAAATTTGACAAAGAGAACATATGGGATATTTTCCAGCAAGGAATTTTTTTTTCATCAAGTGCTTGCAGGAGAATGACACGGGAATATTTTTAGTTAGAGAAAATGGGGAAAAGTGCAAATCAGAGGGAATGATTTTTAGTTGGAAAGAGAGGAGAGAGGAAGGAAAGATGACAAAAGAAAATCAGACTTGAAGAAGACATGTGGCAAATGCAGATTAAATCTGGAGCTCTTTCTTCTTCTATTTATTCTCCTTCTTTCTCTTTTGTAGAGGGTTCTAGAATTTTCATTTTTCCAAGCATGTAAATAGGGTTGTTTTGAGTTTTAAGTTGAAGATTATAAATATTATTACACTGGTTTGGTTTTATGAATAGGAGAATAAATGTCTGGAATTGCAATGTTATTGTCATGAAATTGTCTCCACTTTTGTACACTTCTAGTTATATGAATTAAATACTTTAAGGAGGTTTTGATTCAGCTTTACAAGTTTTCTATAGATGCATTGTTTGTTCACTGGTCTCTTTCAAGGAAAGAGTTAAATCTCTTTGTTGAAACAGTTATAATCTCAAGTTTTATATTCAAGTCCATACAATTTTCAGAATATCAAGGGTATTTGGAAGTTGTCTTCACAGTGTTTTATGTGATTGTAATGTTTATTCATGGGTTTATTCCAAGGGAAGAATTAAAATATTTTGAGTAAATGTTTGTGGTTTTGGGTGCACAAATTGGATTTGTAAGAAGAGTTTGAATGACAAGATAAGTGAATTTGTTAATGTAAGGCATTAACATCTTGAAATGGATTGATTTAGTTCCATTTGTTCATATTATTTCTACTATGGTTTCATGTTTGAATCTGTGACTTAGGTTTAGGCACTGGTCAATTGGAGGCTTGATGTTTTTTCTTGAAAAAATCAAAATATCAAAAGTCCTTGTATACCCTCTTGTTGTTAGGTGTAGGTTTTACACTACATTTTCTCTCAAGGATAAGTAGGTGATATGGAATTATAATTAAGCTAGTTCTAGATTTGAATCATTTGTATTCAGATTAAATATGTTGAGAGAAATCTGCTTAAATGTAATACTCTGCTAAAAGTATAGGAATCGAAGAGTATTACCAAGGTCTACCCGCCTAGGTCCTATAGAGCCTGAAGTGAAGGGGAAATTGCTTATTTCTTGTTAAGGTGGCCAAGTACAGTGTTGGGATTGAGCATAAATTTTGGCTATCTTTTAGATCCCAACATTTTGTTGATTTGGGAACCATCAAATTGGCGACTCCGCTAGGGAGTAACTTGAGAAAATTCTGATAGAAGATCACCTTTCCTTAAGAGTCAAAAGGAATGAATGACTGGTTTAGAAGTTGAAGAAGTTCCAGATTTGCAAATTGATTTGTAGCAACCCCAAATTCAAAACATTGTGAAGTGACTCTATTGGAAAGAACTTAGAGAATGATATGCTTGCTTCAAAGGTTTTTCTCTTCTTGAAGAGGTGGTGACCCTGCTAGAAAATTTATGCACAGGAAGGGATGTTGTTTGTTATTGTGACTTTAAATTGCTCTATTCAAAGTTGGAGCAGCTGGAGTTGTGAAGGTACATGGTTCTCTACATATTTTCATTTTTTGAACCCGTCATATTGAAAACAATTGTTGTTCCACTTAAAGTATTTGTCTAAGTATTCACAAATTTTCTAGTATGGGTGGCTAGAATGAATTTGTATATCCTTGGGATTTCTATCCATTTGCATTATCATATGTTTCAAACCTAGGTTACTGTCATATTAGAAATCATCCTAGTGATCTTTCATATTATCATGGTTATAATTATGCACAATTAAGTTAAACCCATATTTGCATACATCTATGGATTACCAAAGGGAAATAACCATGCCATTAGATAACTTAATGCATATTTTCAAGAAGCTTTAGGAGTCTACTAATCCTCAAACAATTGACACCACAAAGTACAGGAACCCAAGTGTGAACAAGCCTAGGTTTAGTCAAGAATGGAAGGTTGTGTTTGAGAAGAAAATTAAAGGTAACAAAAGGCACCTAATGGCTATAAAAGCTCAGTTAAGAGATAATCATACTAGATATACTAGCCAAATTGTTGCACCTTTTTTCAATTCTTTTGATCCATTATATGACCAACTAGACCTGTCATGGGTTGATTACAAGATTAAAAGTATGGCAGGCCGAGTCTATAAAAAGATTCCTAGATTTTATGGATACAAAGTATGTGAAGGAGCTGCACATGTCTAAAGTTTTTATAGCTTCATGGTGAAAGTTTCATTTGAAGATCAGGATATGTGGATGAGATTTTTTGTCAGATCTCTTGAAGCTAGAGCTAGGGATTGGTACTTAAGTTTTCCAGAGAAGTCATTTCCTTGTTGGGATGAACTAATAGATGCTTATAGAAAATAATTTTCTAAAGAACCTTCTAACCTTCTCACAAGGTTAAAGAAACTTAAGAAACAAGATGAAGATTCAAGCATTGCTTTTAGTCATAGGTTTGTTGTTGCTCTTTCATTAATCCCTGAAAATTAAGACCTAGTACTTTAGATTGCATTCATATGTACTTTGAATCTTTTGAGGAGGGATCTAGTGCACTATTAAAGGATTTTAGAATATTGAGTATGCAGGTGGCTTACACATGTTTAGATAATATGGAAAAATAAGGAATGAATATGTGCAAAGTCTATTGTCTTCAATTGTGGGTAAACATACTAATGAATTTAATAGATGTGTAAATGCAAATTATCAAATGTATTTAGTTTTAAATATAGACAAGTGCATACTTGAGAAGGAACAAGTTAGGAGTGATGCAATGGCTACCATTGATGATCATAATAGTGAAAATATTTATCTCTATCCTCAAGAGGATGCAAATGAGAAAGTCAATGATGACACCCAGTCCATTGAGTTTTCATATTTTGACGATGGTGATATCATGGTGTATCCTGATTTAAAACTTGGTAATGCATGTAGTTCTAGTGGAAGTCAAGAAGAAGAAGTGGTTGAGAGAATGGATCAAAACAATGATCTATTGAATAGTGAACAAATTTCATATATGTTGACCATTGAATATCAGGAATATACATGTTTTGATAACTCTTAGTTGTTGTGTGCTACCCATGTTGATATTGACAAATTTGTTGATCTTCACTATACAAGATATGAAGCATGTGTTTTTGATTTTACTCCTAGTTATCAACTAGTTGACTGACATGATGATAATGTGGATGAGGACAAGCAACAATTTGATTGTAATGATGCATTGTGTGATGAGCATGAAAGTATGAATACTGATACAAGTTTAGAAATCTATTTTGATGAGTTAGCAACAACATATAACCATGAGACTTATGTATCTAATAATCCAAGATTTGAGAATTTTAATGTAGATTTGGACAAGTGCTTGTTTCTCGACTTAGATGAGCCTAGTTATGAGTCATTTCATGTGGATGAGGAGGTTGTTTCCAAAGAGAAATTAGATATATTTGTGAACCAGAATTGCTCACTTTTGAACAAGGTTTGGATGCTAAAGATGTTGATATGTTATGTTTTGAGGGTGTCAAAGTGAGCAAGGTTGATGATAGGTTAGAGATTATTGATGATTCTCTATACCAACATGTTGGGGCACAAAAACAGTGTGTGCCAATGTATGAGTGTATCTCTCTACATACACTCAAAGATAGTTTGCATGATGTAGATAATATTTTGATTAGTTCTTATAATTGTTTCACCTTTGACATGTAAAATAATAATCAGATTGAACCTGATGGTACCAACCATGTGGAAAAATATGAGTGTTGCTATTTTCAGCTGGATGAAGTTTTAATAAAGTGTGACAATGTGCAAAACATTAAAGAATGTTGTTTTCAACTTGAGAATGATTTACATGATAAATATTATAAGTTGTTGCCACATGAAAATCAATATTTTAAGGGTATGCTTGATTTTCAAATGCTTGGTATTTGTAATTTTTTTGATAATGTTGTATGTAATGGGGTGTTGGGAGATACCATCATGTTTAATCAGATAGATTGATGTGGTTTTTTTCAAATTGGTTTAAGTGAAATGTGATGAGAAATTTGTCTATGACAGAGGTAAGATGAGGCCTATAGTTTTTGGTGGCCTTGGTCCATCAAATATGGTTTGACATGACAAACCAAAGCAGTAGGGGGCATAGATGATCTTTTGACTTTGTCACCCAATGTTTTTGGCACCTGGTTTGCTTCTCTAGAGGATCTAAATTCTTTCTATGCCTATAAGGGGAATACATCCCCAGTCAGATCCATTGATGGCACCCTCAAAATTTTCACATTTGAAGTGCCCATGTTGAAAAATTTGCCTTTGCACACTCAGACATGCACCTGCAAAGTCTGCTTGAGTGACCTACTTTGAAGGGTCACAATTCAGAGCCAGTTGAATTTAATGTCAAATCCTTTCATGGAAATACTCATATGACATATATGAACATGCATGCTAGTTTTTAGCTTCCCATAACAAGTTTTGTCATGGTTTTGAAAAGCGAAGCTGGAGGGTTTTGGCATTGTTTTGCTATTTCAGAACTTTCAATTCTACAAAGTAAACTCTTGTTCGAGCTGATATCTCACAGATGAAGGATTTTCATGAAGAAGGGATTGTTTCTCTCCATTATCCATGCATAAATGTACTCCCTGGTCTATTTTCAGAGCCTTAGATAAGATTTGATGTTTTTCCCAGGCCAAAAGCAAATGCAATTTGTTCAATTTTGCACCTACATTTTCTGAAACTTTTCAAAGAGGTCAATTTTGACGTTCAATATATTTTGATGAATGATGTTTCAAGAAAATACCTCTTACACACATGCTCAATGTACCTAGATGATTTGATATCTCCAGTGGTAGCCTCTCAAAATTTGTCTTGATATTTTTTCAAAGTGGTAATTTGGTGAGTTTTAATTGATTCTGAACAAGTGTAGTTGTAGAAAATTTTGAGTAAGCAAATTTTCTGATTAATATATTTCACCTTGGGATCTCTTTTGCTGAACCGTTTTTTGCACTCCTTTCTTGAGTCAAATGTCTACATCCCTATAAGTTTCTGTCACTCCAGGAGGTCGTTTGATTGATTTCCCAAGGTGATTCCAGAGCCAACTTGACCACTTTTGACCATTCTGTAAAAATGCCTGAGAGCATATTTTATCAATAACCCACCTCAATTTTTCATGCTAGGAATGTTCAGAGGTTGTTTCTAGTTAATTCAGCATGAAGCTTGTTTGAAAACAATTTTTTTTTTAGTCGGTCCCACAAAGGGACCCGACATGTATCACACCACTATTGATGGAACACCCATGTGTTAAGAAAGTATGCCTCCATGTTAAAATATAATCTCACTAGAGCAACCATAATGGTTTGACAAGTTTCAAATAACATTTTTAAGTCTATATATAAGCTTAGTCAAGATGGAGTTGTGGATGGTATATGCAAATCATTCTTAGTTGGGTAATATGGCATTGGGAACATTTGCTTATCTTAATTGACTAGTGAAAATTAGATAAAGGCCCAATACTTTGTAATATTGCTCAATTGTTTAAACAAAGGCATGATACTAAAGAAGCAAATATTGTATAGAAGCTAACACTATCCATATTTCTTGACTATATGGGATGCTTATCTTTATTTTGCAGCTAGGGAAGAGACTCTAATTGAGGTCTTTTCGATTCATTTCTTGCATTGATTCTTGTCTAGATTGTGGAGGCATGTTCAAGAATACATGGGAAGTATGCCAAACATGAGGTAGAAAAGTGGTGCTTGTTAATGAAAAGTATGGGTGTGGCAGTTGTAGTTGCAATATTTTTGTAACTTTTCTACTTTGGTATAATGGAAAAGATGACAAAACACATTATTAGAATGGCATCTTCAACAATATTGCAAAGTGAGGTTGGCTGGTTTGATGAAGAAGAAAACAATGCAACAACATCAAATTGAACAAAATAGATTTGTTGAAAAGGCTTTAGAAACTTTTAAGAAAATAGTAACTACCAAACTAACTAAATGAAGCAATATGTGTGGTGATTAAAATGCCGAGAGAAAGTTGTGCTATAGTCTAGTTACCATGGGATAAAGTCACAACACTATTTAATCTTACTAGATTGTTTAAAAATCTACGAAATATTGTTTTATCGCTTGGAATGTGGAATGAATCTAGCAACTCTACGCAACAAGAGCATGTTTGTAAAGATTGATATAGCATATTTTGTGATGGTGGGAGAAATCATGCAAGGTGATGGTGCCGCCATGAAGCAAGCATGCCAGATTCATGGGTTTGGGTTTTGTGTTTTTCAAAGTGGAGGGGAGGTTCTACAGAGGTTGCCACAAATTTTCAACAGTAAGGGAAATTTGCGTATGAGCATGTATCAAGATTTTTTGGGGATTTCCATTTGTAGCCAAAGTAGTGGGTGTGATGGGAGGAAGGATCCAATGCACAAAGAAAAATATTTTAAAAGGGCTCGAGGCTATTTGGAGGAGATAATTAAAGATCATAAAGGGGGAAAGGAATGTTTGTTGCGGCACCATCGAACCAGCTACAAAGGGATCATTTAGATGCCACAAAGGAAACTATTGTGAAAAGAGAAATGAGTTGTTGGAGGATGCAATATAAATGGAGCATCATAAGACAAGGCATGTGAACTTGTTGTAAGAACATCTCCCCAAATGGCTATGGCTATGGAATGAAATTTGTAGAACATGGCCATTATCTTGAATGGGCTTGAATACTGTTTGAGGTTGTTGGCACCAAAGTGAGAGCATTCAATGCTCAAAGAAAAATGAATTAAATTTGTTCTCGATGAAACTCCTTTTGGTCGATGCACTTGAACTCTATTTGATGCATCCCAAATGCATTATGATGTGAACAGATTTAGGAGGAACCAAATAAATACAGTTTCATGAAACACCATAAGTGTTGCGTATGTACAAAGCCAGTTTATAGAGGATGATTTAAACATTTTCTAGTAAATGCATTTGGTGGTTGTAAGACCATATTCCACAACCTTTGCCACTGTACCTCTTTTCCAAGCGAAGGAGTAAAAGGGCAGCCACGTACCTATTGAGTGAAGGTAATGATGAATGCAGATGATGCCGCTCTTGCCGATAAGCACAAACTAGAGAGAGGGTGAGGGTTGTTTTCTATCGCCATGGAGGAAGAGAAACATAACAAGTTAGGGCAACAAAAGATGATCAATGACTATGTATCGAAGGAGAAACATGGACACACCTCCACCATTGCCCATCAACTTGAGTATCTTTTTGATGACGTATGCGAAGAGAAATGGGGACATAGGCATAGGTTTAAAGAGTATGTTGAAATTTCAATATCTTAGCTTTTTAACATAGTCTTCCTGCTAGCCGGGGAGTGATCATTTGATATCATGAGAAAATGGAACGGGTTTGCAGGCTGAAGGCACGTAGATGGTGGGCCCATTTTATATTTCAACTTTAAAATGATTGTCTAAGCATATATTTTAAAAGAGGCTCTTCATTTTAAAATGTAAAATTTTAATGAAGAGAAAGGTAAAAACACGGGTGAATAGATTTTTATTTGCTAGATATCATTTTTAACTGTTAAGATGAATTTTAAAGTGCCAAGCAATTTAAAATATAAAAGTGCACAAGAAAATCTAAAACAAGGTAAATGGGCACGAGAAAATTTTATATTAAGGCCTCCTTTATAAAGTTTGTTGGGGAGTAAAGTGAAAATTGCAGCCAAGTTAAAAGCAACAAAATACAAAGATTTTTAAGAGAGTTTTATTTTCAGCCATGGAAGGGCAAAGAGGAGGTTAAAAGGTTTTTATAGTGAGCATTATTTTCATTCAAGAGGGTAGAAAATTGACAAAGAGAACATATAGGATATTTTCTAGCAAGGAAAATTATTTTCATCAAGTGCTTGCATGAGAATAACAAGGGAATATTTTTAGTTAGAGAAAATGGGGAAAACTACAGATAAGAGGGAATGTTTTTCAGTTGTAGAGAGAGGAGAGAGGAAGGAAAGATGGTAGAAAAAAATCATATTTGAAGAAGAAATGTGGCAAATGTAGATTGAATATGGAGCTCTTTCTTCTTCTATTTATTCTCCTTCTTTCTCTTTTGTAGAGGGTTCTGGAATTTTCATTTTTCCAAGCATGTAAATAGGGTAGTATTGAGTTTTAAGTTGTAGATTAGAAATATTATTATAGTGGTTTGGTTTTACGAATAGGAGAATCAGTGTCTAGAATTGCAATGTTATTGTCATGAAATTGTCTCTTTTGTACACTTCTGGTTATATGAATTAAATACTTTGAGGAGGTTGTGATTCAACTTTACAAGTTTTCTATAGATGTATTGTTTATTCATTGGTCTCTTTCAAGGAAAGAGTTAAATCTCTCTATTCAAACAATTATAATCTCAAGTTTTGTATTCAATTCCATATAATTTTTAGAATATTAAGGGTATTTGAAATTTGTCTTCACAGTGTTTTATGTGATTGTAATGTTTATTCATGGGTTTCTTCCAAGGGAAGAATTAGAAGATTTTAGTAAGTGTTTGTGGTTTTGGGTGCATAGATTGTATTTGTAAGAAGAGTTTGAATGACAAGATAAGTGAATTTGTTAAGGCATTAACATCTTGAAATGCACTAATTTAGTTCCATTTGTTCATATTATTTTTACTATGGTTTCATGTTTGACTCTGTGACTCAGGATCAAGCATTGGTCTATTGGAGGCTTGATGTTTTTTCTAGAAACAATTCAAATTATTAAAAGTATTTCTATACCCTCTTGTTGTTAGGTGTAGGTTTTACATCACATTTACTCTTACGGATGAGTAGGTGATATGGAGTCAGAATTAAGCCAGTTCTAGATTTGAATCATTTGTATTCAGATTAAATATGTTGAGAGCAATCTGCTTAAATGTAATACTCTTCTAAAATTATAGGAATCCAAGAGAATTACCAAGGTATACCCACCTAGGTCCTACAGAGCCTGAAGTGAAGGGGAAATTTCTTATTTCTTGTTAAGTTGGCCAAGTCCAGTGTTGGGATTGAGCATAAAGTTTGGCTATCTTTTAGATCCCAACATTTTGTTGATCTGGGAACTAACATGTACTATCAATATGTTGAGCTGCCCTTGCTCTATCTATCTCCATGATAGCTACCTCAGATTTGATGATGAGACCTGGATGGTCTCCCTTATGTGCCTACACAAGGGGTCCTGGTAGGAGCAATCTGGCTAAAATGAGAGAATTGAGGCTCCCGCCACTCTTGGGCCATAGCTTTGTAATACACTCCCCAGTAGTAGGATTCCTTCTACATCACTTGATCGTACATCTCAGCTAGGACGATGGGCTATCCCTATACCTCCTGTGTTGCAACCTCTAACTGCTGCCTTCGTCCTATCTCTAGTACTAGGGCCATATTTGAATCCTACATCATCTGGTGCTCCTGTGCCATCTCCTGTTAAGCCTTGTCCCTCTACTGGACCAGTGTCTGAATCTGTACTTGGGCCTATTGAAGTTTCCCTATCAAAACCTATACCTACACCTACAATGTTGCTATCTATCTATCCCTAGGATCGGGACCTAATGGTGGTGGTGGGGGTGGCATATGTTGATGTGGCTACTGATGGGGTTCGACTAGTGGCCTCTATCTAATTGGTGGAACCAATGGTGGGATCTATCTATCATGTCCTCCACCCCCAACCTGTCCATCCTACGGATGATCTCATGGCTGCTACAGAACCTATCCAATCTTGGGTCCTTTGACCCACCCTCTAGTCATAGCTAGCACAACTGGTGAAGTCAATCGAATAGGGGCATTAGCCCACCAATGTGCATCATAAGCCTGGGTGGTCTCCACATCCACAAGATTGTCAAAATATACCTACGACACCATAACTAGTTGTTTGAAGTCATCAATGGCCTTCTGAGGTGGGATCCTATGTCCCCAAGCTACCTCCCTAGATCACCGGGAAAATATAGCTCTATGTGTCATCAGGTGAATTCCACACCTCCCCAAACTGACGAGCAACCCTATCTGGGAGGTACCGCTTGACTATATAGTGATCTCTCCCCTATATGTACCTAGACTACCAATAGTAAAAGAGATGATCATCGTCATCATACCATATGGGAAAATGGATCCAAGGCCTCCACTAAAATACTATCATCGCATCGAGAAACCACTTCCACTGCAAGATTCCTGTAATTCTTGTGAAGTGAAGGATGGTCATCCCCAAATATCTATATGCCGTAGGATCATCACAGTCAATCTAGACATATGCTATCTATGGCCTCAAAAAGATAATGTTCTCATAGGCCCACACCTGAATAAGTGTAATGCCAACCCCAATGTTGTGAGCCCCACTATATACAACCTGGCGAATCTCATGGTATAGAGACACTAGAACAACTAGCCCCTAGGCATAGATAGCCATCTCCTCCATCATCCAAGACCAAATGATCCACCATCTAATGTTGCATCATCTGGCTTTCCGATTGGGAACAAGGACTCCTGAGATCAATGCGCCAACAAAAAAATTCAAATTAGGGGAAATCCCCTCATATCAGCAAAGGTCTATCTAGTCGTTGTCCACCTCGTATGAATTGATGCCCAATAACTAGAAAATGGCATGACTATCGGCCCCAACATTGTAAATGATGCACTCACCGTGAATAGGGATCCTCAAGATCTGCCATACATCCTCCAAGGTGAATGTGGCCTCGCTAGTTGGTAAAAGGAATGAAGAGGTCTCACTCCGCCATCTCTCAACTAATGTTTTCATCATTGTGAGATGCATCTGCACCTCGGGCATCTAGGCAATATGGTCGAATCTGATTGTGCCATGGAAAAATAGGGCCTGGTCCAATAAATGCCTCACTTGGCATAGAAGTTGGCTCCTATGCTCCTGCAAATGGAGCATTGGTAGGACCTCTTGCAATCAAAACATGCGCAACATGAAAAATTTGGAAATCAGATGCATTTTCAAAATTTTAAAAATCCTTCAAAAAGAAAAAGTGAGTCAGCATGACAAAGGTGGCATGAAATTTGCAAGACTGATGCTCTACATCTTACAAATGTGATGCTAAAATCAAAAGCGATGCTATACTACAAAGGAAAGTCGGCATTTTTGAGCAATTCCAGACTTTCGTAGGGCTACACCACGTAATATTGCAAAGGCGAGTAAGAAATCTTTGTGCAACTCTAGAACTCTGTAGCGTCACATGACACTCCAGTGCAAATATGGGCTGACATCTACAAATGTGATGTCGCTTGTAATAAAAGTGACACCCTAGAGGACCGCTTTTGGTCGACCTAAAAAGACCCTAATAAATGCATCAAAATCATACAAAATGAGAAATTTTTTGAAAGGCATGTCGGGGATCCTACGTCTCGAGGTCGCTAGAACTCGCGAACTTGATCCACCCAATGTTTGGGAAGCACGTGAGCAACCATTCCGTCAAAAGCTTAGATAAAAACTCAAGGTTTCTAGAAGGTAAAAATGCACAAATGATTTGAAAATGACCCCTCTAACCCTATTTATGCAAAAATTTTAGGGTTTTTGAAACCCATTTAATCTATTTTTGTTCAAACAAAGGTTGTTTTGATTAGTTTTCATCACCAAAAGCCTAAATTCACATCTCATGGGATATTTTATGCTCCTAAATCATTGTTGAATCTTTTCGCGAGCTCAACCTTGAATTTTGCGATTTTCACTCAATCTCTCAAGGGGGCAATATAGTAGCGTAATTTCGTCCACTGGGGCAGTAGTGAGCCATCCAAAAAATTAGAATTTTTTTGAATTTTTATCTCGATAGTGTTATTCTTTGAACCAACATAGCAAGTACTTCACTTCAAGAGGGGAAAAATGTAGACACTGAAAAATGTCCTGATTGATACTGGATATCTGATTCTGACCAACTAACATCATTTCTTCTGAAATCATCTCAAATTGATCAATTAATTGAATAATTAGTATTATTTAATTAAAATCAGAAAATTCAACTAGTAATCAAATAATTAAAATTATTGATTAATTCACCCTTCTTCTAACTAATTATTCCATCATATTTAATTAAATCAAATCATTTAATTAAAACCCCCTAAGTCTTCCCATTTGATTAAATCAATTAAATCAAATGTCACATCTCCTAATTCACTCCAATTAATTATTTTTGGGTTAATTAATCCTAAATCATCTTTTCTAATCATCATTAATCAAATTCTCCAAATTTTAACTCCTCAAGAGTTAGATCAACCATGGTCAACTAATCAGGTTGC
Organism: Sequoiadendron giganteum; assembly: GCA_007115665.2. Taxonomy (NCBI): domain Eukaryota; kingdom Viridiplantae; phylum Streptophyta; class Pinopsida; order Cupressales; family Cupressaceae; genus Sequoiadendron; species Sequoiadendron giganteum. Next base: position 74,581,292 of record CM021101.1, on the reverse strand, counting down.
ACATTAAATTTAATTTCTTCTATTTATCTAATTCCTCAATTATCCTCACAAAGGCATCTTATGAAGAATATTTCTCTCAACCACCTCTCATTCGATTTCCCTCCAAAGGTTTTCAAAAATCTATCACATGCTCTTACATTTGTAATAAATTCTCTTACAATATTTCAAATCCTCTTACATCCTCTCAAATCTCATTCAATTCCTCTTACACCATTTTCAAATTCTCAACCACCAACATTTACTTCTCTTCCATCCTCCTCCACTCACACATTTCCAAAAATGTGCTCCACCCTCATCCAATGAAATGTTGACAAGTGTCACATTCTCATTGGCTCTTAATTTATCCGACATTCATCAAATCCTCTCACTCTTCAACCCTTGAATTATATAACTAGAGGCATCATTTTCATAATATGGATCCACAACTTAGAGCATTATCATTATAGGCATTTCACTCCATAGTTTTTCATCATTTTCAAGCAATTTAGCTATACTATAGTTAATTTTATACTTAGATCATTTACAATTCATCAAAATTATCAAAGGGATTGGGAAAGGGCTTCTTTCCACATCAAAGAAGCACCACTCCCGCTATGGGATGGAGGTTTATCTGATTTTACTTAGATCATATGCTTTGTTTTGTTCAATTTCTTGTTATTTCATGTTTTTTAGTAATTTTGGCTAAAGAATTTTATAGGGAACATTAGATTTTCTTTCTAACATGTTTGACAATGTTTTGTTGCTCTCTTGTTAGTTTGTGCAGGTTTGGTGTTCACATTAATAATAAAATGAGCCTAATGTTGCCTTAATTTAGTTTTGTAATTTTTTTTACATATTCACATTAATTTTAGGTCCCTTCTAAATAGAATGGACTCAATTGTGCCTTATTTAGGGTGTTGTAAAGTGCATCTTTACACTTTCACACTAATATAGGGCTTTATTAAATTAATCGAGGTTAATTTTTCTTAATTGGCACCTTTAATTCAAATCCAAGCCTAGTTAAATGCAAATTCTAAGGGATAAAACCCAACATTCATAAATTCCATTACACAACACTCAATTTTGGAAAGTGTGTGTCCTAGTTAGGTGACCTAGGACCCATTTTCCACATGGCGAATGGGTCCTCACCTAGTCCTCAGACCCTATTTTTACATAATATTTGACATTTCCTGAAGTGTGTCCTAGGTAAGTGGCCTAGAACCCATTCACCCTATGGAAAATGGGTCCTCACTTAGACCTAGGACCCATCCTTGAAATATGTTTTTGATGGTATTTTAATTATTTCAAATCTATAATTTAGTGTTGGCTTGTGATATTTGAATTTCAGGAATTAATGATAAGATATGTATAAATACAAGGCTATTTCACTATGTTTCATCTAACCAATCCTAGCAATTTCAAGTCTTCAAGCATTCTAGAAAGTTTATGAGAAAGTGTGATCAAGAGTATTTCTAAGGCATTCAAGGGCAGATTTGTAGAAGAGCCAATGTGGTGATGTAGTCTTCAAGATCAATCAAGCATATCAAAGGCATTATCTCTAATCAAGTTTCACTTGATCAAGATCTACATTCATGGAGGCCACTTCATGCTAGTTTGTAGATTTGTTATCCAAGGTTTCAAACAAGGTATCATTGTTTCATGTTTCATGTTTCATCCTTCATGTTCCATTGTTTCATCATAAGGTTTAATTACCAAAATGGGGTTTGACCAAGGCAAACCCCTATTCCCTAACAAAACAACATTTTTCTCTCTTTGATGTGTGATTAGAGGTTTTAGGTTGAAGATCATTTGAAGAGAAAAATTGGAGAAAATTGCAAAGTTGTCAAAGTTTCAAGAAAAATGACCAAAACAAAAAAACTAAGCTACATGTTTTATTTCTAGATTTCTAATAGTGACTGACTAGAATTTGGGAGTACATATTGAGAGGTACAAAACCCAAAAATTATTTTTCTGGAGCCCTAGCCAAGACCTATTCGCCATAGGGAAAATGATTCCTCAATGAGGTTTAAAAAGTAACTTTTTACAACAGGTGCACAATACTTAACCCTTTACAAACCTGGCTTTTGACTGTTAGTTGGGTTATATTTAATTTATGTTACTCATTTGCATATTATAACACACATATTGAATGAAACTAGGAGAATTAGTTTCATCATTTTGTTCCATTTTGGTGACCCCTATTTTTTTATGTTTCATTATGGTGAACCCAACCTTTTGAGCATTATAATTTTTTGATTTTGGAGTCCTTTTCATCCTAGATTTAGATCTTGTATTCATTTGCATTGAATTAGGTCTCATTTAGGGTGTCTAATTTGCATTCAACTTTGCATTGCATCTAGGGTTTTAGGATTGCATTGTTTGCATTCTTTGAATCTGAAAAATACTAAAAAATCAACCATCTTTGATATCATTTACATCATATAAACTTGCATTTGAAAATTGAGACAAAATTGCATATCAAACTAGGTCTTCTAGGTTGCCATTTTGTCATAATTTTCACTTGCAATCCACATTGAATTCACATAAAACTAAAACTAAAACTTGCTATAACAAACTTAAATATGAAAAGCACTGGAAAACACTTAAAAATCTATAAAAATCTGTTTCAAAACCCTAATCTAGGACCCATTCACCCTAAGGCGAATGAGTCCCTGAGTAGGTCATAATCTGAATTTTTGGGCATTAAGATATACATTTCTGCATCTCTATTTGTTGTTGTTAGATTTTTGTTACTATTTGCAAAATTTTAGTTTCATTAATTTCATCATATTTAGCTTAAGTTGATAATTTAGTGCATGTGTGATTTGAAAATTGCATTTATAAGACTTCATTTTCAATTTTTTTGCATAGTGTAAGTAGAAAATTACCTTGTTTAGAATCTACAAATTTCATTTACACATTGCATTCTAGGTCATTACATTTCACTTTACCTTCTTTCCATTTTGGGTCAGCATTGAGTTTGTGAAACTTGTATGAGCTTTACAACTTGGTGTCCTATTAGCAATACTATTGTGAGATGTAGTTTGTGACTCATGTCATCCCGCAATACACCATTCCCCATGGATCTTAGGTTTTCTAACTCTCTTTCTAATAATGTTGATAATCAACCCCATATGGATCATAGCATGCATACATCATTTCCAATGATATCCATACCTACAACCAATATGCATGATGTCAACAAGACCATCCCTACCATGACTACTTGTCCTCGAGATTTGGGAACTTCAATTCCTCCTTCTATAGTACCTATCTCTATTCCTACATACACTAGTACTCAAGATACCACAACCATTCATCCTACTAGTAATGTCAATAATTCCTTAGGTATTTCCACAGGGAATCCTTCTAGCTTTGTGCATTCAAATACTATATCTCCTCAACCATCCTCCCTCAAAAATTTACAATTCACTTGCCCTTCGCATACATACATCACTCCACTTTACTCCCCTCTACCTTACAATAACAACAATGATGCCATCATTAACACAATTTTGTGAAACATGTAAGCCCTTCAACAACAAATTACAATCCTAAATCAAAACAACAATTTTCAACCTTCACAATACATGAAAACCAACCCAATATCCCTAGAGATATTGAGAGCACAAATGCCACAATGTATAGAAGTTCCTATATTTGAGAGATATGGTGGGAAAGGAGATCCTATTATCCATGTTTCCGCTTATACAACCCTATGTAGTGACTTTATCTTTGAAGATAAGCTCTTGGATAAACTATTCCCTAGGTCATTGAAGGACATCAATTTAGAGTGGTTTTTCTCCTTACCGAATAATTCAATTGGTTCATTCAATGAGCTTATTGATGCCTTTTACAACCACTTCCATATTCAAATGGGTCCCTAGATGACCCTAGCTGATTTAATGACATGCAAGAAAAAGGATGATGAAAAGGTTACTAATTTCATAGTGAGATATCAAATTCTATATTAACAAATAAACATTAAGATTCCTGATGTCGACCTTCAATGAATGTTTATTTCCAATCTACAAAACAAAATCCAAACCAAACTTGAGATGTTGAAATTCTCATCCTTCACACAATTATATACAACCCTTCATGATTATCAAAATTTGGCTTATGGTCGTGATGTGAAAATCCTCCAAGTCATTTTGAAAATTTTCAATCGGCACCTCAAAATAGTTACCAATCTTTCAAGAAATAAAATAGGGGATTTGAACAACTTAATTCCCCTCAACCAAATCAACAAGTTGATAACTAAGTGGCTACTATAAAGATGAAAAATTAATATGCCTTTTGGGATAGGAATAGAAAAATTACCCATCTACCTGACACCCTTCATAATATCATGTTGCAACTCATGGAAAAGAATATGCTTTCCTTACCTCCTTTTCAAGATCTTCATCCTAATTAACCATTACTTGAAAACTATAGACCAAATTCTTATTGCCATTACCACCAACAAAATGGACATAACACAAGATATTGTAAGCATCTTAAACATCTTGTGCAAGACCTCATTAATTCTAATCATCTTCTAATTGGAGGTGTGAATGATCAAGGTAATAAGTTTGTATCTCCTCCTAACCAAAATATACAAATCTTTACAAATCCCATGCCAAAACATACTATTTCATTCATCAAAGCTAGTGAAACAAAGAATGATGTGATGAGTGTTGACATGGATGATGAAAACACAAAATATGAAAATGGAGATGAAGTTGTTAAAGTGGTGTCATTTATTAAAGATAAACCTCGTAAGGACTCAACCAAAATGCCCCTTGATATCGATTTCTCACAAAAGGACATTATAAAACATGCACTCGATGGTCCTCTTTACATAGCTGGAAGAATCAATGACAAGCCTACTAATGGGATATTAATTGATCATGTATGTGTGGAGAACATGTTCACTAAATAATTCCTATTTGTGCATGAACTCCATCAAGATACATATGAAAAATCGAAAGCATGGATTAAAACACATAATGGTTTTGCTTGTCTTGTGATGGGCTTGATAAATCTCCCTCTAAAAGTTAGACCAAAAGAATTAAGTGTCTCATTCACCATCATCTTGTCATCAGACCAATTTCATGTGAATTTAGGCTATCCATGGCTTCGCTCCTTGAATGCCATCTTGTCGGTTGTGAAAAAATGTTTGAAATTTACCTTTGGAAATGAAATATTTACTATACATCATAGTGTCTTTAATATTGTGTCTTCTCATGGGAAATTTTCATTGGATTTATTTTGGCATGAGCCTATGGAACCTATTAGACCTTGTGAGGAATAATTTCTCAAATAATATCAAAATTTTAAGGCAAAACACATAGAAGAATTATCCCTTAGAAATATGCATCAACCCATGATTGAGCCACCTATCCTTGACAACCCAATGGTTGAACCAAAAGCCCTTCGAAATATCCAAGAACAACCTATGAGAAATCATCCTACCATTTCCTATAAGAGACCACAAGACAATCAAAGTAATCCCATTGTGTCTCCTAAAGTCAAAAAAGTTTACAAAGCTACCTTTTATGGTTCCTCTTGTTCCTCCCTTAAGGGAAGAAAAGAAATTGATGGTTGATAAACGCACTCCTACACAATCAAAAATTGAAAAGAGACTGAAATGAAACTGAAATACTAGAGATCATAGGTGTAGATGTCATGCTATTTCTCGTATCTTAAAAACTAAAGAAGAAAAGAACAACACAAAAAATAAAAATCTGAACTTACCTAAAGAAATGCATGATGACTCTATATCCTCACTACACCATAAACAAGAATCCTCCATGCAAATTAACATTCAATTTCCTATTGTGATTAATCTAGATGATGACATTGATATTGCAAAGATTGATGAACAAGTGCATAGTGAGTTGAATTCATTTTTCTCCTCTTCTATGAGCTTAAATGAGAATTCTACTAATAATAGTGTTGACTTGGTGTGTGTACTAGTTTGACACTTGATGTTTTCCCTTTGGTTATTTTTCTACCTTCCATATAAATTGACTGAGATTCAGATGTAGACAACCTATTAATAGGTTGACTTGCATGTGCCTTACTAGTCTTTTGCATTGTTTTCTTTTTACATTTATTTATGTTATTGAATGTGCATAATGTGATCCCCCATGTTATTTCATTTGGTGTATCTCTCTCTCAGTTTGTTCATTCCTCTATATGTAAGATCTACACTCTTTTATATGTCATAAGAATTTTACCTTTTTCACTTGTATTGTGTTCTCCTATTGGGGATGACACAACGCGTCAAGATATTTAGGTCTCTTCCATGTTGACATGAAAATATTTTTCTTTGTTTTTTATCTTTATGTGTCATTCTTCCAGTTCTATAAGTATTTCGGGAATTATGATGTTTCCAAGCTCTATAACAACATTGCAACAAAGACATATTGACCTTGAATCTATAGATCCCTTATGTATTTTTGGGGGAAACCCCTCCCTCCTTTTTTGTGATGTAGCTTTATTTCAGAAACATATGACTTAGCATAGGGATTTTTGAGGAAGCTCTCATGTCTTAGGATTGAATATTGGCTACTTTAAAGAAATTTCTCACATCAATGGTGTTAGCAACTAATTTAAAGTGGGGGCATACATCGATAAAATATTTCGACATTTTTCATGTTTCATGGTGCAATTTTCTTTTTTTTCTTGTGATGCGTCCTTTTTTTGGTGGTGCCATTGGGTTTGATGTCCTCCAAGAGTGTGATACTTAACATAAAAATTTTGGCTTAGTGGTGATGCAACACACTACAATCCCTAAGTTGTGAATCTTTTACTCTTGGTTTTTCCTCTCTTGGAGACATTACGCATGATGATCCCTAAGAAGAAGACCTTACAAAAACAAAGAAAATCGCTTTGAACAAAAACCTATATATCCATTATTGTTCATAAGTGTTTGGCATAACACAAATTGCTAACCTTATGAAGCTCGAGACCCTATTTCAAGGCCATTTAGCATAACACACCTTGCTTGCCTATGGAGCCTTGCCTTGCATTGTGGCTCCTTACTAAAGTTGTTAGGAGGATAGATTTGATATTGTATAGAGGCCTAATATGATTCTCTCATTTTCCACCCCTTTTTTGTGTTGCATTATGGTGCCTTATTGTAGTTATCAGAGGGATAGATTTGGTATGGTTAGTATGATGAGAGCTAACACAGAGGGATGAATTTATCATTGTACAATGAGAGCTAACACAAAGACACAAATTTCTCACTAAGTAGCCCTTTATTGGAAGAATCACCTAGTGGATAACCTGAAGTTTCTCTACCTTAGATGGAGCACAAATTGAGAGCTTAGATGTGTTATACATCTCATTGGACCATCTAGGCTTGATCTTCTTGGTCTTTGATGTTGTATGATTGTGTATCTTTTTCATTGCTCCATACATAAGTGTCTTGAATGTCTACTTTAGTGTGAGTTTTACAATGGGTCATACTCTCACTAAAGTGGGGGAAAAATATAGTGTCAAAAAAATTATTCCCTTTTTCCACACTTAATTTGCCGAATATCATCTTAATTTAGTGTTGTAATGTGTTTTACACATTCAGATTAAGTTTAGGGCCCTTCTAAATAAAATGGACTCAATTGTGCCTTATTTAGGATTTTGTAAAGTGTATCTTTACATTTTAAAACTAATCTAGGGATTTATTAATTAATTAAGGTTAATTTTCCTTAATTGACCCCTTTAATTCAAATCCAAGACTAATTAAATGAAAATTTTGAGGGATAAAATCTGATATTCATAAATGCCATTACACAACACTTAATTTTGGAAACTATGTATCCTAGGTAAGTGACCTAGGAAACTTTCGGCACATGGCGAATGGGTCCTCACCTAGTCCTATGACCCTATTTACATAACATTTAACATTTCCTGAAGTGTGTCCTAGGTAAGTGTCCTAGGACTCATTCACCCTATCACGAATGGGTCCTCACTTATACCTAGGACCCCTCCTTGAAATATGTTTTTGGTGGTATTTTAATGATTTAAATTCTATAATTCAATGTCGGCTTGTGATATTTGAATTTCAAGAATTAATGATAAGATATGTATATTTATACAAGGCTATTTCATTTTGTTTCATCTAAGAAATCCCAACAATTTCAAGTCTTCAAGCATTCTAGTAAGTCTACGAGAAAGTGTGATCAAGAGAATTTCTAAGGAATTCAAGGGTAGATTTGTAGAAGATTATTGCAGCAATCAAGATTCATTTCATCATGTCAAAGTCATGTTGCATCATGCATGTTGTTGAGCCAAGGTATCATTGTTTCATGTTTCATGTTTCATCCTTCATGTTCCATTGTTTCATCATAAGGTTTAATTACCAAAATGGGGTTTGACCGAGGCAAACCCCTATTCCCTAACAAACCAACATTTTTCTCTCTTTGATGTGTGATTGTAGGTTTAGGTTGAAGATCATTTGAAGAGAAAAATTGGAGAAATTTGCAAAGTTGTCAAAGTTGAAAGAAAATTTATCAAATCATGGAAACTGAGCTACAAGTTTTATTTCTAGCTTTCCAATAATGACCAATTACAATATGGGAGTGTCGACTGAGAGGAACTAAACCTAAAAATTGATTTTCCAGAGCCCTAGCTAGCACCCATTTTCCATAGGGAGAATGAATCCTTAGTGAGGTCTAAAAAAGTACTTTTTATAATAGGTACACAACATTTAACCCTTTCCAAATCTACCTGTTTACTATTAGTTGGATTAGATTTAATTTATGTTACTCGTTTGCATATTATAACACAAATATTGAATGAAACTAGGAGAATTAGGTTCATAATTTTGTTCCATTTTTGAATTGGCCAACAACCCTTAGGTGAGTCAACCCAATGTGTGAATCTCATTTCCTAATGAAAATAGAAGAATAGGACCCTGTTTCCCTCTTTGGATTCACTTTTCCATTTTTGGGAGAAATCTCCCCCTTATCCTATTTTTTATGTTTCAATATTTTTTAAAACTACTTGATAAAAATATTGTTTAAATTAAGTAATAGAAGTGTATTTTTAATATTACAAAAAATTGACATTCTAATTATTGAAATTTGACTAAGCTTGAAAAAATTATAAGATCTTCCAAAAACTAGAATTTACATTATAAATCCAAGAGATCTAAAACCACTCTCAAACATCTTGAAACTATATACATGAAATATAAATTAAAGTATAAGAAAGTAAATGTCCATATGTAAATGCCAATTAAATTTTTTATTTCATGTATATAGTTTCACTGACAGAGAAAGAGAAATACAAAGACAAAGAAAAAAGAATGAGTTCAAGAAAATATATTATAAAAACTCATCATTCAAATTTGGTGCTCGCCAAATGGTCATTTTTGGTCAAAAACAAAAGTGGAATCTTTTTTGTGTCATATGTATTTGCACATACCTTGTGAGAATTTCATTTATGGAAAACAAAACCACATTCAATTCTATTTGAGTTCTCATAAATCTTGTGGTGTTTTGGATCTTATTTATTCTAATGTGTTTGATCCTATAGATGTTCCTTTGGAAAATTCACATATTATGTTTCATTTATTGATGAATATATTAGAAGGACATGGGTATATTTTGTAAAGAGAAAATATGAAGCTTTTAGTCAATTTAAAGAATTTGAAGCAATGGTTGAGTTGTAGATTGGAAAAAAAAATGTTTGAGGACTAATAATGACAATGATTTTGATAGATTATGCAAATATTGTAGTATTTATAGAGAAATACAACTTCATATTCTCCACATTAGAATGAAGTTGCAAAAAGAATGAACAAGACACTGATGGAGAAGGCTAGGAGTATGTTGAGTGGTGTCAGTCTAGAACAAAGTTTTTAGGATAAAATTTTTGCCACTGCTTGTTACCTAATTAACAGGTCTCCTACATCATCTCTTGTTGATAAGACACCTATATCTAGGCATGGTTAATTCACAAGAATTCATTAAAATATACTATAGTTGCTGGTTGTGAGGTATATGCACATGTGCCAAATAAGTTAACAAATTTGGAGAACAAGGTTGTGAAATATATATTCATTAGATACAGTTAATGTGAAAGGATACATGTTTTGGGATCTTGTTGCACATAATTTAATATATAGTAGAAGTGTTATTTTTAGAGAAACTAAGCCTTCTTCTATTACATTGCAGCCATAACAAAGTAAATAGGAAGGTGTGATTCAATTTCCTTCTACACTTGTTAGAAAGTTGAATCAAATCCCATGGATAGACAAGAAGTTGAGTTGATTTCATCTAGCTCTAAATATTTAGAAGAGGAGGATTAACCTCCAACTTATCTTGTTTGTAGGTCTACAACATGCATAGACAACCACTTGAAATGTATTCACCTAATGATTGGAGATATATTTTTACTTTGAATACTAATAGTGATGAACCCAAATGGGTAGAAGAGGCAATTACGTATGGATGATGCATAATCATGGAATATTGCTATGGATGAAGATATGGTAGCTTTGAAAAATAATGATACATAGGATCTTGTACCATTTCCTAAAGGAAGAAATTTTTTTTGCTACAAATGGGTGTTCAAGAAAAAGTTTGGTTCAAATGGAGATATTGAGACGTACAAAGCAAGGTTGGTGTTACTACCAAGTTGAGGGTGTTGATTATGGTGAGATATTTTCTCTTGTTGAAAAATTACATCCATTAGATTTTTTCTTTCTATTTTTTCTTCTTATGATTTAGAGGTTGAGAAAATGGATATGAAAATTGCTTCCCTTCATGGTGACTTGGTGGAGGATGTTCATATAATATAGCCAGAGCATTATGTGGTGAAAGGTAAAAGTAAATTGGCTTACAAATTGAAGAAATATTTGTATGGCCTAAAATAGAGTCCTATTATGTGGTACCAAAAAATTGATACATATGTGTTGAGTTTGAGATTTGAGTGTTCTAAGTCAGACCATTGTGTTTATAAAACTGATGGTGATTGTTTCCTTTTTATTCCAATATATGTTGATGGTATGTTATTTATTGGTGAAGGGAAAGGTATGATTTAATAACTTAAATATCAACTTATAGCTAATTTGAAATGAAATATCTTGGTGCAAATGGACACATTTTTGGGATGGAAATTAGAAGAGATAGAGTGAACAAAAAGCTATGGCTTGGAAAAATTTAGTATTTCAATTCAATTTTACAGAGGTTCACATGTAATATTGTAGACCATTGTGTGTTCCTTTCTTAGCTGGAACAATGTTATCTATTTTAGATTGTCCAAAATCCCCATTTGAGATGGAAGAAATGAGAAGAGTGCCTTACTAGAGTGTAGTTAGAAGTTTCATTAAATGTATGTTATGGTTTAAACTAGATCAAACATTTCCTAAGTAATGGGAGTTATTTCCAGATATATGTCTAATCCTAGCAGAGTTCATTGGGATGCAGTTAAAATTATTCAGATATTTGCATGATACCTCTGAGTATTCCATGTGTTATCATAGTAATTTGATTGAATATGAGATTTCCCTTGATATTCATGGTTATGTGGATTCAGATTGGGCAAGTGATGTTGATAGGAGATGATCTACTAGTGCTTATGTCTTTACTTTATTTTGTGGTGCAATTAATTGGATGATTAAGTGATCAAGGTGATGGTTTCTTTGTCCACTACTAAAGCTAAGTATATGAAAACTACTCATTCTTGTAAAGAACCCATTTGGCTTAAGAGAATGTGTTCATACATTGGAATAAAACATAGTGCAATAAAAATTTATTGTGATAGTCAGAGTGTGATTTGTCTAGATAAGAACTTGCATTGCATGCTAGGACCAAGAACATTGATGTACAATATCGTTTTGTTAGATATGTGGTTGAAGATGGGAGGGTGAAGCTAGTTAAGGTAGATAATTTGATGAATTTTGTTGATTATTTAACTAAGTCTGTGAGCACAAAGAAGTTAAAAGGTGTTTAGAGTTTATGGGCCTTTGAACCCCTATCAATTAAGAGATGATGTTTATACTCTCTCCCATTGCTCTTGCAAGGTGTTCAAAAACTGGGAGATTTGTTGGGAAAATGTGTCTCAACCTTGTAATTACATAAGATTTATTGTTGATAAGTGAGCATCAGGGGGGTAGGTGGGGTATCCCTTGTGGGGTCTGAGGGTCTCTTCCCCCTCAACAGGGGGTTCTAGGGGCTACATGTCCCTACAGGGATTTGGGAGGAAACACCCCTAAAAGCCATATTTTTTGTATATTTTATTATTTTAAATATGTACTATTCATCTTTAGCTTTGAGATCTGATAGTAGTATTTTTTTCCAAGGCTTGTCTTTCCCTAGAAGAAATCCCTATTTATGAGGGCATTACATTATGATTGTGTATTGTGATGTATTATGAGATTCTAATAGTGGTCGTGCTACATCTAGATATCTAGTTGGTGATACTCCTATAAGAAGCTTGCTCTACAAGTATATTATAATCTTCATGATTTCAAAACAATATATTGGGTGGATTTTGGAGTGTGGGGTTTTTCTCTTGAAAGGGTTTTCCACATGTAAATCATTGTATTGTGGTATGCATGATATTTATGTTTATTTATATTTAAGTTTCTATAATTGTTGTAAAGATATGTAAAGTTTCACATTATCCTTCTCTCAAGATTAGTCTAGGAAGTTGTTCCACTACCTTAGCTTACTTATAGGGTTTAAATATTTTTATGGTGTAGGGTGGTGACATGCATGGTTTTTTCATTGTCATTTTTTCTTGCTTTTGTAGGTTAGTGCTAGTGTGGTTACTTTGGGAATAGGGTGGTTTAAGCTAGTGTACCTCAATTTTAGATTTTGATGGATATGGCTTTAAGTGGAGCCACTAGTTTTTAAAAAAATGATTTTAGGGTGATGTTGCATGGGAATGACCCATCTTTGTAAATATATGTAGGGGATATTAATCTGTTGAATAAGGATTCAGGTGTGGAGGGGTTATCCTCAAGTGGGTGACCATGCATTTTTAAAATAAATAGATGCTTGGGGAGGAGTCAGGATAGATTAGCTTTAGTGATTCAACCTAAATTAGTTGAAGACGATATTAATTATTTGATGAATCATGCATTAGTTCACAAGTTTATGGGGATTAGGGTCTCTCTTCTATTTATAAAATCCTAGGCCAAATAGACATGGAATTCTAAGGGTGAGATAAAATTGATGTTGGAAGCCAATAATTATTTTATGGTGGTCTTTAATTTCTTGGTTGATCACAACAAAGTATTTGAAGGGGACCATACTTTTATAATTAGGTTGGTTTGTTCAATAAGCCATGGCATGCTGCATTTAACCCTATGGAGGAGCTTCTAAATCGAGTCCATGTATGGGCACAACTCCCTTGGTTTCCTATAGAATTTTAGAGGAATGATATTCTACATATGATTGCCTTGTTGTTGGGCAAGCCGATTGGTCCTTGTCAACAGACATTGGATAAAAAGGTAATTTATTTTGCCCACATCTGCATTAAAATTGACTTAAGTAATCATCTACTAGATTCTTTGGAATTTTTTTGTGTTCTTCTTTGAATGGGTTGAGCATTTATACTATGAAGAATTTTATTTTTGATGTGAGATATACCATGAATCTAAAAACGTGTAGAAAATATGCCCTAGGGTCCATTCTCCAGTGTCTTCTCTTAACCAACCTTCCTGACAACCCATTAAGGTGGATAAAGGAAAGGCACCTATTTCAAGTGAAGTTGTAGATAAGGAAGGATTTTTTCCTATTAATCCTTTCAACAAAATTCTCTTATGTTGTCTAGGGATCTTTTGAGAACTTGATATTTCAAACAATACCTTACATCTCAAAGATTACATGCAAGATCCTTGAATATCTCTATAGATATTTAAAGCTCTTGTAATACATAAAATACAAAGAAAAATGTGGAATGGAACCACATGGAATTTGTAACTTGTGTAAGGAAGCTAAGGTAGTGAAACACCTTCCTACACTAATCTTGAGAGGAGAATAATGCAATTTTTTTTACAGATCTTTAATAGTAATTGAAACTTAAACATAAATAAACACAAATATCATGCGGGCGGGTGCAAAAAGTGGCCAATTTTTTTTAAAAAAATTGAAAGGCCATTCACAAGTGCATTATAACACACTTGCATTGCTTGATCACATTGAGCCTATAATGTTCTCATGTTAAAACGCACTTAGGTTACAATGCACTCATGTTACAATGTGCTTGCATTACAACGCAATCAAATTACAATGCGCTCACATTACAACACGCTCGCATTATAATGCACTCACATTACAACACACTTGCATTATATTGCACTCGCATTACAACGAGCTCACGTTATAATGCACTTGCACTACAATGCACTCGCACTACAATCCACTCGCACTACAATGCGCTCACACTATAATGTGCTTGCACTACAATAGGCTCGCATTAAAACAGGCTCACATTACAACGCGCTCGCATTACAATGTGCTCACATTACAATGCGCTCACATTACAATGCGCTCGCATTACAACGCACTCGCATTACAATTTGCTAGCATTACAACGTGCTCGTATTACAACGTGCTCGCATTACAACGCGCTCACATTACAACGCACTCGCATTACAACGCGCTCGCATTACAACGCGCTCGCATTACAACGTGCTGGCATTACAATGCACTCGCATTACAATGAGCTCACGTTACAATGCACTCACACTACAATGCGCTTGCACTACAATGCGCTTGCACTACAATGCACTCGCACTACAATGCGCTCGCACTACAATGCACTCACACTACAATAGGCTCACATTACAACAGGCTCACATTACAATGCGCTCATGTTACAATGTGCTCGCATTACAACATGCTCATGGTACAACATGCTCATGATACAATGCACTCGCATTATAGCCTATTATAACGAAAAAATAAAATATGATTCATTTCATTTTCACTATCATTTTCTCTTGCCCACATCCAGGAAACCCTATAATTGAACGCTCGCATTTTGGAAGCATCAAAAATTGCAATTTCTTCATCGAATCTTTGCAATTTCATCGCCAGGATTTCGCCACATCAACGAGGATGTTGAATAAGTAAGTATTATTTTATTTTATTTTGTGAATTTGTTGTTAAATAGGTAAATTTAGATTTTATTTTCATGTTCATTTCTTTAATCTATAGGAGTTGATAACCAACCTAAAAATACTTCTCCTCCTCATGAACAAGCACATGAAAAAATTATTGATCAACCATTGCAACAAACTCCTCCAACAATTCCATAAAATCCTCCTGGTACTCAACAAAATTTAATGGGGAAAATTGAAAAGAACAAAAAATAGATTTAGGTGTTAATTGTGAGGTTGAACGATCCTATAAGTTCAACCTTGGAAAGAAGAACACTTGAAAATTCACTTCAAGCTATGTTGACACATGTAGATGCAATTAGCAAGCAATTAAGCATTTGGGTGGATAAGAGACAGGATTGTAGGAATTTTTATGCAGATAAATTATGATATAAAGAAGTAAAAGATGAAAAAATTATAAAATATGATTTGTGCTAACTATTCACTAACCCACGCACAAATCAAAATCTTGAACTTAATAGAAAGAAGTTTCCTATCCATTGGTGCAACCACCAATGGATTAAGAACAATTTTTG
The DNA here is from genome assembly GCA_007115665.2 of Sequoiadendron giganteum. Taxonomy (NCBI): domain Eukaryota; kingdom Viridiplantae; phylum Streptophyta; class Pinopsida; order Cupressales; family Cupressaceae; genus Sequoiadendron; species Sequoiadendron giganteum. The sequence goes on along the minus strand of CM021101.1, from coordinate 74,565,671 downwards.
GAATAGGTGGTTGATGGTTTTTGACCATCCACCATGCAACAATAATGAGGTCCCCCAATATTTCTTGAGGAAACTCTACTGCGAGTTCATCCTCAACAAAATCCTCAACTATTTTGATATGTAGGACTTTCAAGGGAGAGGTGGTGGGTCGGCCCGATATAGACTAGGTGCATGTTTGGATCCTCAGTGGCAAGGGAGATGAGCACTTGCTAGGCATACTTATGAGTATGTTACTATCCCTTCTATTGTGAAGGAGAGTTCTAGGGTGGACACTCTACAGTCTATTAGCTCTCTGACCAAAAGTATCATCCAAAATGCTAGTCCTGTTGTAAAACACCAACTGAGGGAGAGTTCGAGGGGTAGGATTCCACCCCATTCTTGTCAAGTTTGTGGGTCGGCCTATGCATATGACCCCACAGACAGTTAGGAGGCTGGTATGAAGGATACGTCTATAGTTGCAGAGTTGGCGATGGCATATGGCATTTTGAATGAGGCTTTTGGCATTGATACTCAGGTAAATATTAGCATGTTCATTGAATTAATTTTATTAAATTTCATTTTGAAATGCAAGATTAACTAATTTAGTTTAATGATTGTAATAAAATTTTAGGGTCATAGTGTTGATACCAGATACACCGGCCCTCCACCTATTTTTTACTCCATTGCATCTACAACTGAGGTATGTAACTAGTAAACAATTATAAATATTACATGTGAATAGCATTGTTATATGAATGGTATTCTAATATTTGATTTTCCATGTTGAATAGGTTAATATTGGAGGTTTCATGGGAACACCTCTCAATGCCAGTGGAGTACAAACCTTCGCGTGGGTAATAGAATAAAGAGTTTAACTAATGAATTGTACTTCATAGATTTGTGTGGTTTATATTCATATCATTGATTACATTGAATTGCACACCTTTCAAACTCAAAACATTACTTCACATTACATAAATAATAAATAGGTGTTGATAGATGGAAAAATTTCAATTACAATATAGTTTTTTAGAAAGTCAACATAAGCAGTGATGCAATTACTTCACATAGCATAAGTAATAACTATGTTTAGTTGCCAATTTCATTTTCTTGTCATTGTATTTGATGAGACCACATTTTATTGAGGAATTTTTTCAAATAATTCACATCCTTTTCTATGTTATCGATGCTTGGAAAAAAATATATGAAAGAATAATAGTAAGCAATAACATAGATAAGGCAATGAGTTGTTTGAAAAAATTCCTCAAAGAAATGTGGTCTCATGGTGATGTCCATCACCATGAGACCCAATTTATTTGAGGCATTTTTTCAAATAGCTTACCAGCTTTTCTATGCTACCACATTTTCCATACATGTATACTGAAGAATTTTATCAAACAATTCACTTCCTTGCTGCTATGGCTAAAATCCTAAAATAGGTGCTTTCCAAAAAACTATGGATGCTTGAAAAAAATCTATCAAAGAATAATAGTAAGCAATAGCACAGAAAAGGTAGTGAGTTTTTTGAAAAAATACCTCGAAGAAATGTGGTCTCATGGTGATGGAATGCCATTCCATCACCATGAGACCACATTTCTTCGAGGTATTTTTTCAAACAACTCACTACCTTAAGAATATAAACCAAGCCTTTAGCCAAAATTCCCCTCCAAATCCTTTTCAAGGTCCTCATCCTCATCCTCAATTTACCAATCCACGGAAGCTTCCACCTCTTATTCTACTTGCTCATATCCACACCCCTCCGTCTTCATGTCATGGTCCCCCTCCATCTCATAACCAAGACTACACTATACCATCCACCCCATCCCAACATAATACCATGGAGAAGGAAATGAACTGTTCGAAAAAATGCCTCAAAAAAATGTGGTCTCATGGTGATGGAATGCCATGACACATTTATTTGTCATAGAATTTCATCATCATGAGACAACATTTATTTGAGGCATTTATTCAGATACTTCATTGCCTTCTCCATGCTACCACATTTTTCGTACATGTCTACCAAATCATTGTATCAAATAGTTCACTACCTTGCTGCTATGGATAAAATACTAAAATAGGTGCTTTCAAACAATCTATGGATAGGGAAAATAGTAAGCATGATAGTAAGAAATATATAGTTCAATAAGTACTCTAATTTTTTTTCATTATCTCATACATTATAAGCCATGACTTGCATCACTATTGTAGTTTTCGTGATTAAATAATTTGTTCTTTTATTTTTAGAGGTTGCAATAAGAAACACCTCTAGATGTTCACAAGGCAATGAAGCTTTGGTGTTTCGTCTACTATAGACTCCTTGATTCCTCTCACGAGGGTATAAGGTATATTACTAAATTTCAAATTTCATTCATTGTTATAGCTGTTAGTTATTGAAAAATCAAATGATTATTGATTCGTAGTTTAATTTATCTTTGGATGGTTTCTATAGGACTTCAGAATGCCACATGGGCATGCAAATATTTCCCTTGAGGAGAGTGATCATCTACTAGAGGTAAGTGATTATTTTGTTAAATATATAATTTTTTATAATGTAATTTCTATATATTAATGTATTTACTTGTTATTGTAACAGATAAGGCTTGATGAGGAGCTAAACCTTTGGAGGAGCACCAGGAGCACCTCAGAGTAAACAAGTGAAAAAATCATCGCTATCCACCCGAGTAGCAAAGGGAAAGATTTTGTTTCGAGATCTTGGAGAGCAATGAGTTTTGATTCCAAGGTCCTTTGTTGTATTCCTATATGACATTTTTGGACATATTGTGTATTGCATATGTTTCAAATTGTATACATATATGGCACTCTTGTAAGCCTATATGGCTATTTTGTATATATTTTATACTTATATTGACATATTTTGATGTACATCACCATGAGACACCAATTCTATGAGGCATATTTTCAATGAACCCACTACCTTGTCTATGCTACCACATTGACAAGCTATTGAGTTCACTAGATTGTCGAAGGTCACATGAATTTTTGGATGGAATTCCTTAAAGAAATGTGGTCTCATGGAATTCCATGATTGCAAGATAGGCACAAAATGGAAGCATGGACAAGGCATGTGAATTGTTTGACAAAAAAAATTGGTAGACATGTATTTAGAATGTTGTACCATAGACAAGCTAGTGAGCTCACTAGCTTGTCAATACGGTAAAATTGACAAGGTAGTCTAGGCTATTTAAAAAATGCCTTATAGAAATGGGGTCTCATGGTGACATTAGCGTGAGACCCCGTTTCTATGAGGCATTTTAAAAGAAAACCCACTACCTTGTCAATTCTACTGCATTGTATATCACCATGAGACGACATTTCTATGAGGTATTTTTTCAAATAGCCCACTACCTTGTCAATTCTACTACATTGACAAGCTAGTGAGCTCACTAGCTTAGCTATAGTACCACATGAATTTTTGGATGGAATGCCTTAAAGAAATGTAGTCTCATGGCATGCCATGATTGCAAGATAGGCACAAAATGGAAGCATGTAAAATGCATATGAATTGTTTGACAAAAATGTTTTGGTAAACATGTATGTAAAATGTGGTACCATAGACAAGCTAGTGAGCTTACTAGCTTGTCAATGCGATAGCATTGACAAGGTAGTGGGTTGTTTAAAAAAATGTATCATAGAAATGGGGGCTCACGGTGATCTTTTCAATGAAGTAGAATTGACAAGGTAGTGGATTTTTTGAAAAAATGCCTCATAGAAATGGGGGCTCACGATGATGTACATCACCGTGAGCCCCTATTTTTATGAGGTATTTTTTAAAACAACCCACTACCTTGTCAATTCTGCTGCATTAACAAGCTAGTGAGTACCTCACTAGCTTTCCAATGCTATAACATTGACAAGGTAGTGGGATATTTGGAAGAATGCCTCATAGGAATGGGGTCTCATGGTGATTTCCAAGGAATACAAATTTTATAGGAAAGTGATACATCCCATGTACAACATGAGGAAGTGGATTGGTTAAATCCTAAGGATTATTATATTGCCAGTAGATCCATAAGCATGGTGGTTAGATTGATAAGATGGCTAGAAGCACCATACCCAATGTTGGAGCTACACTAGGTAAGGCTCAAGAACAAAAGAAACAAACCAAAGAATCTTCAAGAACAAAATAAACTATACTTGAGAACACAAAGGAAGAACTTAAAAATCAAGTAGGGCAATTAAATTCATGCTTGCATCACCTATTTGGCCCTATTGACTTAGCTGCACATGTCCCCATGTTACTAGCAGCTTGGAATAGAGAGACTTGAAACCCAAACCCAAAAGGAATTATCCTAGCTATGAAAGAGTGGAGAGCAGGGTTACAATCCCTTATAGATGGGGTAATCAAGGAAAAATTAAAAGTATATCACAATATTAGTGATGAGGTAAGTTTAGAAATAGAGATGAAAACCAAAATAGATGAAGATCTATTAATGTGGGAGGAGTAGACATGTATGGAAAAATTGGTAGCATGGACAAGGCAATCAACTGCTTGGTAGAACTGTTTGATAAAATTCCTCAATGAGATATGTCCTCATGGACTAGAATGATTACAGGATATACACAAAATGGATACATTGAAAAGGCTTTATAAATTTTTAAGAAAATGCAATTTCTAGGTGCAAAACCAAATTCCACTACATTTTCCAACATCCTCCATGCCTATACCAAATTGAAATCTTTGGAAAGGGGTATGCACATCCATAGAAAAGGATTGAGAAATTATGTATTATATTACATACTTATAACTACTCTCATATATATGTGTATAAAAAATGTGGAAGCATACACAAGTTAGGTCAATTTTTTAACAAAATGCCTCAAAGAGATGTGGTTTAAAAATGTAATTGACAAGTGTAAAGAATTGTGTAGTTTAAAATATGCCATGAAGGTCTAAGGTTATAATGACAAACAAAAAGTGATGAAAATGGAATATTCATTATAACAAAATAAAAGAAATCCAAAATAGAATTAAGGGAAATGTAAAGAAAATGTGTAAAGACTTCACATACCTAAAAAATAGAGATTTGAATGGAGTTATACCCAATCATGTAGCCTTTGTTTCTTCTTGCATCAAACTCCTCAATAATTTGAGGTTTTCACAAGCTTGTTTCCTTTCCAATTTTCAATTGTATATCACTCTTGAATGGAATTGAGACTTAAATTGATATATATCAAATTATAAGTGAAAACTCTATTATTTCATGCAAAGGTGGTGGAAAGTTCATAAAAAGGTGGTAGAATGTGAAAAATTTGCATTCAAACTCCACAAAATCATCAAAAAGCTTATTTTTATCAAAGCACATGCATAACCAAGAGAATATAGAGAATGCAGGCTTGCAGATCATGGGTGTGTCGACTTATTTACCATTTTTAGAGCAAGACAAAATGCGCTCATGCTATAACATGAGTGTATTTTGCCTTGCTATACAAACACCTACATCTCAAACTTCTTCAAAACACACTCATGTTATGAAAATTTTGATTTTCTATAGGTTTCTTCTCTCTCTCTCTACTTGTCTCTCTCTATCCTTGGCCATCCATCCCCCCTTAGCGATCTAGGTCTCTCAACCCAAAACTCTCAACCTTGGAAACTATGCCTTAAACCCTAATCCCTCAACCTTAAATTGAAAAAACCCTTGATACATCGACCCTTAAACTCTAAACCCTAATCTCGCTCTCCCATTCCCTCTCTCTCAAGTATCTCCCTCTCTCACTCCCTCTATCTATGAGCTCTTTCTCTCTCTCTCTAACACCCTTCCACTATCTCTGTCCCACTCCCTCTCTCTCACTCCCTCTCTCTTAGGTCTCTCCCTCCCACCCCCTCTCCCTCTCTTAGGTCTCTATCTCTCTCACTCCATATATCTCTCGCCCATCCCTCTCTCTCCCAGTCCCTCTCCCTCCCAACCCCTCTCCCTCTTTCAAGTATCTCTCTCTCTCTCTCAATCCCTCTATCTCTCTCCCATCCATATATCTCCCACTCCCTCTCCCTTCCACCCCCTCTCCCTCTCTCAAGTATATATCTCTCTCTCTCTCTCACTCCCTCTATCTCTCTTCCATCCCTCTCTCCCACTCCCTCTCTCTACCTACATAACTAGAAAACTCTCTCTCTCTCTCTCTCTCTCTCCCTCTCCCTCCCACTCCCTCTCTCTCCCTCTCTATCCTTCCTTCCTCTTCTCTCCTGCTCATATCACTTCTCCCTCCATCTCTCCCTCAGTCCACCCCTCCCTCTCTACCCTAATCCCTAATCCCTCAACCCTATACCCTAAACCATTTAACCCTAAAACCTTAAACCCTCAACCCTCTACCCTCTTGAACAAATACCCTACATCATCAACACTATAGGTCCTTATAGAGTAGAGGGACCGACCACACCAAGGCTCCAATTTATGGAGAGTCAAGAGAAAAGGTCTACCCTACACTACCTCAGGTTGAATAAGAGCTTTAGGTCAAGGATATAGAATGAAAAGCACTCTCAAGTGCTTCTTCCACTCTACTGATCTAAATATTTGGATGGGGCTAAACGAGCCGATTTTTGGAACTTGAACTATACCTTAGTTAGCTCTCTGCCTAAGGACAATAGTGTGGGTCAGGGATGGTATCACGATGCACTAGGATCTCTCTAGGGTGTCGGTGTCCGTAGGATCAAAAAGTGTAAAAGTACAGTGCAGGGGACAAAAACCTACTGAAAGTCTGGCCAATGCAATTTACCATAGTAAAAAGAATAATAAATAACAAGAGATGACTATAGAGATGATGAAAATGAAGGTGACGAAGGTCAACTCACTAAGTGTATAGTCCACCAAGAAGCTCCACACACACGTACAGATATAAAAAACCAAGAGAGGAAAAATGTTGGGGCTATATAGGAGTTTGCCTCAGTCAAACCCTTTCTTTGGTGTTTCCACCTCCACAAACAACTAGATAGATAAAGAGAAGTAGAAATATGATAAAGTAAATGCTTGAAAGGAGAGTATCAAACACTATGAAAAACACAATGCTACTTTATCAAACCACAAAAAAAGAAGGATAGTGAAGCAATACCACCTCCACCCAAAGAAACTCAATGCCAATGAAGGGAGAATGCAAGACTATGATCTTGGAAAAGTCAGCACAGTTGTAGTGGTGGTGAAGGAGCTCTCGCAAGACACCAAAATCACAGCTTCTATGGTAGCACAACACGTTGTTAGTGAAGTTAACGGAGCAAAAAAATGTTGATTACTACTCGAGAGTGCAAGATGGTATGTAGAATTGAGAAAGAAATTTTAGAAGATGGTATAAGATGCTAAAGAGATGAAGTGATAGTGAAAAGAAGCCATTTGAAGATGGAAAGGGAGGGAAAGAGCCATTTTTTTGGGTCAGCTAGTCAACATAAAGGCCTTATGCTTCATCCCCAATGGGGAACGTAACATCCTTATGAATTCCAAAGGTAGGAATCTATCAAGGACAACAATGTACCACATAGACATCTGTGTGTTTCATGTGTGTCCCCCACAGAGATTCCCCCACTGACACACAAGAAAGGTGCCAAGTGGATGGGGTGTAGAATGAAGAAATGGAATTTCTTAGTCGGGTTTGATTTTCTAAGGTGGAGGGGTGTAAAAGGGGAATTTACAAGAGGGGTGCAAATTCACTCCTATACATTTTTCCCCCACTTTAGCGAGCATGAGTTTCAATGAATTTTCAGTAAAGTAGATGAAAATTTGTAGAGATGCATACCTGAACCATCGAGGAAGAATACCACAATTTGGAAAATCCCAAAAGTGTAGGGTAGGAAAATAAATCCATGGGTACTCTCTCCTGAGGAGGTTCAAACAAAGGACTATGTACATTCTCAGAACTATAGAGTTGATCAAATGCACCAAAGGCCCGTAGACCAATGATGGAAAAATCCCGTAGGATGCAAGCACTTCAAAAGCCTTCAAACTTGCAAAGAAGTTTCACCCCAAGTAATCTCTCCTGAAGGAAGCCTAGTGTAAGGGGACTCCACAAATTCGGACTAGAAAGAAGCTTCACAGGCACACCTACAAAGCAACATGTTAATCCATAGATAAAACATGTTAGAAAAAAAAGAGCGGCACATAGGAAAACAAGAAGATAGTCAAAAAAAATTGAAGGAAGAAATTTTGAAGGGGTCCCTTGGGAACCCTTCAAAAGAAAAGGGGTCCTCTCTAGGGATGCATTGTTTGAAAGTGGGAGAATTTTTCACAAATCAATTCAACATCAAGGAATCCTTTCAAAAGATGTTCACTTCATCAAGGAATCCAAAAGGAAGAAAATGCCCCATTGCGAGGGGAAGGTTGAGGCTTCTTCCATAGGAAAAGTTGCTCCCTCCTTAGAGGAAGGTTCTTCAAGTTCTTTCTTTATGAACCCATGATGAAGGAAACACGTTCTGCTAGGGCCCTTGTTGAGAATATGATTTTTTACAAAATATTTTGAAGATATTTTTGAGAGAAGATTCATTCACCACTGAATGAGTTTTCTAAAAAATGAAGTTGAAATGATAGCCCCCGTTAGGATGGCACATGCTGAATATAGAGGCACATGACATCCTAAGAAGAGAAAAAGAAGAATGAAAAAGTGATGTTGTGGCCCATCAAACATAGCAAGATATAACTGTGGTAATTTTTTCGCACACATGAGGCACAAATCATGAGCAACACAACATCATGAGACAATAATGAGAGAGAAAAGAGAAAAAATATAAGTTAGAACAACAATATTATGAACAAGGGATAGGCGTAGTCTAATATTTTGGGTTTAGATCTACTCATAATATATATATAAGTATGATAATTTAATAATGAGCTGTCATCAACCCCCTACTATATCAAACCATATGAAGAGTGTATGAGAAGACAAAATAAAATTTAAAAAATGGGTCAACATGGAAGCGAAGCCTAAATTCCCCCAACACTTTGCTTCATCCCCAATTGTTGAAAATAAATACACATAACAAAGGAAGAGTGATGTAGCAAATAGAGGTATTTTTATGACACATAAACACTCATGTATCCAAACACCTATAGGGGTGACAAGGGTTATCCAGGAACACATAACGCAAGAACAGGGGAACAAAAACACACACATAATATATTCTACCGATAAAGGAGAGGCGCCCCCCGAGACCTCATCAAGCAAGAGGTCATCGGCCTCCCAATCTAGATCATTATAAGGGTAAGGGAGATGAGCCTGCAAGGGCACAATATCAAGGGGAGAACCCTCTGACCTCCCTACAACAAGAGCTAAGGAAAGAGACCCCTCGAGGTCTTCTCCACTTAGTTCTCATGGGCTGAAATTCAACAAATTCATGAAGATCGCTGAAAGGGCCATGACCTTGTCCAAATAATTAAACATGCACTTCACAAGAGTGTCGTATGTTAACTTAATAGGTGAGGGAGGCAACACCCGATATTCACCGCTAGACTTTCTGAGGGACTCGGGAGTAGTGATAAACTCAGTGAATGACAAGACTTTTTCTGTCACTAGGATGGCACATGATAATGCATAACAACCCTCCTAAGAAGGTGGAATTCTATTTTGACCCCACTGTTGGTGGGTTGTCCTCCATATTCTTTTTTATCAGAGGATGTGAGATCCCCATGGGTGAGGCAAAAGGCATGGAGGAGGAGAAGACTGCAACAGAAACCACCAAGGTATTCAACATGACCACAATATTTTAGAATGGTGGGATGTTAGGGAGAGATATTAGAAGAGGTGGCTCAATTGAAGGAGAAATAAACAACTACACATTTTTCAGGTGAGGGTCATTTACACTCACAACAGGACTCAGAAACAACACTAAAGATGATAGAATTGAAGCAGAGGGAACATGAGAGGAAGACATAGTAGAAGGTGTCAGAGCAAAAGTTGTCGACTCCCCTTCCTTCCTTTGTAGGGTGGCATACTTAGCAGTTAGAGCCTTTCATTGATGCTTATGCTCATGCACAAGGCAGTTCCTGCAACTCTAGGAGATAGAGACTGGAAGATGAGATGGAATTGAGGACTCCTGCTCGGCCATCAGACTATCCATCATGACCGTCTCTAGTGGAGGGAGAGACTCCTAGATGGGAGAAGGAGGGAGAGAGTGAGAAGAGATTGGAGCAAAAACAAGGGGAGTTTGTTCTAATGCCTTGGCGGTGGGCCTCTTCCCATTCACTGCCTTGGGGGTAGGAGTAGTAGGAGACCATAGAGGCCAAGACATAGAGCACTTCAGGGACCCTTCCCCTTACCATACTAAACGAGCCTAGGCACTATGGGTAAGATGGGAATCTCAAACGCTGGATGATTTTTCTTTCACCAAGCGGGCACCATAGGATTCTCCAAAAATCACCTAGGAGTAGAATTCAATGATGCTACAATAGGATGACAGGAAGCAATAAATGAGACAACAATAGTAGAAGAAGAACAGTTCTGGGAAATCTTCTCCTTTTCTTTTTTTCGAACCAAGGTAGCATTGCTATCAGCCTTCAGGAAAGCCCTATGCAAGATGACATAGGGAGAGAAAGGGTATGTTAATTTAGGCATTAAGCACCCACTCTTCTACTTTTCATAGGTTTGGTACAAGAGGTCCATCCTAGGAGGAAGCGAACCAATTAGTGCAGGCCAAAAGTGATCCAATGAGTAGCCACCACATGCACTTGACAGTTTATAGTTGGTGTCTTGTACTACATTTACTGTACCCTCATGGATGAATTTTAAACATTTATGCACTATCAAGGGAACTATATTCATAGTGACCAACCAGGGGATACCTAGTTTCACCCTAAAGAGTTCAGATCCTAGGATTATTTCAAAGAGTAAATTCACTAATTTAGGCCCAACTAATATGAACAAGGTGATGCAACCAACGAGAGGTACGAAAAGCCCATTGTGCGTACAGATGTTACTCTTGGATTCGTCGTACCCATCTCTATAAAAGAAGTTAATAAACATTATCTCCTCAGTGATGAGATTCACCCAACACATTGGGTCAACAAGAACACTTGTTATAGTCTTTCCATTGAGTCATGTAGGAATTTATAAGGGAGAAAACTCTCTATTATAGTTCATCGACAAGTCCTACAAGGTGAAAGTTATACGAGGGGAACTACTCACAAGTTGCACAGATGTAAAAAGGAGGCCATCACGTATACTAGATGGAACTTTCATACAGCCCCCAAGGGTTTTGAAACTAGATAGTGACCCAACTAAGGTTTCATTCTGCAATGCCTACAAAACCTTTCAACTACGCCACTAGGAGTCGCAAGTTGGGTTGCAAGGCAAAACCCCTCACAACAATCACACCCAAAATACTCCTAGGATATGAGGAAAAGGTCTTTCAACATTTCTAAATAGAACCAAAATGGTTCACATCAGATTCACCAGAATGTAGAGTAGGGTAACCAACCAAACCAAGGCTCCAGGTCATGGAGAGCCAAGAGTGGAGGGTTTTCATAAACTACCTCAGGTTAGATAATTGTTTTAGGTCAAGGATAGAGAATGAAGAGCACTCTCAGGTGCTTCTATCACTCTACTGATCCAAATATTTGGATGGGGCTAAACAAGCTAGTTTTTGGAAACTAAACCGTACCTTAGACAACTCTCTGCCCAAGGAAAACAACATAGGTCAGGGACAACAATGTGGTCTGTTGGAATCTCTCTAGAGTGTTGGATTCCATATGAATAAAAAGTGTAAAAGTATAGTGTAGGGGAAAAAACCCTACTACCAGTCTAGCTAATGCAATTTACCATACTAATCAAAATGATAAATAATAGAAAACAAGAAATGACTATACAGATGATGAAGAAGATAAAAAAAATTAAGGTGACAAAGATCAACTCACTAAGAGTCCAATCCACCAGCAAGCTCCACGCGCATGTACACCTACACACAACCAAGAGAGGAAAAATGTTGGGGCTGTATAGGGGTTTTTCTCAATCAAACCCCCAGTTTGGTGTTTCCACCTCAACAGAAAATCAAATAGATAAAGAGAAGTAGAAATACGATAAAGTAAATTCTTGAAAGGAGAGTATCGAACAATACAAAAAAAATAATGCCACTCTATCAAACCACAACAAAAGAAGGATAGTGAAGAAATACCACCTCCACCCAAAGGCACTCAAGGCCAATGAATGGAGAATGCAAGACTATAATCTTGGAAAAGTCGACATAACCACAATGGTGACGAAAGAGGTCTCACAAGACACTAAAATCATAGCTTCTATGGTAGCACAACATGTTCCTAGTGAAGTTGACAGAGAAATAAAATAATGAGTAATACTCGAGAGTGCAAGCTAGTATGTAGAATTTACAAATAAATTGTAGAAGATGGTATAAGATGCTTAAGAGATGAAGTGATAGTGAAAACAAGCCATTTGAAGATGGAAAGGGAGCGAAAGAGCCATTTTCAGGTCAGCTGGTTGACACAAAGGCATTATGCTTCATCACCAATGGGGAACATAATATCCCTACATATTCTAGAGGTAGGAATTTGTCAAGGATGAAAACACACCACACAGATGCCCATGCACCATGCACACACTCTCGCCAGAGATTCCTTCACCAAAACACAAGGCCGGTGCCAAGTGGATGGGGTGCAAAATAAAGATGTTGAATTTCTTACTCGGGTTTGATTTTCTAAGGTAGAGGGGTGTAAAAGGGGAATTTGCAAGAGGGGTGAAATTTTTTCCTATATAATACTCAACCCTATACCCTCAATTCTCAACCCTCTACCCTATACATTGGATCTTCAACCTTCTTCTCTCTCTATCCTTCCCTCATCTTCTCTCCTTTTCTCTATCTCACTTATCCCTCCATCTCTCCCTCCCTCTCTACCCTAATCCCTGAACCCTGAACCCTTAAACCCTAAACCTTAAACCCTCAACCCCTGTACCCTCTACCCTATACATTAGACCCTCAACCCTATATCCTCAACCCTCTACCCTCAACCTTAAACCCTCAACCCTCAACCCTTAAATCCTAAACCCTCTACCATCAACCAAATACCCTCTACCCTATACATTGGAACCTCAACACTATATCCTCAACCCTAATCCCTCAACTCTATACCATCAACCCTAAACCCTCAACCCTATAGGTCATCATCCCTATACCCTCAATTCTCAACCCTCTGCCCTATACATTGGATCCTCAACCCTCATATCTTTATGTCCTTCTCTCCTATTCTCCTTATTTCTATCTCACTTCTCCCTCCATCTCTCTCCCATCCCTCTATCTCCCGTTCCCTCTCTCTCCCACTACCTCTCTCCCCTCTCCCAACTATCTCCCTCTGAACCCCCCCTCTCTCCCTCTCTCTTATTTAGGTCTCTCCCTCAAGACCCATACCTACATACCTACACAAATATCTCTCTCTCTCTCCCCTTCCCTCCCTCTATCCCTCCCACTCCCTCTCTCTCCCACTCCTTCTCTCCCACTCCCTCTCTCCCTCTCTATCCTTCCCTCCTCTTCTCTCCTGTCCATCTCACTTCTCCCTCTATCTCCCCCTCCCTCCAACTCTCCCTCCATCTCCACCCTATTCCCTCTACCCTTAAATTTTTAAACCCTAAACCCTAATCCCTCAACCCTCTACCCTCTTGACCCAATACCCTAAATCATCAACCCTTTGGTCCTCAACCCTATACCCTCAATTCTCAACCCTCTACACTATACATTGGATCTCCAACCCTCTTCTCTCTTTCTCTTTATCTTAGTTCTCCCTCCATCTCTCTCACCCTCTCTACCCTAATCCCTCAACCCTCAACCCTTAAATCCTAAAATCTGAACCCCTATACCCTCTACCCCATACATTGGACCCTCAACCCTCAACCCTCAACCCTCTACCTTAAACCCTCAACCCTCAACCCTTAAACCCTTAAACCCTAAACCCTCTACCCTCAACCCAATACCCTCTACCCTATACATTGGAATCTCATCCATATACCCTCAACCCTAATCCCTCAACCCTGTACTCTATACCCTCAACCCTGTACCCTCAACCCTTAAACCCTAAACCCTTAAACCCTCTACCCTCCACCCTTAACCCTAATCTATCAATCCTATACTATAAACCCAATACCCTAAACCCTCAACCCTACATCCTCAATTCTAAACCCTAAACCCTCATCTCTCTCTATTCTTCCCCCCTCTTATCTCCTCTTTATCTCACTTCTCCCTCCATCTCTCCCTCTCTACTCCAATCCCTCAACCCTATACCCTCAAAACTTTAACCATTAAACACTTAACGCTAAACCCTCAACCCTCAACCCTTAAACATTCAACCCTCTATCATCTACCCTCTAGCCAATACCCTAAAACCTCAACCATAAGCCTTCAAACCTTAAACCCTCAACCTCAACCCAATACCCTAAACCATCAACCCTAATCCCTCAAACCTAAGCCTTCAACCCTTAAAACCTTAAAAACTTAAACCCTCTACCCTAAACCATCAACCCTCAACCCATAATCTCTAAACCCTTAATCCCTCAACCCTAATCCCTAAGCCCTCAACCCTTAATCGCTCTGAGAGAACCCCTCAAAAATTTCTTCGTTCCATTCTAAAAGCTGTGAAAATTTTGGCTTGGTCCCTTTTTTATGATTTTAGGTCATATTCTCATCACTATGATAGGGTTTTATATTCATAAAACTTCCCAAAATTGGCCTATGAATCGAAAAACCCTTGGTCATTTTTAAAATTGCATTGACCTATTTTCCTGGTGTAGATACCTAAAATTGGTCTAGACCTATGAGTACATATTTGACATAATTTTCTATAGTCCGTGGTCATGATTAAATAATGTTTATTATTTAATTAACCTTTCTAACACATATTTCCTCTATTAATTAAGTACCCCTTTTTAATTAATTCACTAATTCTTTAATTCAACCTTGGCTAATTAAATAAATCATATTTGTTTAATTATGTCTCTAACTAATTAATTCTTCCTTCTTAATTAAATATGTATTATTTAATTAAACCCTCTTTTTATCATATGTCAAACTATAATTAAATATCTTTATTTAATTATTCAATTCCACCCTTTTCGAAAGTCAAATTAAATAAATTATCTTTATTTATTTAATTAAATCTTTTATTTTCAAATGTTGAATTAAATTAACATTTAATTCATTTGTGTCACATTCCTCTGTCAATCAGTTATCTAATCGTCCACTTACCTTCTGACTTGAGATCTATTTTTAGTTCTTCAGTTATCTCTGAATTCAATTGCTGATCATCTCTGCAGAAAGACTCTCTGCCACAACTAGTCAATTAACTAGTTCTAACTCATATGCATGTATGCATCTATTAATTAAATATTTTTTATTTAATTAATTAATTTAATTATGCATTCAAATTCCTCATCTTCGAGTTCTAACTGTCTTTGACATTCAAAGTTTATTTCTGCTATTTTTGAAGATTCTTAACTGAAGATTAAGATCTTGTTCTATTTTTAGTCTTTCCTGACTCATGTTCTAACTCACATTCTATCTGAGATAGAACTCACATTGCATGGCATTCATCAATCTCATCAGTCGATCTCTCTTTCAATCTGAGCCGATTGTTTGAAAACCCAAAATCTATAAAATGGCCTATCATAATCATTATTCCTCCTCCCGAAATCACATCCTTTTGAGAAGAGATTCAACTTTGATATTTTGCTTAGACACTTGAAAAAGCTATACTTGCATTCAAAAATTGAAATCTGAGGGCAAGAATACTGAAAAGGAAAAATGGAGAAGAGAAATCAAGATAATTCGAAGGGATAAACACATATTCGGTGAGATCATTTTGGTTTTATTAGTTTAGTTTATTTCCTCGTTCTTTGTTGTTAGATTTATATTAGGATTATTGTTGAAGAAAAATATAAGATGTTACATTTGGTGAGATTATTTTGGTTTTATTAGTTTGGTTTTATTCAATGATGCGCCTATTTACATGAACCCTCATAGGGATAGCGTTGGAATGGTTTTCCAAATTGCCATAAGGTATACGATCCTGGGTGGAATTGGCTGAAAAGTTTGTCAAACATTTTTCCTTTAACATAGACAATGAAGTAACCATAGCAACCTTGTGCCACATGACACAAGAAGATGGCGATACATTCATCACTTTCTTCTAGAGATGGAGAAGTCTAGCTAGCTGATGTCCCGTCGAAATACCTGGCAAACGAAAGGTCACTATATTCCTCGAAAACATCAACCCCAAACTGAGAGATGACTTACAGGTACACTATTACACTTCGTTCCTTGACTTGGTACAAAAGGGAATCATCCTTGAAAAGGGCCTTATTGACAAAGGCGAAATCAAAGTACTGAGCAAGAGCCCAATTGTCCAACATCCAGATGTGTCAAATGACAGAAACAAGTTCTGGACTAGGAACAAGAATGTCATGAATGACGACATTGTGGATGCTAAACACATACATACTAGACCAGTTATCTCCCTTAGAGGATACAACCAACAAGCAAATATGATGAACAGTCCTGATCAAACTGCTAACTATGTCCAAAACTCATAACAAAGACCCCAAAGGAGATTTCCCACGTGGGAATTTACACCTTTAGGGCAACCAATTGAGGTAGTCTTCAAAAAATTGGTCAAACATAATCTTATCAAACCTTTAGAACCAAGAGAGTATGATCCTGGATAGTTCAAACCTTCATGGTGGGACGATAACGCTTTTTGTGACTATCATCAAACGAAAGGGTACAACCTCCAACAATGTCACCAATTAAAGAACATCATACAAGACTTTGTTGAAAACGGAACCATAGAGGTTCATGGGCAGAAAAACACTAAGAAAAGTGATCACAAGGTCTTCACAGACCCGTTACATGACCACACAAAAGGAAAAGCCTCCAATTCGGGACCCCAAAATAATCCATCGGCCAACTATAACAATACCAAGTATGACTATGGTAAAGGAACGATCATAAACCACCTCCGATCCACAAATGAGAATGCCAATACTTTCACCATTTAGAAGCATCCAAAATTTAATGTAAACACACGCAGAACTAAGATTACTATTCCTGGTCCTTCTTCCGAGCCATCTACACAAATTTCCAAGTTCAAGTACAACCTTCTCGATCAATTAAGTAAAACTCCCGTGCAAATATCTATCTTGGAATTGTTGACCTTATCACCTCAGCATCGATCCATTCTTGACAAAGCTCTATAGAACACTACTGTTAATACAGACTTAGATGTCAATCTTTTCAAAGAGATGGTGGGATATTTGTCCAATTCGCATCATGCCATAGTTCCCAAAAAGATTACTCAACTGAAAAGTCAGATCATAATGACCCCTTACATCTTGAAGTCTTAGTCCATAAAAACAAAGTCTGATGAGTCTTGGTAGACGAAGGAGTAGGTTTGAACCTCTGTACCCTTAAATTGGTTAAGGCATTAGGATTCTCAGAAGACTATGTAGATACCTCTAAGAGTATAGTCATCAAGGCTTACGATGATGAGGAAAGATCATCCAAAGGAGTTGTCACACTCCCTATCCAAATTGACCCAACAATCATGAACACCAACTTCCAGGTCTTGGATCTCACCCTTCCGTACAACTTGTTGTTAGGTAGACCTTGGATACACGCAATGAAAGCTGTACCTTCAACATACCACCAATGTCTCAAGTTCCCCTATAATGGCACAAAGATCACCATTGATGGTGATCCAGATCCTTTCCAGTATTGTACAAGCCTAAGGGATCTTCCACAATGACAATTTCTTGTTAATCAAGAGGCTTCATCATCCACTCTATCCCAATACATTGACCCATCACATCTCACTAAGTCTGTTTCATTCAAACCACCATCATCCACTCCAAAAATTGAGATCCAAGACAAGGGCTATGACGAATATAATATAAAGGCATCATACTATGTTAGTGAACTGATTCCACCTAAGGCATATGGCCTACCCATGGCAGATAAAAGACAATCAGTGATCACATTTCAAGCTCCCCCTACAACAACATTGACAAAATGGGGAGAGTTAAGTGAAGAAATTGTGGATCAAGGTGATTCCTGGTTGTATCAAGAAGAACATGAATACCCCTCCCCATCTATTCAAATAGCCAAGGACCAATATGGAAAAGGATTTAAGATAATGTAGAAGGAAGGCTATGATGAGCATAGTGGGTTAGGACTATATCAAAATGGAAAGACATAACCGATTACTGTCTACCCTTGACCGAAATATCTAGGGCTAGGGTGTCAACCACTTAGAATTGGGTTTCCTGGTACTTTGTCATCGTTTCAAGAGGAAGTGAATGATTACGCAGACATCGAGACATCTCATGAAACACTTCCCCCCATTTATGACAAACTCCTAGTTTATGATAAACCTCCAGTTTATGACAAACCTCCAGTCTATGATGAATCCCCTTACTCAAGCGATGGTGAATGGGAGTCCCTCTCATCTACTAGTACCATGAACATAGATGCCTTATTTGGAGAGTTTGACCTCAATGTGAAACTTGTACCAAAATAATCTAGTCCTCGTCCTAAGAAACACTTGTCCAAAGTAGAATGTCAAGAGAACTATTATTGGGAAATCCTTGATCATGCATCTTGGGCACCTGACAAACCATCTTCTGACGAATCCGCCCTCACCAGAGTCCCACAATAGAGTATACCTAGCCCTAGGAGGAAGAACAAGAAGGAGTTGGTCCAAAACTTCTGTGACCATTTCAACCATTCTATACTCACCTTGTCCACAGCTACCTTTAGGACAACTGGGATCAACAAGGTACACCTATCATAGATACATTCAAGAATGATGAAGCAATTGTTGAGTTCATGGGACTTAGAGAAGGCATACCAAGAGGAGATCATAAGGTAGGTTTTACCATAGACTTGGACGATAAAGCATATTTCGGGTAGTCTATTTACACCTCTAGTCTCAAAAATGAGAATGAAAATAAAAATGATGAGTCCCTAGGTGAAAATCGAAAGGCGCCTTTGGATGAAGAAAAATTCAAAATAAAGGACGTATCCAAGGGCGGAAACCTCTCAGAAGCACCCAAGGATAGAGGTTTAAATATTCTCCCCTTTAAACAGGAAAAGTCACCGATGCTAGTAGAAGAGGCTATTGCAGTCAACATAGGTACAAAAGAGAATCCTCAGATAGTATATTTTGTAGCTTCTTTAACAGAGACAAAACAACATGAGTTCAAGAACTTCTTCAAAAAGAGACAGGTAAACCTTGCATGGTCATATGCTAACATGCTTGGGCTGGATCCAGACCTAATATTGCATCATTTACCACTACAGCTAGGTATCAAACCAATTAAACATAAGTTGAGGAAGATGCATTTGCAAATTGCTCTATTGGTCAAGGTAGAACTTAAGAAACTTTTGGATGTAGGCTTCATAAGGACAATAGATTATGTAGATTGGATATCAAATCTTGTAGCAGTGACTAAGCCAACTGGGGGCATTCGTATTTGCACTGACTTTAGAGACATCAACAAGGCATGTCCTAAAGATGACTTCCCTTTGCTGAATATCGACATGATAGTAGACCTTACTATAGGATATGAGATGCTATCCGCCATGGATGATTTCTTTGGATGCAACCAGATAAAGATAGCACCTGAAGACCAACATAAGACAACTTTCATGTGTCCATGGGGCACATACTGTTGGAATGTTATGCCGTTTGGCCTTAAGAATGCAGGAGCTACTTACCAACAAGCAATGACTATAATTTTTCATGAATTTGTACATACATTCATGGAAGATTATGTAGATGGCATTATAGCCAAGTCAGAAACAAGGGAAGATCATTTGGAGGTCTTAGACAAGATATTCCAGAGGCTAGAATTTTACAATGTCAGGCTAAATCTAAAGAAGTGTGTCTTTGGAGTGAAATTAGGGAAACTGTTAGGGTATATCATCTCTCGAAGAGGCACTGAAGTAGATCCAGAGAAGGTAAGAGCTATCATAGAAATGCCACCTCCAACCAGCATTGGTCAACTTAGAACACTACAGGGAAGATTACAATCCATTAGGTGTTTCATAGTACAACTGGCGGATAAAATACATCCATTTCAACATCTACTCAAGAAAGGAGTGCCATTTGTGTGGACACCTAAATGTCAAGAGGCCTTCTAGAAAATCAAGGACTATTTGCTTACTCCACCAGTCTTAATGCCACCTACAAAGGGAAAACCATTAATACTTTACATCTCAACAACTCAGTCAACATTAGGGACTCTTCTTGCACAACACGATGATCAAGGTCATGAGAGAGCGGTCTATTATATCAGTCGTACCTTAGTGGGCTATAAATTGAATTACAACAACATAGAACATGCTTGTCTTGTGGTGGTCTTTGCTACCCAACAAATTTGGCACTATATGCTCAATCGACAAACAATGTTGATTGCAAAAATTGACCCACTTAAATACCTCCTAAGTATGACATTCAGTATATCAAAAGGAAGGCAATAAAAGGACAGGTGATTGCAGATCAACTAGCAGATGCACCTATAAAGGCAGACCATCCATTAGTGGTAGATTTTCAAGATGAATGTCTCTTCAACATTGACGTTAAAATTGAATGGAAACTGTAATTTGATGGGCCACATAAAAATCGTGGTTCAAGGGCTGGTATCTTTTGTTTCACACATCAAGGTGATACCATTCCTAAATCATTCAGGATTGCATTCCCTTGTACCAACAATATAGCAGAATACAAAGCCATAGTGAGAAGCTTAAAAATGGCAGCTCAGTGGAACATTAAGAGCCTACATGTCTTTGGCGACTCTCAACTGGTAATCTGATAGGTGAATGATGATTACGAGACTAAGGATGAAAAGCTTGCACCTTATAAATGAATGGCTGATAGTTTCAAGTAGTATTTCAATGACATAACTTTTCAACAAATACCATGTATCCATAATAGAGCTACAGATGCTATGGCAACTGTGGGTTCCTTGTTGGATATTCCACGTAATGTGCCTAAGTTCGAGTTTCTGGTTGAACAACTTTTGATCCCCACTTATGATGTCCCTGATACTGTGATAATGTGTACCATTTTTGGTCCTACGTCTCCTTGGTATAAAGACATATTTGAATATCTCACTAACTAAACCTTACCTCAAGACTTGTCTAATAACCAACGTCAAACCTTCACCCGAAAGTCAACTAAGTATACCATCATCGGAGAAACCCTGTATAGACGTACCTTAGATAACACCCTAATGAGATGTCTCAATGCTGAGGAAGCACAAACAAATTTGCGAGGGGTACACAAGGGTATATGCGGATCTCATTCGAGTGGTCCTACTCTAGCCCATAAGATTATGAGACTAGGTTACTATTGGCCTACAATGGAGAAAGACTCATACATCTTTGTGAACAAATGTAGACAATGTCAAATACATGGAGACTTGATAAGAGCGCAAGCGCAGGAGCTTCATCCAATTACTTCACCATGGCCCTTCACCCAATGGGGACTTCACCTCATAGGTAAGATACACCCTTCATCATCCAATGGCCACAAATTCATCATCACCACCACCGAATACTTCACCAAATGGATCAAAGCCATCCCCATGACATACATAACCAGCACACAAATATGTAAGTTTATCCTAAACTATACATTTGTTGGTATGGTGTACCTCAATCCATAATCACAGACAATGGTCACCCATGCAAGAAACAAGAAGTATGCCATTTATGTGAATAATTCCACATCAAACACCATTTCTCCACCCCATATTACCCACAAGGTAATGGCCAAGCTGAGGCATCTAATAAGACTATTGTTAGAATCCTTAAGAAGACTGTCAATGACGTTGGTCGTGACTGGCACCTACAACCTAATCCTGCCTTATGGGCTTCTTGCACAAGCATCTATACTCCCACCGTTGCCACTCCATATTCCCTCGTATTTGGGTCTGAAGCTATCTTACCTATTGAGGTTGAAATACCTTCTCTACGGGTATCCTTGAAGGGTCATATCGACGATGAAGAATACCGTGTCTCTAGGTTACAAGAGCTAGAATTTCTGGATGAATGAAGACATAAAGCATTAGATCATTTACAAGCATATCATAATCGTCTTCATCATAGTTAAAACAACAAGGTTCTCAATAGACACTTTGACATTGGTGGCCTAGTATTAATGGAGAATCCTAAGAACCAAGCTGAACGTGAGAAACCAAGAAAGTTTGAACCTAACTGGTCGGGGTCGTATATTGTCATAGAAGCCTTTGGATCAGGAGCGTACCAACTCTCTACTCCTAAAAGAGAATGGCTTTTTTCCCCTATCAATAGTCTACATCTAAAGAGGTTCTACGCTTAAGTCTCTGAGAATCCGTGTCTTAATTTGGAAAAATACAAAAAAATAAAAAAACAAATAAAATGGTTACCTCGATGAAAACTTGGCAAACAGGTGTCTTTGTAACACCAAAAAAATTGAGAAAAAAAAAGGAAAAGTAAAGAGAAATAAATCCGTCCATTAGTGAAAACCGCTTCGGTAGTGCTATGGATAATTACCATAGTGAAAACCTAGCAAACAGGTGCCATGTGTAGTCAAACTCACTCTTCCATCTACCATCATTCTAATCAGACTTTTTTCACCATCACTCATAATAAATGGTTGTCCTGTCCATCATTTGGAACGATTGACATCTAAACGTCCATTCTATCATATTACCCACTCCATCTTCCAAATCATATTCCCGACTAGGGGAAAATCCTTGTTCTATGCCCTAACACTTTGTATATAATGTCACACCATCGAAAATGTCCTAAAAATCCCAAAAACATTAGAAAACTCCAAAAATCCAAACAAATCAAAAAAATGTCAGGTCAGTCATGTCAAGTCAATCATGTCAAGTCAATTATGTCAAGTCAGTCATGTCTAGTCAATCATGTCAAGTCGGTCATGTTAAGTTAGTCGTAGACATAGTCGAACTACGTTGCCTCTATGATTGGGACGTAGGCAAGGCCATTAACCAATGTGCCCCTAAGGCATTAGGTCTATCAGTCTAATGTATCACACACATAAAATCACAATGCTTTGTACATTCAAATTCATTGGTCATGTCGAACTATGAGGTCTCTGTGTGTAAAATGTAGGCAAGGCTAATCAATTGATGAGCTCCCGAGACCACACTAGGTCAGTCCAATAGGGTTCATTCACAATCACTATCACACAAGTTGCATATCATAGTTTAGGGTATCATCTCATGTCAAACATTGTCTACACACACACAATTTATCAGTCAAAGAATCAAAACAAGTCATGCAACAACAAGGCAAAACATCTCAATTGTCATCAAGTCAATATCAAACACATTGTCAAAGTGATCAACCTATTTCTTACGCAAGATATGTTTTTCTTGTCGAAAAACGTCATCAAATTGTCATAGTCTCATGTGGCTTTTCACTTCAACGTCATCAGACTCTAGCGTCTTATACAACATGTGTCTTTCTAAAACTAGGATTTGTCATGCCTTATATAGAAATCACCAAGTTGAAACTAGACTCAACGTCTTCTGTGGTATGTGTCATTCTCTCACATTACGCTATGTCAAACATCAACATCAAACAATCCTACAAGATCAAGTTTTGGAAAATACATTTATTTGGCTTTATGACTTTATATCTTATTTTATCTTATATTTTTATCGATTTGTGCAAGATCCTATTACTAGCTTTCTCAAGGATGTCCCTTGAAGGATTTAGAGAAGCAACGACATCTCAGGACTCTTTTTCTTTGGCTGCTATCTATCAACTTTCTTTTTAACATTGGTTTTTGAGTCATGTTACTAGTTTCCTCAAGGATGTCCTATCAAGGATTTAGAGGAGAAATGGCGTCTCATGACCCGTCTTTTATTTGTCTATTATCTATGGTTTATCTTGACCAAATGACTAGGGCATCTTGTCCTTAGTCTGAGTTACGACACTCCTTGTCTACGACTGTTTGTTTTTCACAGGTGGATAACTTTGTACACTATGGTCTATCTCATATCATAGTGTGTACTATCCATCTGTGTCATGTCCCACCCAATGATGATAACAAAGCAAGTATAGCATATTTGGAAAAATATCAAAGATTATAACTTTTTCTCAATCGATCAACCATCATTATATCATTTTCTCAATCAACCAACATTAATTGTTTCTTACTAACATTCTAAATTCATTTTCATCCTAACATTTCTCTTCTTTGACATTAAGATAAAGTCCTGTGACACAATTAAAAAAAAAACATTAGGTCCTTTGCATTTACATCCATTCAATAAACATTTCATATAGTTGCATTGCATTTTCAACATATAGATAGTACCATTCATCTTCATTACATACATTCGAAATCATGACATAATAGGCATTGCATCATCATAACATACATCAGGTAAACATTGCATGTACATATTACCACCACATATAAGCATTAGTAGAACATTGCATCCATTATCATAAGTAAAATAAGGCATCCATAACATCATTATTCAATGCATAACTTGTTAACATATAGAAACATTCATTCATAACACATGTACATACATCATTTAGGAAACATAATCATGTAGAAATAAAGCATCATCCATAATATATAATTGCATAACATGTAGAAGCTGCCAAAATCATATATATATATATTGCTCAAAAATAGTGTGTCACAGTACAATGTCCGAATGTAACCATAAATAAAACATGAGCTCACAAGCTCTCTAATCAAAAATACAAATGTCCACAAGTATCTGAAGCCCTTTCATTGTGTCCTGCTACCCCTACTATCACATGGTGATGGTGGTGGGAAAAGACTCGAAGGCGGCCTCTGTGAGGTGGAAGGCCTATCATATGGACCTGTCCTTGATGGTCCTACCACCACCTCAATACTCTGTGTCCTCTGACTCTGGGTATGACCCCTGCTCTAACTATGCACCTCTGAAAATGTAGGAGCCCGTCTCTCTACTGGCACTGCGGCCTCATACAAATCCCTGTAATAAGTGGCTCTCTCCACCGCTCTGACTAACTCTCATACCATGCCATCAGATGAGGACCCAATACAAAGGTGTCTAACCTCTGCAAATTGCTACTCTATCTCATTTCTCTGAGCTATAGCCTAGTCTCTCTCCATGAGAGCACTATCCCTCTTAATGTATGCACTGTCCCTCTTTGTGAAGTCATTGTCTCTCTCTAGTTTCATCAACTCAAAATCTGCAGTCATAAGTCTAAGTCTCTCCTCTAAAGCCTCCCTGTCACCATCTCTAGGAGCATCCTCATCTCGTCTCCCCTCTACAATCCAATCTCTGAGCTCTCTCTCTCCTGCTCCTCCATCGATGCCTCCTCCTCAACATCATCCTCAATATCCTCCTCTCCATATCCTACCAAAATACCCAAAGGGTCTATAGCCACATCCATGTATGCATCAGAATCCTCTGCAACATCCTCTACTCCCAAATCTACCTCTACATGCTCCTCAACCACTACCTCCATTGTAGCATGCTCACCCCCACCCAGTACATCCACTCTCCCTCTGATATCTGCCATTAGTACATCACCTGCTACTACCTCCTGAATAGGTGCATGTCCACCTGCCTGACCCCCTCTTCATCCTCATCTCCCACCTCTACCACCAACTCTACTCACTCTAGGCCCTGTGCCTCATCTCTCGACTGGTGTTGGCTGGTCAGGATCTATATAAGCAATTGGGCGATGCTCTACCCACCATGCCTCGTATGCCATTGTGGTCCCTGGATCTACTAATCCACCTCTCCATCCCCACTATATTGGCTGAAGTGCGTATATCTCTATCTCCGTTGTAGCCACTGGAATCATGGGTCCCCACCATGGAACCTCTCTCAATGATCGAGCAAACTCTGCTCTACTTCGAGGCTCATCCTGAACCTCCTCGAACTGTCTCAGAACTCTATCTGGCAGATGTTTCTCAATAATGTGAACACTCGAAATAGTCCTCCCAATGAGATACTATGTATGTCTGCAAAATTGCAAATGTATCTCCTTGTCCACCCACTGTAAAGTCTCCATGTGAACTAATCAAGAATATCCAAGGTGTGTCGCCAGTACCCTATGTCTCCCACATGGGTCTGTGTAATCTTTCCTGCATATCAAAACACATACGGGTGTCTCTCCTCTCTCTCTACTATAACTGGAGGATGGAAGACAGCTATCCCCTCCCAACCCCATACCATCAACAGTGTCGTCCCATAGCTCAATGACTATGCATCTCTGTAAGTGATGTCATGTAAATGGAAGTACAACATCCCAAGAAGACATGGACCTCATGCATATCTCGTCTCACTCTCCAACATGCTAACTAGCATAGCTCCCCATCCTACTGGAAATTTGTGCCCTCGTCTATCTGAAAGAACTATACCCCCAATTAAGGTACATAGGTTATAGTCAATCCAATCATATCTATCTACTAGGACTGGCCATCTAATCTCATAATGCTTGATCCTGAGCCTACTGATGTCATCCACCTAATAGAACCGTGCTAACTCCATCAATCCTCGCTGGGTATCATACATAACCCACCTCTGATAGGCAATCTCAAAATCCTATACACATCCTCCAATGTGACAGTGGCCTCCCCAGTCGATAAATGAAACGACGATGTCTCTGAATGCCATCACTCACAAAGTGCCATCAGCATCCCCATGTTTGCCCGAATGGCAGGCATCAACAAATAGTGATGTAGGGCAAGCTTCCATAGAAGCCAAATCTCTGCACTCGTCAAACGCTCTCTCAAATCAAAAGTATCTGGTCATGACTCCCATGTATAAATAGCATCTAACACCACCTGCAATTTTAACCATGACGTCAGCATTTTTCAAAATTTCCTTGGGAAAATTTTTCAAAAATTTTACCAATCAAATGCGGCTCACTTTTACATATTTGGTGTATTTTTTCAAATGCATTGCATAGAGCCTCACATGCAGTGCACATTACATATGCATCGCATATTTTCCACACACCCTTTCCGACTATTGCACATACGGTTCACTAAACCACATGCGGTGCATTTTTCCTCAGTCTACCACCCTACAACATATGCATCTCACGCATGCATATGCAATTCACAATTACACCTGCGTCTATCCCTAATGCATATGTGTTGTATAACTACACATGCAGTGCATAATGCTCCACATGTGGTCATTCCCTAATCAGCCCAAACTAGCCCTAACGAGTTTTTGCAAATGCGTCGTTTCACAATCAGATGCGGCGAATACGGCGGCATATGCATCGTTTACGACACACCACATTTTCCTATTAATTTTCTAATGCCTAAAAATGCATGCAAAAAGAACTTTGACAAGTTCATTTTTGGGTACATACCAGTGGTCTTGCGTCGGTTGGCCTCCTGAATGTTTGGATCTGATATCCTCGATGCCTGGTATATGGAATAGGTGCCATTTCGTCAGCCAGTCAGAGCAAAAACTCCTCTTTTTCAATCTCCTCCGGGTGCAAATGAATTGATTTTAGCCCTACTTCCTATTTATAGGTGGGTTAAAAATGGCATTTCTTCAGCCCTTCTCTATTGATCGCTTAGCCTTTCAACTTCCAATGACCCGTATTCATCTGAAACAACTCTAAATTCATTTTCGTCAACTCCATAGCATTTCTAACTGTCATCTTAACTTATCAAGAATTTTTCTTGATTTTTTTGAAACTTTTCAAAAAATGTCAATCTTCCCGAGGGGGCATACCTTAACCTGTTTCATGTTGGGGCATGATCGGGGCATATTTTCTTTGACACAACGTCATACCAACATTGTATCAAAGAGGGGCAAACTGTAGATATCGAAAATTGGTTTAGGCCTGCGAGTACACATTCGACATAATTGTCTACAGTCCATGGTCATGATTAAATAATGTCAATTATTTAATTACCCTTTCTAACACATATTTCCTCTATTAATTAAATACCCCCTTTTAATTAATTCATTAATTTATTATTAATCTTTATTCAACTTGATTAATTAAATAAATCATATTTATTTAATTATGTTGTGAACTAATTAATTCTTCCCTCTTTATCTATCAATTAAATAATTTATTGTTTAATTACCCCTTTATCATACTTTTCAACTATAATTAAATATCTTTATTTAATTATTCATTTAACCCCATTTTCATTTATAATTAAATATTTATTATTTAATTATTCAATTCCACCCTTTTTGAAAGTCAAATTAAATAAATTTTCTTTATTTATTTAATTAAATCTTCTATTTTCGAATGTTGAATTAAATTAACATTTATTTCACATTTGATTCATGTATGTCACATTCCTCTATCAATCAGTTATCTAATTGTCCACTTACCTTCTGACTTGAGATCTATTTTTAGTTCTCCAGTTATCTCTAAATTCAACACCAATTTATCTCTACAAGAGGACTCTCTGTCACAACTAGTTAGTTAACTAGTTCCAACTCATATGCATGATATGTCTATTAATTAAATATATTTATTTAATTAATTAACTCATGTTTGCATTCGAATGCATTATTCTCCAACTTCTAACTTTGTCTTTGACATTCAAAGTCTATTTCTTCTATTTCTAGAGATTAAGATCATGAACTCGTGTTCTAACTCATGTTCTAACTTAGTCTTTATTTTTAGTCTTTCCTGACTCATGTTCTAACTCACGTTCTATCTAACATAGCACATCGCATGGCATTCATCAATCTCATTCGTCGATCTCTCTTTCAATCTAAGCCGATCATTCGAAAACAAAAAATCTATAAAATGGTCTATCATAATCATTATTCCTCCTCCCAAAAGCATTCATTTTTGAGAAGAGATTCAACTTTGATATTTTTCTTAGACACTCAACAAAGCTATACTTACATTCAAACACATAAATCTGAGGGCAAGAATACTAAAAAGGCAAAATGGAGAAGAGCAATCAAGATAATTCGAAGGGATGAACGCATATTCGGTGAGATCATTTTGGTTTTATTAGTTTAGTTTATTTCCTTGTTCTTTGTTGTTAGATTTTAGATTATTATTCTAGATTAAGATTTAACTTTGTTATTCTAGCTTTGTAGAAAAATCTATCATGTTACAGGTTCATCCCTTGAATGCTTTAAAGAGATGTCTTAAAATGCTCAAACCCTAGCTTGCTTGAAAAGAGTGAGAGATAGATGACAATAGGAGGGGACTAGAACTAGAAGATTAGGGTGAAAATGAGGGGAAAAACCCTTATTTATACATGTTGTTCCCTGATTTCCCCAAAAATAACACATCACAGGCGGACCTTAGGGTTTTGGAGATAAAATCTCACTAGAATTTTGAATTAAATTTGATTTTTATGCCAAATGGGACTAAATCTCCCAAGGTAGCAACTTAGTCCAACTGGAAAAATTTGAGTGATTGTGGGGAACTAAAGTTTGATTAAAGGTATTTAATAAGATTGTCTTCCTAAATACACTTAAGTAGGACATATAAGTGCATTAAGGGGTCATTTTAGCATAAGAAAGGATGAATTTGTTGATGACAAGCCTTGTAAATTGTGATATTTTGTTACAACTCTTTACAACACTTTGAAATAAGGCTTGAAAAGTGATAAAGGGAGGTTGTTTAGGTGAAATATAATGAAAGTGTCCTGGAAAAGTGTGAAAAGGGGTTACAACACTTCACAACACTTTTACAAGACACCATAGAATTCTTATTGATTCGCAAGGGTTCAAGACCTAATGTGAACATGTTGGCCACATTACAACATTAAATATAGGTAAAACTAGGCCAAAAACCACAAGGGTCCAAATGAGTGAAAAGTGTCAAGGCTACACTTTTTTGCGACACATCTTTAAAATATGGAAAATTTGGAAAACATTGTGAGCTAATTGTGGAAAAATTTAGTGTGCATGCATTTATTAAAGAATTTAATAATAAAATTGTACCTAAATATGTTAAAAACTCTCAATATTCTCATTGGCTTGATAATCATTTTTTTTTCATGTAACAACACATTCCCAATTGGAACTATATTGTCAATTATTGATTTTTCTTAAAATTATACTCTTGCTCCACAACAACAAGAAATTCAATCACAATATTCTAATTCAGTGTAGGTAGCCATATTTTTTCATATTGTATATACACATGCAAATCATAGTAGAGAAGATAGCAAAAAAAAAATAAGAGAGTACCATTTTTATGTAAGTGATAATCGATTACATTCATTTAAGTTTTTTCAATATTATTTTGATATATTTTATAAAAAAATAAAAGAGAGACGAATTCAAATGAGAGAACGTCTCATATGATCAGATAATTGCACGGGTCAATTCAAGAATGCTAGAATTTTTGATTGGTTATGTAGATTTCATAAGGAAAATAATATCCAACACATGTGGAGATTTTTTGAAGCTGGACATGGTAAAGGAGAACATGATGGAGTAGGTGCATGTGTGAAAAGAGCTCTTGCTAGAGAGAAACTCAAATTTGAGGATGCAGTGAAATTTAGAGATGCTCTTACAATTGTAGATTGGTGCAATACCAGATTATCTACAAGAACAAGTGAGAGCTTAATAATTCGATGCTTCTTTTGGTTAGTTGAAGAAAATTATATTCTTAATCAACAAGATTGTGAAACAATTAATGGATCTACAAAATGGTATTTTGTTTAAGAGTTTGAATGCAAACACATGGAAAATATGGACAAGGGAGCTTGCATGTTTTTCTAAAAAAATTATTGTAATTAATTGGGAGGCGTGTGAAAATACATAATGAGTCAAAGAATTGAAACAAATATCCTTAACACCTACATCGACACATGTTCAACATGGAACAACAATTGAAGATAATAAATTGTTCACATCAGATGATTATAATTGTATTTCAGACCTTGTAAAATAAGGTACATTAAATTAAATTGAGTTTTATATGTATGGATTTTTCTATGTGAATTAAATATATATCATTCTTTATTGATTTATTTTCTAGGACATGTGTATGTTGTTGTTGCACCTGAGGGGAATGAAGAGGAGATGAAGTATTAGCTGGCTAGATGTGTTGAGAGAAAACATAAATTGGTACATCCAAGAGTGGATGATTACAATATGGAGTATCCAACTAGTTTTGTGGTTGTTGTAGGCACATGGCTTCAAA
>CM021101.1:74495133-74534475 GCA_007115665.2 Sequoiadendron giganteum | reverse complement strand
AAACCTACTGAAAGTCTGGCCAATGCAATTTACCATAGTAAAAAGAATAATAAATAACAAGAGATGACTATAGAGATGATGAAAATGAAGGTGACGAAGGTCAACTCACTAAGTGTATAGTCCACCAAGAAGCTCCACACACACGTACAGATATAAAAAACCAAGAGAGGAAAAATGTTGGGGCTATATAGGAGTTTGCCTCAGTCAAACCCTTTCTTTGGTGTTTCCACCTCCACAAACAACTAGATAGATAAAGAGAAGTAGAAATATGATAAAGTAAATGCTTGAAAGGAGAGTATCAAACACTATGAAAAACACAATGCTACTTTATCAAACCACAAAAAAAGAAGGATAGTGAAGCAATACCACCTCCACCCAAAGAAACTCAATGCCAATGAAGGGAGAATGCAAGACTATGATCTTGGAAAAGTCAGCACAGTTGTAGTGGTGGTGAAGGAGCTCTCGCAAGACACCAAAATCACAGCTTCTATGGTAGCACAACACGTTGTTAGTGAAGTTAACGGAGCAAAAAAATGTTGATTACTACTCGAGAGTGCAAGATGGTATGTAGAATTGAGAAAGAAATTTTAGAAGATGGTATAAGATGCTAAAGAGATGAAGTGATAGTGAAAAGAAGCCATTTGAAGATGGAAAGGGAGGGAAAGAGCCATTTTTTTGGGTCAGCTAGTCAACATAAAGGCCTTATGCTTCATCCCCAATGGGGAACGTAACATCCTTATGAATTCCAAAGGTAGGAATCTATCAAGGACAACAATGTACCACATAGACATCTGTGTGTTTCATGTGTGTCCCCCACAGAGATTCCCCCACTGACACACAAGAAAGGTGCCAAGTGGATGGGGTGTAGAATGAAGAAATGGAATTTCTTAGTCGGGTTTGATTTTCTAAGGTGGAGGGGTGTAAAAGGGGAATTTACAAGAGGGGTGCAAATTCACTCCTATACATTTTTCCCCCACTTTAGCGAGCATGAGTTTCAATGAATTTTCAGTAAAGTAGATGAAAATTTGTAGAGATGCATACCTGAACCATCGAGGAAGAATACCACAATTTGGAAAATCCCAAAAGTGTAGGGTAGGAAAATAAATCCATGGGTACTCTCTCCTGAGGAGGTTCAAACAAAGGACTATGTACATTCTCAGAACTATAGAGTTGATCAAATGCACCAAAGGCCCGTAGACCAATGATGGAAAAATCCCGTAGGATGCAAGCACTTCAAAAGCCTTCAAACTTGCAAAGAAGTTTCACCCCAAGTAATCTCTCCTGAAGGAAGCCTAGTGTAAGGGGACTCCACAAATTCGGACTAGAAAGAAGCTTCACAGGCACACCTACAAAGCAACATGTTAATCCATAGATAAAACATGTTAGAAAAAAAAGAGCGGCACATAGGAAAACAAGAAGATAGTCAAAAAAAATTGAAGGAAGAAATTTTGAAGGGGTCCCTTGGGAACCCTTCAAAAGAAAAGGGGTCCTCTCTAGGGATGCATTGTTTGAAAGTGGGAGAATTTTTCACAAATCAATTCAACATCAAGGAATCCTTTCAAAAGATGTTCACTTCATCAAGGAATCCAAAAGGAAGAAAATGCCCCATTGCGAGGGGAAGGTTGAGGCTTCTTCCATAGGAAAAGTTGCTCCCTCCTTAGAGGAAGGTTCTTCAAGTTCTTTCTTTATGAACCCATGATGAAGGAAACACGTTCTGCTAGGGCCCTTGTTGAGAATATGATTTTTTACAAAATATTTTGAAGATATTTTTGAGAGAAGATTCATTCACCACTGAATGAGTTTTCTAAAAAATGAAGTTGAAATGATAGCCCCCGTTAGGATGGCACATGCTGAATATAGAGGCACATGACATCCTAAGAAGAGAAAAAGAAGAATGAAAAAGTGATGTTGTGGCCCATCAAACATAGCAAGATATAACTGTGGTAATTTTTTCGCACACATGAGGCACAAATCATGAGCAACACAACATCATGAGACAATAATGAGAGAGAAAAGAGAAAAAATATAAGTTAGAACAACAATATTATGAACAAGGGATAGGCGTAGTCTAATATTTTGGGTTTAGATCTACTCATAATATATATATAAGTATGATAATTTAATAATGAGCTGTCATCAACCCCCTACTATATCAAACCATATGAAGAGTGTATGAGAAGACAAAATAAAATTTAAAAAATGGGTCAACATGGAAGCGAAGCCTAAATTCCCCCAACACTTTGCTTCATCCCCAATTGTTGAAAATAAATACACATAACAAAGGAAGAGTGATGTAGCAAATAGAGGTATTTTTATGACACATAAACACTCATGTATCCAAACACCTATAGGGGTGACAAGGGTTATCCAGGAACACATAACGCAAGAACAGGGGAACAAAAACACACACATAATATATTCTACCGATAAAGGAGAGGCGCCCCCCGAGACCTCATCAAGCAAGAGGTCATCGGCCTCCCAATCTAGATCATTATAAGGGTAAGGGAGATGAGCCTGCAAGGGCACAATATCAAGGGGAGAACCCTCTGACCTCCCTACAACAAGAGCTAAGGAAAGAGACCCCTCGAGGTCTTCTCCACTTAGTTCTCATGGGCTGAAATTCAACAAATTCATGAAGATCGCTGAAAGGGCCATGACCTTGTCCAAATAATTAAACATGCACTTCACAAGAGTGTCGTATGTTAACTTAATAGGTGAGGGAGGCAACACCCGATATTCACCGCTAGACTTTCTGAGGGACTCGGGAGTAGTGATAAACTCAGTGAATGACAAGACTTTTTCTGTCACTAGGATGGCACATGATAATGCATAACAACCCTCCTAAGAAGGTGGAATTCTATTTTGACCCCACTGTTGGTGGGTTGTCCTCCATATTCTTTTTTATCAGAGGATGTGAGATCCCCATGGGTGAGGCAAAAGGCATGGAGGAGGAGAAGACTGCAACAGAAACCACCAAGGTATTCAACATGACCACAATATTTTAGAATGGTGGGATGTTAGGGAGAGATATTAGAAGAGGTGGCTCAATTGAAGGAGAAATAAACAACTACACATTTTTCAGGTGAGGGTCATTTACACTCACAACAGGACTCAGAAACAACACTAAAGATGATAGAATTGAAGCAGAGGGAACATGAGAGGAAGACATAGTAGAAGGTG
This sequence comes from Sequoiadendron giganteum, assembly GCA_007115665.2. Taxonomy (NCBI): domain Eukaryota; kingdom Viridiplantae; phylum Streptophyta; class Pinopsida; order Cupressales; family Cupressaceae; genus Sequoiadendron; species Sequoiadendron giganteum. Next base: position 74,531,295 of record CM021101.1, on the reverse strand, counting down.
TCAGAGCAAAAGTTGTCGACTCCCCTTCCTTCCTTTGTAGGGTGGCATACTTAGCAGTTAGAGCCTTTCATTGATGCTTATGCTCATGCACAAGGCAGTTCCTGCAACTCTAGGAGATAGAGACTGGAAGATGAGATGGAATTGAGGACTCCTGCTCGGCCATCAGACTATCCATCATGACCGTCTCTAGTGGAGGGAGAGACTCCTAGATGGGAGAAGGAGGGAGAGAGTGAGAAGAGATTGGAGCAAAAACAAGGGGAGTTTGTTCTAATGCCTTGGCGGTGGGCCTCTTCCCATTCACTGCCTTGGGGGTAGGAGTAGTAGGAGACCATAGAGGCCAAGACATAGAGCACTTCAGGGACCCTTCCCCTTACCATACTAAACGAGCCTAGGCACTATGGGTAAGATGGGAATCTCAAACGCTGGATGATTTTTCTTTCACCAAGCGGGCACCATAGGATTCTCCAAAAATCACCTAGGAGTAGAATTCAATGATGCTACAATAGGATGACAGGAAGCAATAAATGAGACAACAATAGTAGAAGAAGAACAGTTCTGGGAAATCTTCTCCTTTTCTTTTTTTCGAACCAAGGTAGCATTGCTATCAGCCTTCAGGAAAGCCCTATGCAAGATGACATAGGGAGAGAAAGGGTATGTTAATTTAGGCATTAAGCACCCACTCTTCTACTTTTCATAGGTTTGGTACAAGAGGTCCATCCTAGGAGGAAGCGAACCAATTAGTGCAGGCCAAAAGTGATCCAATGAGTAGCCACCACATGCACTTGACAGTTTATAGTTGGTGTCTTGTACTACATTTACTGTACCCTCATGGATGAATTTTAAACATTTATGCACTATCAAGGGAACTATATTCATAGTGACCAACCAGGGGATACCTAGTTTCACCCTAAAGAGTTCAGATCCTAGGATTATTTCAAAGAGTAAATTCACTAATTTAGGCCCAACTAATATGAACAAGGTGATGCAACCAACGAGAGGTACGAAAAGCCCATTGTGCGTACAGATGTTACTCTTGGATTCGTCGTACCCATCTCTATAAAAGAAGTTAATAAACATTATCTCCTCAGTGATGAGATTCACCCAACACATTGGGTCAACAAGAACACTTGTTATAGTCTTTCCATTGAGTCATGTAGGAATTTATAAGGGAGAAAACTCTCTATTATAGTTCATCGACAAGTCCTACAAGGTGAAAGTTATACGAGGGGAACTACTCACAAGTTGCACAGATGTAAAAAGGAGGCCATCACGTATACTAGATGGAACTTTCATACAGCCCCCAAGGGTTTTGAAACTAGATAGTGACCCAACTAAGGTTTCATTCTGCAATGCCTACAAAACCTTTCAACTACGCCACTAGGAGTCGCAAGTTGGGTTGCAAGGCAAAACCCCTCACAACAATCACACCCAAAATACTCCTAGGATATGAGGAAAAGGTCTTTCAACATTTCTAAATAGAACCAAAATGGTTCACATCAGATTCACCAGAATGTAGAGTAGGGTAACCAACCAAACCAAGGCTCCAGGTCATGGAGAGCCAAGAGTGGAGGGTTTTCATAAACTACCTCAGGTTAGATAATTGTTTTAGGTCAAGGATAGAGAATGAAGAGCACTCTCAGGTGCTTCTATCACTCTACTGATCCAAATATTTGGATGGGGCTAAACAAGCTAGTTTTTGGAAACTAAACCGTACCTTAGACAACTCTCTGCCCAAGGAAAACAACATAGGTCAGGGACAACAATGTGGTCTGTTGGAATCTCTCTAGAGTGTTGGATTCCATATGAATAAAAAGTGTAAAAGTATAGTGTAGGGGAAAAAACCCTACTACCAGTCTAGCTAATGCAATTTACCATACTAATCAAAATGATAAATAATAGAAAACAAGAAATGACTATACAGATGATGAAGAAGATAAAAAAAATTAAGGTGACAAAGATCAACTCACTAAGAGTCCAATCCACCAGCAAGCTCCACGCGCATGTACACCTACACACAACCAAGAGAGGAAAAATGTTGGGGCTGTATAGGGGTTTTTCTCAATCAAACCCCCAGTTTGGTGTTTCCACCTCAACAGAAAATCAAATAGATAAAGAGAAGTAGAAATACGATAAAGTAAATTCTTGAAAGGAGAGTATCGAACAATACAAAAAAAATAATGCCACTCTATCAAACCACAACAAAAGAAGGATAGTGAAGAAATACCACCTCCACCCAAAGGCACTCAAGGCCAATGAATGGAGAATGCAAGACTATAATCTTGGAAAAGTCGACATAACCACAATGGTGACGAAAGAGGTCTCACAAGACACTAAAATCATAGCTTCTATGGTAGCACAACATGTTCCTAGTGAAGTTGACAGAGAAATAAAATAATGAGTAATACTCGAGAGTGCAAGCTAGTATGTAGAATTTACAAATAAATTGTAGAAGATGGTATAAGATGCTTAAGAGATGAAGTGATAGTGAAAACAAGCCATTTGAAGATGGAAAGGGAGCGAAAGAGCCATTTTCAGGTCAGCTGGTTGACACAAAGGCATTATGCTTCATCACCAATGGGGAACATAATATCCCTACATATTCTAGAGGTAGGAATTTGTCAAGGATGAAAACACACCACACAGATGCCCATGCACCATGCACACACTCTCGCCAGAGATTCCTTCACCAAAACACAAGGCCGGTGCCAAGTGGATGGGGTGCAAAATAAAGATGTTGAATTTCTTACTCGGGTTTGATTTTCTAAGGTAGAGGGGTGTAAAAGGGGAATTTGCAAGAGGGGTGAAATTTTTTCCTATATAATACTCAACCCTATACCCTCAATTCTCAACCCTCTACCCTATACATTGGATCTTCAACCTTCTTCTCTCTCTATCCTTCCCTCATCTTCTCTCCTTTTCTCTATCTCACTTATCCCTCCATCTCTCCCTCCCTCTCTACCCTAATCCCTGAACCCTGAACCCTTAAACCCTAAACCTTAAACCCTCAACCCCTGTACCCTCTACCCTATACATTAGACCCTCAACCCTATATCCTCAACCCTCTACCCTCAACCTTAAACCCTCAACCCTCAACCCTTAAATCCTAAACCCTCTACCATCAACCAAATACCCTCTACCCTATACATTGGAACCTCAACACTATATCCTCAACCCTAATCCCTCAACTCTATACCATCAACCCTAAACCCTCAACCCTATAGGTCATCATCCCTATACCCTCAATTCTCAACCCTCTGCCCTATACATTGGATCCTCAACCCTCATATCTTTATGTCCTTCTCTCCTATTCTCCTTATTTCTATCTCACTTCTCCCTCCATCTCTCTCCCATCCCTCTATCTCCCGTTCCCTCTCTCTCCCACTACCTCTCTCCCCTCTCCCAACTATCTCCCTCTGAACCCCCCCTCTCTCCCTCTCTCTTATTTAGGTCTCTCCCTCAAGACCCATACCTACATACCTACACAAATATCTCTCTCTCTCTCCCCTTCCCTCCCTCTATCCCTCCCACTCCCTCTCTCTCCCACTCCTTCTCTCCCACTCCCTCTCTCCCTCTCTATCCTTCCCTCCTCTTCTCTCCTGTCCATCTCACTTCTCCCTCTATCTCCCCCTCCCTCCAACTCTCCCTCCATCTCCACCCTATTCCCTCTACCCTTAAATTTTTAAACCCTAAACCCTAATCCCTCAACCCTCTACCCTCTTGACCCAATACCCTAAATCATCAACCCTTTGGTCCTCAACCCTATACCCTCAATTCTCAACCCTCTACACTATACATTGGATCTCCAACCCTCTTCTCTCTTTCTCTTTATCTTAGTTCTCCCTCCATCTCTCTCACCCTCTCTACCCTAATCCCTCAACCCTCAACCCTTAAATCCTAAAATCTGAACCCCTATACCCTCTACCCCATACATTGGACCCTCAACCCTCAACCCTCAACCCTCTACCTTAAACCCTCAACCCTCAACCCTTAAACCCTTAAACCCTAAACCCTCTACCCTCAACCCAATACCCTCTACCCTATACATTGGAATCTCATCCATATACCCTCAACCCTAATCCCTCAACCCTGTACTCTATACCCTCAACCCTGTACCCTCAACCCTTAAACCCTAAACCCTTAAACCCTCTACCCTCCACCCTTAACCCTAATCTATCAATCCTATACTATAAACCCAATACCCTAAACCCTCAACCCTACATCCTCAATTCTAAACCCTAAACCCTCATCTCTCTCTATTCTTCCCCCCTCTTATCTCCTCTTTATCTCACTTCTCCCTCCATCTCTCCCTCTCTACTCCAATCCCTCAACCCTATACCCTCAAAACTTTAACCATTAAACACTTAACGCTAAACCCTCAACCCTCAACCCTTAAACATTCAACCCTCTATCATCTACCCTCTAGCCAATACCCTAAAACCTCAACCATAAGCCTTCAAACCTTAAACCCTCAACCTCAACCCAATACCCTAAACCATCAACCCTAATCCCTCAAACCTAAGCCTTCAACCCTTAAAACCTTAAAAACTTAAACCCTCTACCCTAAACCATCAACCCTCAACCCATAATCTCTAAACCCTTAATCCCTCAACCCTAATCCCTAAGCCCTCAACCCTTAATCGCTCTGAGAGAACCCCTCAAAAATTTCTTCGTTCCATTCTAAAAGCTGTGAAAATTTTGGCTTGGTCCCTTTTTTATGATTTTAGGTCATATTCTCATCACTATGATAGGGTTTTATATTCATAAAACTTCCCAAAATTGGCCTATGAATCGAAAAACCCTTGGTCATTTTTAAAATTGCATTGACCTATTTTCCTGGTGTAGATACCTAAAATTGGTCTAGACCTATGAGTACATATTTGACATAATTTTCTATAGTCCGTGGTCATGATTAAATAATGTTTATTATTTAATTAACCTTTCTAACACATATTTCCTCTATTAATTAAGTACCCCTTTTTAATTAATTCACTAATTCTTTAATTCAACCTTGGCTAATTAAATAAATCATATTTGTTTAATTATGTCTCTAACTAATTAATTCTTCCTTCTTAATTAAATATGTATTATTTAATTAAACCCTCTTTTTATCATATGTCAAACTATAATTAAATATCTTTATTTAATTATTCAATTCCACCCTTTTCGAAAGTCAAATTAAATAAATTATCTTTATTTATTTAATTAAATCTTTTATTTTCAAATGTTGAATTAAATTAACATTTAATTCATTTGTGTCACATTCCTCTGTCAATCAGTTATCTAATCGTCCACTTACCTTCTGACTTGAGATCTATTTTTAGTTCTTCAGTTATCTCTGAATTCAATTGCTGATCATCTCTGCAGAAAGACTCTCTGCCACAACTAGTCAATTAACTAGTTCTAACTCATATGCATGTATGCATCTATTAATTAAATATTTTTTATTTAATTAATTAATTTAATTATGCATTCAAATTCCTCATCTTCGAGTTCTAACTGTCTTTGACATTCAAAGTTTATTTCTGCTATTTTTGAAGATTCTTAACTGAAGATTAAGATCTTGTTCTATTTTTAGTCTTTCCTGACTCATGTTCTAACTCACATTCTATCTGAGATAGAACTCACATTGCATGGCATTCATCAATCTCATCAGTCGATCTCTCTTTCAATCTGAGCCGATTGTTTGAAAACCCAAAATCTATAAAATGGCCTATCATAATCATTATTCCTCCTCCCGAAATCACATCCTTTTGAGAAGAGATTCAACTTTGATATTTTGCTTAGACACTTGAAAAAGCTATACTTGCATTCAAAAATTGAAATCTGAGGGCAAGAATACTGAAAAGGAAAAATGGAGAAGAGAAATCAAGATAATTCGAAGGGATAAACACATATTCGGTGAGATCATTTTGGTTTTATTAGTTTAGTTTATTTCCTCGTTCTTTGTTGTTAGATTTATATTAGGATTATTGTTGAAGAAAAATATAAGATGTTACATTTGGTGAGATTATTTTGGTTTTATTAGTTTGGTTTTATTCAATGATGCGCCTATTTACATGAACCCTCATAGGGATAGCGTTGGAATGGTTTTCCAAATTGCCATAAGGTATACGATCCTGGGTGGAATTGGCTGAAAAGTTTGTCAAACATTTTTCCTTTAACATAGACAATGAAGTAACCATAGCAACCTTGTGCCACATGACACAAGAAGATGGCGATACATTCATCACTTTCTTCTAGAGATGGAGAAGTCTAGCTAGCTGATGTCCCGTCGAAATACCTGGCAAACGAAAGGTCACTATATTCCTCGAAAACATCAACCCCAAACTGAGAGATGACTTACAGGTACACTATTACACTTCGTTCCTTGACTTGGTACAAAAGGGAATCATCCTTGAAAAGGGCCTTATTGACAAAGGCGAAATCAAAGTACTGAGCAAGAGCCCAATTGTCCAACATCCAGATGTGTCAAATGACAGAAACAAGTTCTGGACTAGGAACAAGAATGTCATGAATGACGACATTGTGGATGCTAAACACATACATACTAGACCAGTTATCTCCCTTAGAGGATACAACCAACAAGCAAATATGATGAACAGTCCTGATCAAACTGCTAACTATGTCCAAAACTCATAACAAAGACCCCAAAGGAGATTTCCCACGTGGGAATTTACACCTTTAGGGCAACCAATTGAGGTAGTCTTCAAAAAATTGGTCAAACATAATCTTATCAAACCTTTAGAACCAAGAGAGTATGATCCTGGATAGTTCAAACCTTCATGGTGGGACGATAACGCTTTTTGTGACTATCATCAAACGAAAGGGTACAACCTCCAACAATGTCACCAATTAAAGAACATCATACAAGACTTTGTTGAAAACGGAACCATAGAGGTTCATGGGCAGAAAAACACTAAGAAAAGTGATCACAAGGTCTTCACAGACCCGTTACATGACCACACAAAAGGAAAAGCCTCCAATTCGGGACCCCAAAATAATCCATCGGCCAACTATAACAATACCAAGTATGACTATGGTAAAGGAACGATCATAAACCACCTCCGATCCACAAATGAGAATGCCAATACTTTCACCATTTAGAAGCATCCAAAATTTAATGTAAACACACGCAGAACTAAGATTACTATTCCTGGTCCTTCTTCCGAGCCATCTACACAAATTTCCAAGTTCAAGTACAACCTTCTCGATCAATTAAGTAAAACTCCCGTGCAAATATCTATCTTGGAATTGTTGACCTTATCACCTCAGCATCGATCCATTCTTGACAAAGCTCTATAGAACACTACTGTTAATACAGACTTAGATGTCAATCTTTTCAAAGAGATGGTGGGATATTTGTCCAATTCGCATCATGCCATAGTTCCCAAAAAGATTACTCAACTGAAAAGTCAGATCATAATGACCCCTTACATCTTGAAGTCTTAGTCCATAAAAACAAAGTCTGATGAGTCTTGGTAGACGAAGGAGTAGGTTTGAACCTCTGTACCCTTAAATTGGTTAAGGCATTAGGATTCTCAGAAGACTATGTAGATACCTCTAAGAGTATAGTCATCAAGGCTTACGATGATGAGGAAAGATCATCCAAAGGAGTTGTCACACTCCCTATCCAAATTGACCCAACAATCATGAACACCAACTTCCAGGTCTTGGATCTCACCCTTCCGTACAACTTGTTGTTAGGTAGACCTTGGATACACGCAATGAAAGCTGTACCTTCAACATACCACCAATGTCTCAAGTTCCCCTATAATGGCACAAAGATCACCATTGATGGTGATCCAGATCCTTTCCAGTATTGTACAAGCCTAAGGGATCTTCCACAATGACAATTTCTTGTTAATCAAGAGGCTTCATCATCCACTCTATCCCAATACATTGACCCATCACATCTCACTAAGTCTGTTTCATTCAAACCACCATCATCCACTCCAAAAATTGAGATCCAAGACAAGGGCTATGACGAATATAATATAAAGGCATCATACTATGTTAGTGAACTGATTCCACCTAAGGCATATGGCCTACCCATGGCAGATAAAAGACAATCAGTGATCACATTTCAAGCTCCCCCTACAACAACATTGACAAAATGGGGAGAGTTAAGTGAAGAAATTGTGGATCAAGGTGATTCCTGGTTGTATCAAGAAGAACATGAATACCCCTCCCCATCTATTCAAATAGCCAAGGACCAATATGGAAAAGGATTTAAGATAATGTAGAAGGAAGGCTATGATGAGCATAGTGGGTTAGGACTATATCAAAATGGAAAGACATAACCGATTACTGTCTACCCTTGACCGAAATATCTAGGGCTAGGGTGTCAACCACTTAGAATTGGGTTTCCTGGTACTTTGTCATCGTTTCAAGAGGAAGTGAATGATTACGCAGACATCGAGACATCTCATGAAACACTTCCCCCCATTTATGACAAACTCCTAGTTTATGATAAACCTCCAGTTTATGACAAACCTCCAGTCTATGATGAATCCCCTTACTCAAGCGATGGTGAATGGGAGTCCCTCTCATCTACTAGTACCATGAACATAGATGCCTTATTTGGAGAGTTTGACCTCAATGTGAAACTTGTACCAAAATAATCTAGTCCTCGTCCTAAGAAACACTTGTCCAAAGTAGAATGTCAAGAGAACTATTATTGGGAAATCCTTGATCATGCATCTTGGGCACCTGACAAACCATCTTCTGACGAATCCGCCCTCACCAGAGTCCCACAATAGAGTATACCTAGCCCTAGGAGGAAGAACAAGAAGGAGTTGGTCCAAAACTTCTGTGACCATTTCAACCATTCTATACTCACCTTGTCCACAGCTACCTTTAGGACAACTGGGATCAACAAGGTACACCTATCATAGATACATTCAAGAATGATGAAGCAATTGTTGAGTTCATGGGACTTAGAGAAGGCATACCAAGAGGAGATCATAAGGTAGGTTTTACCATAGACTTGGACGATAAAGCATATTTCGGGTAGTCTATTTACACCTCTAGTCTCAAAAATGAGAATGAAAATAAAAATGATGAGTCCCTAGGTGAAAATCGAAAGGCGCCTTTGGATGAAGAAAAATTCAAAATAAAGGACGTATCCAAGGGCGGAAACCTCTCAGAAGCACCCAAGGATAGAGGTTTAAATATTCTCCCCTTTAAACAGGAAAAGTCACCGATGCTAGTAGAAGAGGCTATTGCAGTCAACATAGGTACAAAAGAGAATCCTCAGATAGTATATTTTGTAGCTTCTTTAACAGAGACAAAACAACATGAGTTCAAGAACTTCTTCAAAAAGAGACAGGTAAACCTTGCATGGTCATATGCTAACATGCTTGGGCTGGATCCAGACCTAATATTGCATCATTTACCACTACAGCTAGGTATCAAACCAATTAAACATAAGTTGAGGAAGATGCATTTGCAAATTGCTCTATTGGTCAAGGTAGAACTTAAGAAACTTTTGGATGTAGGCTTCATAAGGACAATAGATTATGTAGATTGGATATCAAATCTTGTAGCAGTGACTAAGCCAACTGGGGGCATTCGTATTTGCACTGACTTTAGAGACATCAACAAGGCATGTCCTAAAGATGACTTCCCTTTGCTGAATATCGACATGATAGTAGACCTTACTATAGGATATGAGATGCTATCCGCCATGGATGATTTCTTTGGATGCAACCAGATAAAGATAGCACCTGAAGACCAACATAAGACAACTTTCATGTGTCCATGGGGCACATACTGTTGGAATGTTATGCCGTTTGGCCTTAAGAATGCAGGAGCTACTTACCAACAAGCAATGACTATAATTTTTCATGAATTTGTACATACATTCATGGAAGATTATGTAGATGGCATTATAGCCAAGTCAGAAACAAGGGAAGATCATTTGGAGGTCTTAGACAAGATATTCCAGAGGCTAGAATTTTACAATGTCAGGCTAAATCTAAAGAAGTGTGTCTTTGGAGTGAAATTAGGGAAACTGTTAGGGTATATCATCTCTCGAAGAGGCACTGAAGTAGATCCAGAGAAGGTAAGAGCTATCATAGAAATGCCACCTCCAACCAGCATTGGTCAACTTAGAACACTACAGGGAAGATTACAATCCATTAGGTGTTTCATAGTACAACTGGCGGATAAAATACATCCATTTCAACATCTACTCAAGAAAGGAGTGCCATTTGTGTGGACACCTAAATGTCAAGAGGCCTTCTAGAAAATCAAGGACTATTTGCTTACTCCACCAGTCTTAATGCCACCTACAAAGGGAAAACCATTAATACTTTACATCTCAACAACTCAGTCAACATTAGGGACTCTTCTTGCACAACACGATGATCAAGGTCATGAGAGAGCGGTCTATTATATCAGTCGTACCTTAGTGGGCTATAAATTGAATTACAACAACATAGAACATGCTTGTCTTGTGGTGGTCTTTGCTACCCAACAAATTTGGCACTATATGCTCAATCGACAAACAATGTTGATTGCAAAAATTGACCCACTTAAATACCTCCTAAGTATGACATTCAGTATATCAAAAGGAAGGCAATAAAAGGACAGGTGATTGCAGATCAACTAGCAGATGCACCTATAAAGGCAGACCATCCATTAGTGGTAGATTTTCAAGATGAATGTCTCTTCAACATTGACGTTAAAATTGAATGGAAACTGTAATTTGATGGGCCACATAAAAATCGTGGTTCAAGGGCTGGTATCTTTTGTTTCACACATCAAGGTGATACCATTCCTAAATCATTCAGGATTGCATTCCCTTGTACCAACAATATAGCAGAATACAAAGCCATAGTGAGAAGCTTAAAAATGGCAGCTCAGTGGAACATTAAGAGCCTACATGTCTTTGGCGACTCTCAACTGGTAATCTGATAGGTGAATGATGATTACGAGACTAAGGATGAAAAGCTTGCACCTTATAAATGAATGGCTGATAGTTTCAAGTAGTATTTCAATGACATAACTTTTCAACAAATACCATGTATCCATAATAGAGCTACAGATGCTATGGCAACTGTGGGTTCCTTGTTGGATATTCCACGTAATGTGCCTAAGTTCGAGTTTCTGGTTGAACAACTTTTGATCCCCACTTATGATGTCCCTGATACTGTGATAATGTGTACCATTTTTGGTCCTACGTCTCCTTGGTATAAAGACATATTTGAATATCTCACTAACTAAACCTTACCTCAAGACTTGTCTAATAACCAACGTCAAACCTTCACCCGAAAGTCAACTAAGTATACCATCATCGGAGAAACCCTGTATAGACGTACCTTAGATAACACCCTAATGAGATGTCTCAATGCTGAGGAAGCACAAACAAATTTGCGAGGGGTACACAAGGGTATATGCGGATCTCATTCGAGTGGTCCTACTCTAGCCCATAAGATTATGAGACTAGGTTACTATTGGCCTACAATGGAGAAAGACTCATACATCTTTGTGAACAAATGTAGACAATGTCAAATACATGGAGACTTGATAAGAGCGCAAGCGCAGGAGCTTCATCCAATTACTTCACCATGGCCCTTCACCCAATGGGGACTTCACCTCATAGGTAAGATACACCCTTCATCATCCAATGGCCACAAATTCATCATCACCACCACCGAATACTTCACCAAATGGATCAAAGCCATCCCCATGACATACATAACCAGCACACAAATATGTAAGTTTATCCTAAACTATACATTTGTTGGTATGGTGTACCTCAATCCATAATCACAGACAATGGTCACCCATGCAAGAAACAAGAAGTATGCCATTTATGTGAATAATTCCACATCAAACACCATTTCTCCACCCCATATTACCCACAAGGTAATGGCCAAGCTGAGGCATCTAATAAGACTATTGTTAGAATCCTTAAGAAGACTGTCATTGATGCTGGTCGTGACTGGCACCTACAACTTAATCCTGCCTTATGGGCTTATCGCACGAGCATCCGTACTCCCACCGACGCCACTCCATATTCCCTCATATTTGGGTCTAAAGCTATCTTACCTATTGAGGTTGAAATACCTTCTCTACAGGTATCCTTGAAGGGTCATATCGACGATGAAGAATATTGTGTCTCTAGGTTACAAGAGCTAGAATTGCTGGATGAACGAAGTCAAAAAGCATTAGATCATTTGCAAGCATATCTAAATCATCTTCGTCGTAGTTACAACAAGAAGGTTCTCAATAGACACTTTGACATTGGTGACCTGGTATTAATGGAGAATCCTAAGAACCAAGCTGAACGTGAGAAACCAGGAAAGTTTGAACCTAATTGGTTGGGGCTGTATATTGTCACAAAAGCCTTTGGATTAGGAGCGTACCAACTCTCTACTCCTAAAGGAGAACCGCTTTTGTCCCCTATCAATAGTCTACATCTAAAGAGTTTCTACACTTAAGTCTCTGAGAATCCGTGTCTTAATCTAGAAAAATACAAAAAAAATGAAAAAACGAAAAAATGGTTACCTTGATGAGAACTTGGCAAACATGCATCTTTGTAACACCAAAAAAATTGAGAAAATAAAAAAATTAAAGAGAAATAAATCCATCCACTAGTGAAAACCACTTCGGTGGCGCTATGGATAAGTACCATGGTGAAAACCTGGCAAATGAGCGCCATGTGTAGTCAAGCTCGCTCTTTTGTCTACCATCATTCTAATCGAACTTTTTCACCATCACTCATAATAAATGGTTGTCCTATCCATCATTTGGAATGATTGACATCAAAGTCCATTCCATCATATTACCCACTCCATCTTGCAAATAATATTCCCAATTGGGGGAAAATCCTTGTTTTGTGCTCTAACATTTTGTACATAATGTCACACCATCGAAAATGTCGTGAAAATCCAAAAAAATTAGAAAACTCCAAAAATCCAAAAAAAAAAAAAAGTGTCAAAAAATCCCGAAAATAATGTCTAGTGAATTATGTCAAGTCAGTCATGTCTAGTCAATCATTTCAAGTTAGTCATGTCTAGTCAATCATGTCAGGTCGGTCATGTTAAGTCAGTCATAGCCATAGTCGAACTACGTTGCCTCTGCAACTGGGATGTAGGCAAGGACATGAATCGATGTGCCCCTGAGGCATTAGGTTTGTCACTTTAGGTTTTTCATGTATCACACACATTTAAATCATGATGCTTTGTATATTCAAATTCATTGGTCGTGTCGAACTACGAGGTCTCTACGTGTACAATGTAGGAAAGGCTAATCAATTGATGAGCTCCTGAGACTACACTAGGTCAGTCCAATAGGGTTCATTCACAATCACTATCACACGAGTTTCATATCATTGTTTAAGGTATCATCTCATGTCAAACACTGTCTACACACACAGAGTTTATCAATCAAAGAATCAAAACAAGTCATGCATTAACAAGGCAAAATGTCTCAACAGTTATCAAGTCAATAACAAACACATTGTCAAAATGATCAACCTATGTCTTACGCAAGATATGTCTTTCTTGTCAACAGACGTCATAAAATTGTCATAGTCTCATGTGGCTTGTCACTTCAACGTCATCAGACTCCAACGTCTTATACGACATGTGTCTTTCTGAAACTAGGCTTTGTCATGCCTTATACAGAAGTCACCAGGTCAACCTAGACTCAACGTCTTATGCGGTATGTGTCATTCTCTCATATTACGCTATGTCAAACATCAAACAATCAAACAATCCCACAAGATCAAGTTTTGGTAAATACATTTATTTGGCTTTATGACTTTATATCTTATTTTGTCTTATCTTATTATCAATTTGTGAATTAATCGGGTTACTAGCTTTCTCGAGGATGTCCCTTGAAGGATTTCGAGAAGCAACGATGTCTCAGGACTCTTTTTTTTTGGCTGATGTCTGTCAACTATATTTTTAACATTGGTTTTTGAGTCATGTTACTAGTTTCCTCAAGGATGTCCTATCAAGGATTTAGAGGAGCAATGATGTCTCATGATCTATCTTTTATTTGTCTATTGTCTGTGGTTTGTTTTCACCAAACGACTGGGGCATCATCTCCTTACTTTGAGTTAAGACACTCCTTGTCTACGACTATCTATTTTTCATAGGTGGATAACTTTGTACACTATGGTCTATCTCATATCATAGTGTGTACTATCCATCTGTGTCATGTCCCGCCCAATGATGATAACAAAGCAAGTATAGTGTATTGGCAATATATCGAAGGTTATATCTTTTTCTCAATTGATCAAACATCATTATATCGTTTTCTCAATCAATTGACATTAATTATTTCTTACTAAAATTCTGAATTCATTTTCATCCTAACATTTCTCTTCTTTGACATTAAGATAAAGTCCTGTGACACAATAATAATAATAATAATAAAACAATGGATCACTTGCATTCACATACATTCAATTAACATTTCATATAGTTGCATTGCATTTTCAACATATGAATAGTACCATTCATCTTCATTGCATTTCACATCATTACATAATAGGCATTGCATCATCATAACATACATAATGTAAACATTGCATGTACATATTACCATCACATATAAGCATTAGTAGAACATTGCATCCACTATCATAAGTAAAATAAGACATCCATAACATTATTAAATGCATAACTTGTTAACATATAGAAACATTCATTCATAACACATGCACATACATCATTTAGGAAACATAATCATCTAGAAATAATACATCATCCATAATATAGAACTGCATATAATATAGAAGCCACCAAAATCATATATATATATATATATATCGCTCAAAAATAGTGTGTCACAGTACAATGTCCGAATGTAACCATAAATAAAACATGAGATCGTAGGCTCTCTGATCAAAAATACAAATGTCAACAAGTATCTGCAACCTTGTCATCGTGTCCCGCTACCCCTGCTGTCATATGGTGATGGTGGTGGGAAAAGACTCGAAGGTGGCCTCTTTGAGGTGGAAGGACTCTCATATGGACCTGTCCTTGATGGTCCTGTCACCCCCTTGGTACTTTGTGTCCTCTGACTCTGAGTATGACTCCTGCTATGACTATGCACCTCTAAAAATGTAGGACCTCGTCTATCTACTGGAACTGCTGCCTCATAAAGATCTCTATAGTATGTAGCTCTCTTCATTGATCTGATCAACTCTTGTACCATGCCATCAGATGAGGACCCACTGGAAAGGCGTCTAACCTCTATGAAATGCTGCTCTATCTCATGTCTTCGAGCTATAGCCTGGTCTCTCTCCATGAGAGCATTGTCCCTCTTGATGTATGCATTGTCCCTCTCTGTATAGGCACTGTCTCTCTCTAGTCTCATTGCCTCAAACTCTATAGTCATAAGTCTAAGTCTCTCCTCTAAAGCCTCCCTATCACCATCTGTAGGAGCATCCTCATCCCGTCTCCCCTCTACAATCCGATCTCTGAGCTCTCTCTCCTACTCCTCCAGTGGTGCCTCCTCCTCAACATCATCCTCACCATCATCCTCAATATCCTCCTCTCCATATCCTACCAAAATACCCAGAGTGTCTATAGCCACATCCATGTTTGCATCAGAATCCTCTGCAATGTCCTCTACTCCCACATCTACCTCTCCATGCTCCTCAACCACTACCTCTGCTGCAGCATGCTCACCCCTAGCCTGTACATCCACTCTCCCTCTGATATCTACCATTGGTACATCAACTGCTACTACCACCTACATAGGTGCATGTCCACCTGCCTGACCCCATCTCTGTCCTCATCTCCTGTCTCTGCCTCCACCTCTGCCGTCATCTCCATGACCTCTACCACCAAATCTACCCACTCTCGCACCTCCACCTCTTCGATGTCCTCTAGGCCTTGTGCCTTGTCTCTCAACTAGTGTTGGCTGGTCAGGATCTGTATAAGGAATTGGGCGATGCTTTGCCCACCATGCCTCATATGCAGTCATGGTCCCTGGGTCTGCTAATCCACCTCTCCATTCCCACTGTACTGGCTGAAGTTCCTGTATCTCTATCTCCGTTGTAGCCATTGGAATCATGGGTCCCCACCATGGAACCTCTCTCAATGATCGAGAAAATTATGCTCTACTCTGAGGCTCATCCTAAACCTCCCTGAACTGTCTTAGAACTCTATCTGGCAGATGTCGCTCAATAATGTGAACACTCAAAACAGTCCTCCCAATGAGATACTGTGTCTATCTGCAGAATGGAAAATGTATATCCTCATCCACCCACTCCTCACAATCCATGTAAGGTCTCCATGTGAACTAATCAAGAATATCCAAGGCGTGTCACCAGTACCCAGTGTCTCCCACATGGGTCTGTGTAATTTGTCCTGCATATCAAAACACATATGGGTGTCTCTCCTCTCTCGCTAACTAGAGGATGGAAAATAACTATCCTCTCCCAACCCCATACCATCAACAGTGTCGTCCCACAGCTCAACGAATGTGCATCTCTATAAGAGATGTCATGTAAATGGAAGTACAACATCCCAAGTAGACATGGACCCCATGCATATCTTGGCTCACTCTCCAACATAGCTCCCCATCCTACTAGAAATCCGTGTCCTCATCTATCTGGAAGAACTATACCCCCAATCAAGGTACATAGGATACAGTTGATCTGATCGTATTTGTCTGCTAGGACTGGCCATCTAATCTCATAATGCTCGATCCCGAGCCTACTGATGTCATCCACTTGATAGAATCGTGCTAACTCCGTCAATCCTCGCTGGGTATCATACATAACTCACTCACCTCTGATAGGCAATAATCAGAATCCTGTACACATCCTCGAATGTGACAGTGGCCTCCCCAGTCAGTAAATGAAATGACTATGTCTCCGAATGCCATCGCTCACAAAGTGCTGTCAGCATCCCCCTATTTTCCTGAATGGTAGGCATAAACAAATAGTGACGTAGGCCTAGCTTCCATAGAAGCCGAATCTCTACACTTTTCAAATGCTCTCTCAGATCGAAAGTATCTCGTTGTGACTCCCATGTATAAATAGGATCTAACACCACCTGGAATTTTCACCATGATGTCAGCAATTTTCAAATTTTCCTTGGAATTTTTTTTTGAAAATTTTACCAGTGAAATGCGGCTCACTTTTACAGATGTGGTGCATTTTTGCAAATGTGTTGCATAGAGCCTTACATGCGGTGCACATTACTTATGCGTCACATATTTTCCACACACCCTTTCTGACTACTGCACATGCGGTTCACTAAACCACATGCGGCTCACTAAACCACATGCGGTGCATTTTCCTCAATCTACCAACCTACAACATATGCATCTCACACATGCATATGCAGTTCACAATTACACCTGGGTGTATTCCTAAGGCATATTCATTGCATAACTACACATGTGGTGCATAATGCTCCACATGCGATCATTCCCTAATCAACCAAAACTAGCCCTAACGAGTTTTTGCAGATGCATCGTTTCGCAATCAAATGCGGCGAATACGACGGCATATGCGTCGTTTACGATGTAGTGCATTTGCATAATTAGTTTTGTAATGCCTAAAAATGTGTGCAAAAATAACCTTGACAAGTTTGTTTTTGGGTACATATCAGTGGTCCTGTGGTAGCTAGCCTCCTAAATGTCCGGATCCGATATCCTCAATGCCTGGTATATGGAATAGGAGCCATTTCGTCAGCCAGTCAGAGCAAAAACTCCTCTTTTTCTATCTCCTCTAGGTGCAAATGAATTGATTTTAGCCCTAATTCCTATTTATAGGTGGGTTAGAAATGGAATTTTTTTAGCCCTTCTCTATTGGCCGCTTAGCCTTTCAACTTCCAACGACCTGTATTCGTCCGAAACATCTCCAAATTCAATTTCGTCGACTCCATAGCATTTTTGACTATCAAATTGACTTATTGGGAATATCTCCTGATTTTTTTGAAGCTTTTCAAAAATTGTCAATTTTCTCGAGGGGGCATACCTTACCCTGTTTCATGCTGGGGCACAACTGGGGCATATTTTCTTTGACACAATGTCATACCAACATTGTATCAAAGAGGGGCAAATTGTAGATACCTAAAATTGCTCTAGGAGTGCAAGTACATATTCGACATAATTTTCTATAGTCCGTGGCCATGATTAAATAATGTTTATTATTTAATTAACCTTTCTAACACATATTTCCTCTATTAATTAAGTACCCCTTTTTAATTAATTCACTAATCCATTAATTCAACCTTGGTTAATTAAATAAATCGTATTTGTTTAATTATGTCCCTAACTAATTAATTCTTCCTTCTTAATTAAATATGTATTATTTAATTAAACCCTCTTTTTATCATATGTCAACTATAATTAAATATCTTTATTTAATTATTCATTTAACTCCCTTTTCAACTATAATTAAATATTTATTATTTAATTATTCAATTCCACCCTTTTCGAAAGTCAAATTAAATAAATTATCTTTATTTATTTAATTAAATCTTTTATTTTCGAATGTTGAATTAAATTAACATTTAATTCATTTGTGTCACATTCCTCTATCAATTAGTTATCTAATCATCCACTTACCTCTAACTTGAGATCTATTTTTAGTTCTTCAGTTATCTCTGAATTCAATTGCTGATCATCTCTGCAGAAAGACTCTTTGTCACAACTAGTCGATTAACTAGTTCTAACTCATATGCATGTATGCATCTATTAATTAAATATTTTTTATTTAATTAATTAATTTAATTATGCATTCGAATTCCTCATCTTCAAGTTCTAACTTTGTCTTTGACATTCAAAGTTTATTTCTTCTATTTTTGAAGATTCTTAACTGAAGATTAAGATCTTGTTCTATTTTTAGTCTTTTTTGACTCATGTTCTAACTCACACTCTATCTGAAACAAAACTCACATCGCATGGCATTCATCAATCTCATCCGTTGATCTCTCTTTCAATCTGAGCCAATCATTCGAAAACCCAAAATCTATAAAATGGCCTATCATAATCATTATTCCTCCTCCTGAAATCACATACTTTTGAGAAGAGATTCAACTTTGATATTTTTCTTAGACACTCGACAAAGCTATACTTGCATTCAAACACTGAAATCTGAGGGCAAGAATACTAAAAAGGAAAAATGGAGAAGAGCAATCAAGATAATTCGAAGATATTCAGTGAGGTCATTTTGGTTTTATTAGTTTAGTTTATTTCCTGGTTCTTTGTTGTTAGATTTTAGATTATTGTTTAGATTAGGATTTAATATTGTTATTCTAGTACTTGTAGAAAAATCTATAATGTTACACCTGGTACTTGATCATTTGAGTTATGACTTGTGCCATTGTGGTCGTTGTTTTTACTGGCCCTTGATCTTAGGTTTTTTGGTCACCTTGGTCCTTTTAAGCATCAAATTTTCCTATGATCGAAGGCTTCATTTTATCAACTTAAATCCTTAGCCTTTTTTCTTATTGGTCAATATCTCGTTTTCCTAGAGATGCCCCCTTTTTATAATTAAATTTTGTGGCATGTGTAGAAATGGAACTTCATACTGGCCATCTAATCATGAGAATTAATCCCATCTATTCCCCATATGCCCACATTGGTTTATTTCTTCTTATTTTATTCGAACGGGCTGGCGGGCTTCGACCACGTGTCTGGTGTGCTAGTGGGCCCAGTCTCCTTGGTGAAGATGATTGGCGCTTTTAAAAAGAAGGTCAACGCCTATGGGATTGAAGACATGGCCATATCTCTACCACTCCCCATACGCCCGTCTTGATTTATTTCTTCTTATTTTATAGACACAAGCTAGTGGGCGATGGACGCATGGTAGTGCTCTATGGTGGGACCTGAATCTCCACAAGGAAGTGGATGTTTTCTGAGGCATTATCAATGGTAGATGTCACAAAATGTGTTCTCATTAGGGTTGTTCCCCGCACTCCCGTCTATCTATAGTAGTAAGGAAATATGGTCATACGGGTTAGTGGGCGGTGCGACACCTTTCATTTTTATGGGACCCATTAAGCTTTGAAGATGAAGGTTTGTTTTGTAATGGATTAACTCAACGGTCGATGGTTGGTGATGTGGCTCAATCTTGATCAGTCCCTGCCATCCCATGAGGGGCCCACCCATGTCTTGTATCTTCTAATGGGAAAGCAGGAAAGTGCCATGTGGACTTTCTAAAATGCTCTGGTGGGCTCTAATAAAGTTGGAATACTTCCAAATTTGGCTGAGAAGATACTATTTATAAACTGTGTTATTTTCAACTTTTTTCTTTAAGGCGCATGCTTGAGATTTCGGTCGTCAGTCCTAACAACTATTGATACATGTGGAGAAAGTGAAAACAAAGCATGGTAATATATGAGCCGGTATTTTGAGATCAAATCGGGATCAATCCCCGCTGTTTTGATATGAAGAAATAGAAGTGAAATAATTCCTATGGGTAAGTGGGTAATTATAGAAAGAATAGTTTTAATTGATGCTATGTACAGAGTAGATGTTTATCTACTCAGAGTTTTTCTGATTTAAAGGAGCATTAAAAGCCCAATTAAAACTTAATTATAATTGGTTGCATAGTAATCTACCTATTGATTTATCTTTTAAATCATGATCAACGGTTAAGATTAAAAGGATCAAAGAAGACTGTTATCAACTCGCACGTACAAAATTTCTTTGAGGAATTAATGGTTGGCACACTTGCATGGAACATTATAAGAAGGACCTTTTACCATATTTCTCATTTAGAAATTGCATTGAGTTTGAGTCTGAGAGAAGAATTGGTAGGTGTCTTCTATCTCTTGTCACTGAGAGGATGAGTAAGTCTGGAGAGTCTGCTAGGCCAGTCCAGAGGTCTACGAGATTGACTTTTCTTGATTCTGAGAAGAATGCCCTTGAGGATGAGGTTGATACACAAGGAGCTCCTGATACACCAAAGAATAGAAGGGAGCATAGGAAATTTAAGAAGTATGGTGTTAGGAGTTATTACCACTTGAGGAACCAAACTGTTTAAGAAGAATTAGTCAAGTTCAAACGGAAAAAGCTAGTCGAGTATGAAAAGAAGACAAAGAAAAGGTGGAATTATTGTAAGCCTTATCTAGGAGGACTTAATTCTCCTAGTGAGGTTTCAGATGGCCCTTTAGACAATGAGGGTGACACTAACTTGGAGGGTGATTATTATCCCCTCTCCATGGTACCATCTAATGGTTCCGATGAGGTGGTGGTGATGGTTCCTCTAGTCCCACCATGAGCAAGGCATGGTCTAGTATCCTTTGAGGCTAATGAGTCAGAGTGATGCCTCTACCCCATTTTTTTTTTTTGATGACACCATGGCCCTTTTGTTAGTATTTTCCTATTTAGAATTCATGTGATTTCTTGTTTCTAGTGCTGATGTGGAAATTTTTTGGGCTGGTTTATAGGAGAGGTGCCAGACTTCCTAGTGCTAGGTTATATGAAATTTTTGCTGGGGCTGCGAGTGGAGAATCTTCTTTGGTCAGAAATTATGGGGATTCAATGTTGTTTCTGCAATAGACTTTACCTTTTGAAGATTTGGCATGTCCTCATGTAAGAGATGTGGAAAGTGGTCTTTTGCTCTTCCATTTTCTACAATGATTACATGTAACTAACCAAGGACGTCTCAAATTCTGGTGCAAATGATCTTGAAATGAAGTGAAATTTAAACATAATTGAGCTTGATGCTTGTTGCTCCTTTATTGTATAAAAGGGATTTCTAGGCTCATTACAGTGGTTAGAGTTTTAAGTCTCAATAGGGTTTTAGGTGAATGTTAAGATCAATAAAGGAATTTTTTGAATATAATTTGGATAAATAGTCCAATAGATTGTCTTGGGTATGAAATATTGTATGTAATAGTCTTAAATCAAATTTATATAAACTATTGTTATAAAAAAAATATTAGTCTGGAAACAAATACTCTCCTATGTATATTTCTCACAAGTTATGAATGACAATACTAATGGTGTTATCATTTATCTTCAAATTGTTCCATTTGAATGTATGATTCTATTTTAAGCTTTAACTCAAAGAGTTGATTAAAATGCTTGAAGAGGGTATATAATTTATAAGGAATTTCTTAGGATTTGTAAGGAGTGAGTGTTTTTTAAAGCATTGTGAGTTTTGAATTATGAAAAAGAGTATGAAAATAGTCCACCTATCTCTAAATTGAGTAGTTCATATATTATAGATTTTTACATATTTTATTTTGTTGCTCCAATTGATGAGACACTGGTTAGTTTGTTAAAAAATCTTGCATAAAATGAGAAAATAGCACACTTGGTCATGAACTTAAAGTAAGAACAATAATCATGTAAAAATATTTTTCAAATAATTGTGTGGGTTTGGAATATATTTGATTCATAGCAAGTAAAGTTATTCAGTTAGAGGATAGGCCAAATCTTTAGTGAGATGGGTTTTATTTATAGTAAATAGGAATCAATTTGTGCATAAATATGTTATAAATTGAATACACTTCACGAAAGCATATTTTTGGTCACCCTCATAGGTTTCAAAGAGCTTGAAGTGTAGGATTAAGGATCACAAAATACTAAACTCGTTGTGTTGGCCACTAACCTTGCAATTTTTTCACTATAAGAATTAGAAACTCTTTAGAGAATTGTGAGGTTCTACTGGAAAAACCACCAACACCCTCAACCCTAATACCTCATCCCTCAACCATTAAAACCTAAAACATCAACCCCTATACCCTCTACCATACACATTGTACCCTAAACCCTCAACCCTATACCCTCATCCCTCTACCCTCAACCTTAAACCATCAACCCTTAACCCTTAAATCCTAAACCCTTAAACCCTATACCCTCTACCCTCAACTCAATACCCTCTATCCTCATCCCTAATCCCTCAAAATTATACCCTCAACCATTAAAACCTTAAACTCTCTACCCTAATCCATCAACCCTCAACCATTAATCCCTCAACACTAATCCCTCAATCCTTAAACCCTCAACCCTCTACACTCTACCCTATACATTAAAACCTCAAACCTCAAATCTCAACCCTCGACCCTTAAACCCGAAACCCTCAACTCCTATATCCTATACCCTCAACCCTCAACCCTCAACCCTTAAAACCTAAACCCTTAAACCCTTAAATCCTCTACCCTCAACCCAATACCCTAAATCATCAACCCTAATCCCTCAACCCTATACCCTCAACCCTTAAACTCTCTACCCTAAACCCTAAGCCCTCAACCCTTAATCCCTCAACCTAATCCCTCAACCCTTAAACCGTACCCTCAATCCTTAATCCTTCAATCCTCAATCCCTAAACCCTCAACTGTCAACCCTTAACCCTTAAATCCTAATCCCTCAACCCTCAATCCTTAAAATCTAATCCCTCAACCATTTAAATCTAAACCCTCTACCCTCTACAATATACATTAAACACTGAACGCTCAATTCTCAACCATCTACCCTTTAAATTGGATCCTCAACCATAATCCCTCGACCATATACCCTAAAAAATATATAATCAACCCTATACCCGAATCCTCAACCCTAAACCCTTAAACCCTAAACCTCATCCCTCAAATCTTAAATCCTTAAACACTCAACCCTTAACCCCTCAACCCTTAAATGCTTAAACCATCAACCCTCTACCCTATACATTGGAACCTCAACCCTAATCCCTCAACCTCTAATCCTCTCTCTCTCTCTATCCATCTCACCTCTCTCTCTTTCCCTCCCTTTCTCCTACCCTCTCTAATCATTTCTATCTACCATCTCCCTCTTTCTACATACCTCTCACTCAATCAACCCCTACCAATCTCTCTCACTCTCTCTATCTCTCTCCCACTCCACCTCTCTCTCTCTATCTCCCTCCCACTCCCTCTCCATCACTCCCTCTCTCTGAATCCCTCTCTCTAACACTCCCTCTCTCTCTCCATATCTCATAGGTCTCTCCCTCCCACCCCTCTCTCTCTCTCAACTCTCTCCCTTTTGGAACCCTAGCTAGGTAACTCTCTCTCTCTCTCTCTCTATATATATATATATATATATATATATATATATCCCCTCTCTTTCTCTATCCCTCCCACCATACTAGATAAGTTCCTCTCACTCCAACCCCCTCTCACACTCCAAATCTCTCTCCCTCTCAAGTCACTCCCTCACATACCATATCCCTCTCTCACATTCCCTCTCTCTCCCACTTCCTATCTCTCTCTCTCTCTCTCTCAAGTCTCTCCCTCAAACCCCCCTCACACTCTCAAGTCTCTCCCTATGGAGCCCTACCTACATAAATCTCTCTTTATCTCCCTCTCTCTCTCCCTCCCTCTTTCTCTCCCACCCCCCTCTCTCTCCCTCCCCCTCTATCCCTCACACCCTACCTAACTAAGTCCCTCTCACTCCAACCCATTATCTCCCACTCCCTCTCTCTTAGGTCTCTCCCTTCCACCCCCTTTCCCTCTCTCAAGTATCTCTCTCACTACCTCTCTACCTCTCCCTCTCTCTCTTAGGTCTCTCTCCCTCTCTCCCTCCCACACTACCTAGAATCTCTCTCTCTCTCTCTCTCTCTCTCTCTCTTAAAATTATCCCTCCCTCTAAATACATACATACATACATATAAGAAAACATACATACATATAGGTATACATACATACAAGCATACATACAATCTTACATACATACAAGCATACATACATATGTACATACAATATTACATACATACATACATACATGCATGCATACAAGCATGCATAAATAAGAACATACATGTCATACAAGTATACATACATACATACAGACATACATGCATACAAGCATGCATAAATAAGTACATACATGTCATACAAGTATACATACATACATACATACAATTATCTATACATACATTTAATAGACTAGCATTTAACACACAAAAAAGACATAAAGAAAGCGCGTTATAACATGCTCACATTATGTCTTGCTAGGCAAGTCTTGGGCACAAATGCAAAAAATGTCAAAACTATGAAATAGCATGAGCACATTATAATGTGAGTGCATTATAATGCATTCATGTTATAACACACTTGTGTTATTTCTTGATTTGGGAATCCCCAAGCCTCAGGTTTGGTATTTTCTTTGGAATACCAACCCAAAGGCTTGGAGTGCCTTGCAAATGTCCAAAGACATGTTTTTGCAAATTCTACAATATTTCACATAATCATGTTCGTGCTAAGAATAAAGTTTGCATGTGTTTCAAGGTTGAACAAATCAAACACTTGGGTAATGTTAGACTCTCTCTTAACTATCTAACGATGTAATGTTTTTCACACTTTGAAAATGTTAAGCCTTTGATCTATAATTTATTTTGTTTGTGTCTATTTTTTGGCAAAAACCACTATTTGGTATTTCTTCGTTATAAATTAATTGTTCATGAAAATTTCAAACAAAATACATTTTTAGAAACTAGACTCCATTCTACACATATTAAAAAAAATGATTTTCAATTAGTTTTCAAAATTTATAGGGGTAGCACGGCCAAAATTCTAACTTTTAGGAAGTGTCCACTTTGAAAATTAGTAAAAAATGAAACACTCATTAAAAAATTATCATAAAAAAATGGGCATAAACTACATAGTGTTAGCTAATTTCTCACCGAAGTGATTTTAAAAATACTTAAAAAATGTTAACCTTTTGAGGGAGCCACAAAAGTTTCCATGTTATGTTTTTTTGACAAAAAAAAAAGAATTTGTGTGCCCCCCCTCTTTTGGACCCCTTAATCTCTACCATTTAAAAAAAAATAGTAGTTTAGAAAGTACGCTCGGAGGACTACGATCCTTTTTTTGGTTGCATATCAAAATTTTGAGTGTAACTATCCTCAATTTCACATCCAAGGTTAGTATTTCCCGATTCTAGAAAAAAAGTGGCCACTTAAGACCTCTTTTCACCCCCCCATATTTTTGCACTTACCCATGCATACCACAACATAATAATTTACGTGGGGAAAACCCTTTCAGGAGAAAAACCCACACTCCAAAAGCTACCTAATAGATTATTCAAAAAGCACAAAGATTACAATATACTTGTAGATAAAGCTTCTCACATGAGTATCACCAACCAAAGATTCAGAGGTAACACAACCACTATTAGACTCTCAGAATACATCATAATACACAACCATAATACAATGCCCTCATAAAATAGGGTTACCTTCTAGGGCAAGTCAAGCCAAAAAAAATTGATTGTTAGATATAAAACCTAATGATGAACAATCCAGATTTACAATAATAAAATATACATAAAATGTGGCTTTTGGGGGCGCTTCCCCCAAACCCTTGCCAAGGCACATTGCCCTTGGACCCCCAGTCGGGGGGATGAGCCCCCCTAGATCCCCACAGGGGGGGTATCCCCATGCAATCCCACCACACTGACGTATCAATAGTACATTATATATTTTCAAGGTTGAGACACATTTTCCCAACACCTTGGATAACTTTGAATACATGGGTAAGACATGTACAAGTCCTTAAAAGTTTACAACCTTCATTCAACATTTAATGAACCTCCTTACTAGTCCTGCAATGTTCTCTATGCAAGAGTATCAAAGTAGCCTGCATGCCTTTAATGTATTTCACCTTTATCAATAGAAAAACAACCTAACCCTAAAGTTTTTTAAGGGATTCAAATCTTTCAAAATAACCTCCCTCCTAAGACTAGACATGGGTCTTTGAGGAATATTGAGGTTTCCTCATTGTTTTCTTTAATAATATGGTGCAGGAGCACCTAGGAAAATACTAGGCAATAGGAAGTCTAGGATCCATGTTTTTGTTTTTTTATGCATTTGTATAAGGTCATGTTGACTAGTGCATTGTGTTAGAAGGTTAGGAATAAGTAGTGATCAGGAGTGGTCAGTAGTTGAAGATATGGAAGGGTTTCATGGGGTAATAAATCAACTAGGATAAGTGGCAAGAAGTTGCCAAATGTTCCATTTTGCAACTTTTGCCATCATAGGTTTAGTGAATGAGCGGCCAAGAAGTGGTTGAGACTGAGCTTAGCTGAATTTGGACACCTATTTATGGTGGATTTCGAGCTGAGAGCAAGGTTGAACTTTTTGGCATTGTAAAAGTTTCATGAAAGCAAGAAAAGACTGTGTTATGGAGTAATATTCCTATTTTTCCTTGATTTAGAGTATTGTTAGTTTGATCAGACGTTGTGTTTAGTGTAGAATGTAGTGTAGTTTCTTTCCAAGTTCTGTGTGGAACAGTGGCAAGTTGAATTCATCATTTCCTAGCTTGTTCTTAGATAGTTTTGTTTCTTTCCATTGCTGATCAGTCTGGTAAACTGTCAAGCATGGAAACTTAGACCTCTGTCTTCCACTATACCTGGTGTATAGTCTATGGGGATTGAGGCTAAGCTCCATGCCTGTACATAGATTAGGTCTAGGAGTCTTTAGGGGTCGAGTGGTCATGAGGAAAGTCTCTTCCTAGGCGAGCTTGGCAATGCCTAGCTAGGAAGGACAATGCAAAACAAGCACCTAACTTGCAGGGGTGATCTCTCCTAGCTAAATCCCATGGTAGAAAGGTGGGAGGAAGCCTTGTAGAGGCTTGGTACCAAGGAGGAGGTCCCAATAGTCTGCTTGATTGGTAAAAAAAATGACAATCCACCGAGTGGTTAGAAAATGGCTTAAACAAGCCTAAATTTTCTAAACTAAGAGTCAGGACAGAGTACGGACAGTGGAGGATCCAAGTTCCAAAATTCTTTAAGGTGTGGGTAAGGGTATCATGAATTCTAAGAAAATATTGCAAATCTTTTGGAGAATTTAGGAGAGCTACCTCATTCTCTTAGGAAAAGACCTATTTTGAAGGCCTAGAACTAAGGAACCAAAACCCTAGATGAGGGTTTGGTGAACCTACAGGCACCCTAGGGGGAATGTTGGAAGCCTGTAGAAACCTTTCTACACCCCTGCAAAGAGAAATTGAAGGAATGGAAGTATTTAGCCTTTAGGGAAGATTAAGGGCTAGGGAAAAGAATGGCAGAGAGAGCACCAAGATTGACTTGGTTAGGGAAATGGAGATGATAGTAGGGTTGGCTAGGAGAACCATGGGTGCCTAATAGTCACTAGGGCCTATAGGTTAAGGTGGTGGAGAGTGACACCATAGGGAATTGCCAAGGTGAGACCCAGAGCATGGAACAGTGAGTGTTCCAACCAACCCTACCCTATCAAAAAATACCTAGGTTTGAAGATTATTTGACAAAACAAATAAACTTAATTGCTGCAATTCCCGCTAAATAGCCTTGATTCTATCCTAAAATGTAGGTCAATAATAAAGTCTTCAACACATATTTTTCATGCCCCTAAAATTGCAACACTAAATTATAAAGTGTTGAAATGAAAATAAATAAAATAAATAAATATAAATATAAATATTAAAATTTAAATATAAATATTAAAATATAAATATAAATATTAACAATTTACTATTAAATTATAATTATAATTATTAAAATATTATATTATAAATATATTAAAATTAATATAAAAATAAATATATTAACAATAAATTTAATTTATTGTTAAAGGAGTAAAATAAGAAACATATAATATATTATATGTAAACATAAAATAAAATATTAAATTAAAACAAATGAAAAATAAAGATTTAAATCTGAATTGGCTGATCTCATGGTTTGGCACCCAAAACATGCCTATATTCTATGTTGGATGACACCTTGGCATATATTACAATGCATATATAAATCACCCTACTTTGAAAGCTCGTGAAACAAGAGCTGCAGGGCAACGAAGTTCCTGCCTAAGACGGGTAGAATAATTTTGTCCTAGGAAAACTGTGATATTATTCTTGATTACCAGCTCAATGGAATGTAAGTACGTCTATTTAATGGCACGAGGAGTGTAGAGTGAAATGTTGTACCCCCTATATTAGAAGCTACTTTTCTTGTGTATGCAAGTAACAAGCATGGTTGGGGGAGAGATAAAATTGAATGTTGACAAATCACTCAAGTAAACCTGTAATTAAAGTGGAAACAAAAGTAAGGAAGAATGGTAAGATCAAAAAATATAGAATTTTTTTTTGGTGGTCTCTTAGGAGTTTGAGAAGTTTGCAATGAAGGAGAAAATAATGAATCTCCAATAACTAGTTTTTGTTTAGAAATGAAACGGGGAATTGAAAAGAATTGAATTAGAAACAACCAAGCAAGAAAGTATATATGAAATGTAGGAGATCTGATGAAGCATGAGGTAAGAAGTATAGAAAATGCTACCCAAACCTCTCATAATTCTTGTCAAAGCACACAAGAAAGAAAGAAAGGCAGATTGCAAGCATAACATAGAAAAAAAGAGTAACTATTCACTAATCTAGCTCTTAAATCTAAGCCAATTCTAATCAAATAAATCAAAATAAACTAAAATCCTGATCTACCATGTCTGATGATGCACTACAAAGTGAGCTATGACATGTGTCCTCAGCTTCAAAGAACCTCCAAGAAGATTTAATTTTCTGTAACTTGTCTTGAGTGGCTTCCTAAGATAAAGTGGGATCTAACTAAAGGCTAACTAAGCTGGGAAGCAGAAAATAAAAGTAGGACTGAGGTTAGAGTGAGATAGAAGAGTGTTGAGCTAAATTACATGATTTTCCAACTAATCTGGGAAGCGAAAAATAATAACAAGACTAAGGTTAGTGTGAGATGGAAGAGTGTTGAGCTACATTACATGATTTTCCTGACCGCAAGAGAGTTATTCACTTGTATTTATGGGATACATGAGCTTTAGGGATTGTTGGATGCATATGAGGGGGATGGTATTAAAATGAAGAGCTTAGGGCAAAGAAAATGCTTCCTTTTCGATTCTTGGTCCTTTATTAGATAGATCATGATCAAACCACCATTTTTCACAATTGGTGCTTTCAAAACATCTAGTGAAGCAAATGAAATCAACAGGGTGGCTGCATAAATGAACTAGCTATTACAAAACTACCACTTGCATTAAGCAACAATTTTGCCACCAAAGTAAGTAAATAAAGAATTGGAGCTAGAGATATTGGAAAATGACATAATAAAGGTCAAAAGGACAAATTGGGTGAAATTGGTAAGAGTGACTTTGGAAGCAACAAGTTTGCCAAAAAAGTAGGAAAAATGACAGGTTGGAGCCAAGATTTTGAGTCCATTCATGAAAGACAGGATCTTCTAGTTGTCATTAAAGACTGGCAGGCTAGCTATTGTAAATGATTTTTGTTGAGGATTGGAATGAATTTCCACTGAATCTCTTTCCATCAATAGCTATGCACTTGTTGGTGATGAAGGGATTATGGCTATAGCATTAGTCAGAATAAAGCTCATGAAGGTCAAGTTACAGGCTGTTAAGGTTACTAACAATCTGTAAATGTTTTTATGATCAAGAGTATGTTGTGCAAGGTTTGAGGTATTCTTAGTAAATTGTTTTCTTGTGTTTCTAATCTAATAGTGAAAAAAAAATATATGTAGCCTCAGAATTTGGTTACCAGTAAACTAAAAATAGCAACGCATTATAAGCAAACATTCAAACAAACATTGTGCTCCTTGCATTTACAAGCTGCACAGGTGTTTCAAGTTCTGCATTACAGTAGGTATTTGGCACCACTGGTGAACCTCTTCTTATCAAAAACCTACTACGCAAATCAACAAATAAAAATTCACAATTTATTGCCAAATTATATTTGATTGTTTGAATGAAATTGGAGACCAAATGCAAAAAATGTGGTTTCATGCAATGCGATGATTGTAGGATATGCACAAAATGGCATTGTTGAAAAGAGCTTAAGGATTTTCAAAGAAATGCCTCAACGAAATTTGGTGTCATGGAATACCGTGATTGTAGGATATGCACTGCATGATGCTCTTGGTGAGGCTTTAAGTTTTTACATAGAAATTCCTAAAAGAAATGTGGTCTCATGGACTACAATGATTGCAGGATATGCATATAATGGGTTTGTTGAAAAGGCTTCAGAGACTTCTAAGAAAATGTAAGTAGCAGTTGTAAAGTCAAATACCACAACGTTTCCCAACATCCTCCCACCTTGTACCAAAATATGAGCTTTGGAACACAGTATGGAAATCCATCACAAAGTAATTGAATGCGGATTTTCTTTAGATATTATAATTGCCAGTGCCCTAGTAATATGATCTGGTTGGTTGAGTATGACATTTGAAATTTTGACTAGTAGTTTCTCATTTGGGATTTGGCTAAGGGAAATGTCATATCCTTGGTCTTTACGAAGCCATCTTAGGGTTGCAACATCTAAGTTAGTTGATGAGAGTTAGGCAATTTTTTGTGACTTGAAATGAGCATATGGGACTAAACTCTATGCTTTATTTGCAATTGACTGGTTTGACATTTTTCTTCTTTATTCTGAACTAATTCTAGAAACTTTTGAAGGATTTTTGTTGCTAGGTAGTTAAGCTTTGCACTGCAAAGGTCACGTATTGTATAATTATTAGAGATGTCTTCATATAGCAATAAAAATGAGCATATGGGCCTAAATTTCTATACTCCATTTGCATTTCACTGGTTTGGAAATTTCCTTCTTTTCTTCAACTCGTCTAGACATTTTTGAAGTATCAATATTGCTAGCTAGTTCAACTTTGCATTGCAATGGTTATGTGTTGCACAATTATCAGAGATATCCTCTTCCATGTGATATATTCTCCCACCTAGGATTTTTATTTTCTTAAAGGATTAATTTCTACTTTTGTGATCACAATTTTCTCATCAGATCTATTTGGAAAGAAGGAAACATTTTTTGGTTGAACATTTTTCTCTTGAAAGGAAAAAAACATAAAAGCATATTTTGAGATATTGCAGGTTAAGAAATAGGACAAGTTTGAATTTAAAGGTAGGGTATATTTTAAAGGAAACATTATTGTTGAAAGTGTTTTGGCCAGAGATCCAAGACTGAATTTTGAATCAGAAGGTCTAAACTTTGTAATTTGGTACTTGTATTTTTAAAGGTGAACCCCTCTTTCTTGGCTAGGAAGGGTTGAACCCCTGGGATGGTATCACCCTAGGAATTATCACCACAAAAATGTACCTAAGAATCAAACTTGGGTTAGTAGTGGTAATCTCCTACCAATTTACTCACCACTGTTCATTGTGTTGGGTAGTAGGTTGCTCTAGAAGAAATGAGTTAAATTTTAATATCATAGGGAGCCAAATATAAGCTCTAACAAACAACCCTTCAATGCTGAAGAGAGAGAAAATATTTACAATTGTAAATTCTCACCCAACACCAATAATACTTGTCACTTTCCTTTGGTGAAGAGAGAAGATTTTTATCTTACAATAGGAACTCATAGGTTGTTATGACGACACTCAATGGAGGGTTGATTGGAAGAGCTAACAAAGATTTTCTCCTTATGGCAATTAAATCACCCATTCTTCCCATAGATATTCTAATTTCTAAAATATTCAACTAGTGAAATCTCATCTATGAGGACAATACACAATTTTTGATATGTTACAAGTTTCTTTTCCTATGTATGCAAGTAACGAGCCCTTTATCTTGTCCAGGTCACTATTAGATACAAGTATATGAATTTTGACTAGAAATTGATAAGCATTGGTTGTTGATTCCTTAGGCTACATATTGGCTTTGTGGTTTCTAGACTGGGCAGCTTGCCTTTGGAGTTGCATGCATTTTCACTGATTTGTACAGTTTTTTTCCTTGATGTTAAATTTTTACATGTTTGGTCTAGTGTATGACTAATTTTTGTAACTTAAGATATATTATTGTCAATCCAACGCTTCTTGGTCTATTTCAATGTTTTCTTATTTTGTTTGTTCTTATAAATGTTTTCTTTCTCATGTTTATGCAAGTATTTTCTTCTCTCTATCATCCATGTTTCTATGTTACCTGGGCAAGTAGTAGTTCATGTTTGGGCCTCCCTTTTTATAAATCTGTATTCTAAATGCCCTCTTGATTTCTGGTTTCTAGCATGTGAGACGTACAACAATTTCTTCCCTGAGTACAACAAGGCCTTGTAGCAGAACTAAGAAGATAGGCTACAAATGTGTAGGAAGTTCAACCAAGAATCATATGCCAGATCATGATATCACTTAGAAATGATCAACTGAGAATATTAGGAAGATTGAAATTGAGAAAACTAGTAGGATTCATGGAAAATTATTAACCAAGAAAGAAATCAACCTTGAATTTTTCCATACATTTTATACAATAGGACAAAAATTCCTAGTCTAGCTATCAAAGTGACTAAATTATAGAGAGATGCAAAAAAAATCGCTTAAAAGTCATGTAAGGGAAAAATAAAGTGCATGTCTTAAAGCACAATGCACAAATTGAAAAGCACATTATCATAAGTTTTGACTATAAAAATTTCATCAATTGTAAGCTTCATAAGCAGGCTACCTTAGACTATCCAAAGTAATGTTGAAAATGAAATAATTGAATTGATGAAACTGCAAAACATAAAGCAGACAATTAAAGATTTTAGACTTTCAGAGTCCAACAAAATATTATGTATTATTTGTCTATTGTATATCATTTTTTCTAAGTTTAATTTCTCGACTCAAAGATTGCTGATTGATTCAAATGTAATGGTTTGGAAAGAATAATATTTTAGGCACCACTATAACACCTTTTTTCTCTCAATGTTTTCCTATCAATTGGATTAAGCTTCCTAGTACTGAGATTCTTGATTGCTTCTATGTTCTTGATGAGTTGTTGAAAATGTGGTCTCATGGACTACAATGATTGCAGGATATGCACATAATGGGTCTGTTGAATACGCTTTGGAGACTTTTAAGAAAATGTGAGTAGCAGGTGTAAAGCCAAATACCACAACGTTGGTCAGCATCCTCCCAACCTACGCCAAAATAAGAGCTTTGGAACATGCTATTGACATCCATCAGAGAGTAATTGAATGTGGATTTTCTTCGTATATTATAATTTCCAGTGCCCAAGTAGACATGTATGCAAAATGTTGAAGGATACACAAGGCACAAGAACTATTTGACGAAATTCCTCAAAGAAATTTTTAGTCAAGGACTGCAATGATTGCAAGCTATGTCATGCATGGCTTTCGTGAGGATGCTCTTAAACTCTTTGAACTAATGAAGCCCTCTGGAACACACCCTGACCATGTAAGCTTAGTATATGTTTTATTTGCATGCAACCATGTGAGTTTAGTGGATGAGGGTTGCAAATACTTCAATAACATGATTATATTTATTGTATTATGCCTACCATGGATCATTATGTATGCATGGTTGATCTTCTTAGCCGTGTAGGCTATCTTGAGCAAGCTCTAAACTTTATCGTCAAAATGCCAATTAAACCTACAGTAACTATGTTGATGAGTTGTCTTGATGCTTGTAGATCACATAAGAACATGGGGTTAGGAATATTCATTGCAAACCTCCTTTATGGACTAGATCCTAAAAATACCACACTTTTTGTTCTTCTGTCAAACATTTATTGTCTTTTACTGCTTTCCAATGCTAAGATCTGCATCAACACACTTTTTAATAAGATCATGTGTTTAATTTAGTGTATTTAAAAGGGATTTTAGAACCTCTATATATATTGCAATTAGGACATAATCTTAAATATTTGTAATATGTATAAATTGTTCTACAAGAAGCTGCAATATACTCTTGATTATCTTCCACTTTCCTCTAAAAGTTTTAACCAAAACAATTTCTGCTATAGCAATCAATATAACATGAGACTTTTGCCAACAATTATCTTTAAAAACTATTTTGTCTTCACTGGCAGGTTCTGTCATTTTCTTCATTATCTACTATAAAAGGAAAATCGATTTAATTGATAAGAGAATTGGATTACTTAGATTGGCAGACAATATTATTTACAAGAATTTTTTGTAAAGAAAATAAAGTGACAAAACATTTCTCAGCAAAGATGATCGAGTTTCATGAATAAATTGATAAATATGTGTTAGAGATTCTATCGTTTTCCACTGAAGTCAATTTCCATCTCTTCTATAATGTTTTGACAATGTTTGTCACCAAAACTTGAGTCCATATTTTCAACCTCTATCTAAGTAGTTAGTGTTTTAAGAAAATAAATAAATAAACATATCAAATTTGAAAGTATTCCTACCATTTCAAACCAGTGTGAAAATCTTGTTGATCTTCAATTGCAGCCATGTTAGCTTTCTATTTTAGCAGCCATAGATTGAAGAAAATAAATACGATAAAGAGAGGATGGTAAGTGGATAGGGAAGGCAGGGAGAGATTGATAATCAATTGGTATAATGCAGAGTAGCTAGGACCAATAGAATGACTTATTCAGACCTTCACACGATAAAGTTGAAGAATAAAATATGATATTACAAATCACCATGGTAACCAGGTAATCTCAAACCTGAAACTTTGATACATTGAATTCAAGCTAAGGGAGTTGAGGGGGGATCATCCCATCCCCAAAATTTCCTGGACAACCAATATGCATGTCTAGGATCCAAGGATTATCCCTATTAGGCATGGCTGCTAACCTTTTATACATTCTGGTTATTGATTAATAACCTCAATTATTACTAGATCATAGAATATTTCCTCAAATAGATGTTGAAAAACAAAAAATAGCAAAGCCCTTCCACTTAAATGTATGTACATCAGATTTTTGAAGTTTAAAGTAGATCACATGCCATTATCAGAGTTTATGGGACTGTAAGCTTCTGAGTGAGCCATTAAAGAAATTATGGCATGGAAGGAAGATTGTAGAGCCCATTCTAGGTTCCAGGCAGTTTTCAAGACGTTGAGACATATCTCTCCCATTTGATTTGAAGGTTGAAACAAATAAAATATTATAAGATTATATTATCTTAAGATAAATTCAGTAGAATTCTAGGCAATAAAAAAAATAAAGAATTTTGGTTTCTTCTCTCCCATATGATTCAAAACACACACATTGTTTAAAGATACATTATCTTCAGATAAATTCTATAGAATCTTAGGGAATAGATAAAATCAAGAGTTCTATTTTTTTGTCTCTATGAAAAGTATTTGAAATCTGGAGGAATAAGTAGACTACATTGAAAGTAACTGATGTGGATAAACACACCTTGAAATGGAATTTAGATGAAATATTCTTGTAACAAACCTCACTAGAGGTGGCACGAATAGGCACTGCTCTGGAACAACCATGGAACACTAGAAAAACTATCTTGATAGAGTGTTTCTGTAGGACCTTGTATTCAAATGTGGAAAGCATATTA
>CM021101.1:74426125-74495033 GCA_007115665.2 Sequoiadendron giganteum | reverse complement strand
GCATTCATGACAAACATTAAGTTAGTTCATTTTTGACAACTTATCCCAATAAAACTTGTCCGAGATATCTTGCATTTGAAAAAGAGATGACAAATATTGTGTAAGAATCAATGTACGATGACAACACAGGGGCAACTCATAAGAATCTACAACAAGACCAACATTGTTTAATCACTTTAGGACCACTATATTTTAATGTATACTTATGAGATACTAGATCAACTAAGTAATGGAATGACATATGATAAGCATGAAACAAATAAGAGCTTTAGTACATCATAAAAATTCCTAAGCTATGAATAAAATGAATACTTTTATGCTTCCTTTTGAATTAGACTCTTCAACAATGACTTGTGCAAGACATTTTAAAATAAATATTTGTAGAGTTGAAGGAACTAACATTCAACAATGTTTAGACTAATAAGAACAAAAACTCACAAAATCATCATAGTCTAGAAGCATTATGACATAAAAACAATGAGACCATAAGATAAATAATTTGTCGAGTGGAAAGCCATCATGGGGTAGAAAAACCACTCCTAAAAAGTTGTCTCACTGGCTTAACTTTAAATCACTACTTACAATGCCTTACTGGAAATTTTTTAGAGCACCCACTCTAGGAGCACCAACCCCTTACAAATTTAGGAACACCCATTCCAAGGAGTACAAACCCCTCTTTAGTTTTAGTACAATCATATATTAGAGGATTTCTCTTTTTAAATTTCATCTCACAAGAGCCTCTCAATCAAATACCCCTAATATCCTTAAGGTTCTCAATCAAACCTCCAAAATACTAGACATATTCAAATATCAAGACTATCACACTGCATTCTTTTTTATTTATTTATTTTGTATTATAGAGTTATCACTTATGTCTCTCTAGAACTATCAATACAAAAACAATGATCAATCACTTTATATCCTCTCTTTTACAAAATGAATATTCTTCTTTTTAGAACCTTCAATGAAGGTTTTTGATAAGACAAAACCCTAATAGTTATTTTGCAAGATTACCAAAAATACAATGAATTTTGCACCATAAAAATGATTTCATCTGCCAATGTCGAAGTTCTTTTATCCAAGATAATACTCTTAAATATTTTTTTTACAAAACCCATAATAAGTGACAGGTGGAAATTAAAAATTCACCAGAGCATCACTTTTTTTCACATATTTTTTTAGGATTATAAATGCAAAAGAATCTATCTACAAGGGTCTGAAAAATAATTTGTAACCGAACCCATATCTTCACCAAATACAAAAAATAAACAATACTTTCAGAATACCCATAATGGGAAAAGTATAACCAAAATCAAAGAATTCTTTTCTAACACATGACTTTCAAGAATCCACTTATGCATTTTCAGATTCAAATAGAAAACCAGTAACTGCCTTCTTTATTGTTTGAAAAACTTTCTCCAAGCAAAGAGAACAATACCTAATCATGCTGCAAGAAAATCATATAAATACCAAAGGGATTTGATGCCTATCATCATAGTTGCCCAAATTTGTAACTCATTTTACCTCTGTCAAGCTTGCATTGGCTCTTACTTCTCAAACTAGACTTACATCAAACTCTCAACAGGTCACTGGAGTCAACCATATGAGATTTACAGCAAATAAACAAATTACCATACTGGCGGCTAGGGTTCCAAACCCTAGCAAGGAGAATACCAAATATTTTCTGTATTCGATCTACCTTTTTCTCAAGTCATTCGATGACTTATTCTAGGTTAATGTTTCATTGAATTCCAAAGAACCAAAAGAGCACAATAATTATCAAACTATCATAAGCTTCTAAGTTCGCAGTCAAAGTCATTTACTACGGGTGCTAGCACCATAATTCCACATCCAACCATTTACATGTGCTCAATGAAGCCCGATAGGGTTTGATGTATATGCCAAATCAATACTACCAAGTCATCTCAAGATAAGTTTTTTCACAAACATTATACACTATATCTCAACACCTTGGTTAGCCTAATACAAACATTAATCTCAAAACAATATTTAAAATAACATTGATATTGTGTCATTTCCAAAATAGAACCATTAAGATATCGATAAAAAACACTTCTAAAATTTTGATAACATATGGTGTGAAGTAACATCATAAAGAGTTTTCAATGCCATCTAAGTTTCCAATGATGACAATCAGTCATCACAAATAAAGTGTAAGGACATAAAAATAAAAGAGCTTGAAACCTCATTAGAAGAGTAAAGTAACCAAATGCCTTTTACAAGAGATTTTGACCAAGGAAAATATAGTATAGGTTCCTTATGAATGTCAGTTCAACACTTAATATTGATTTCACATACAATGTGACAATTTATATATACCTTTTGAGCCACAAGATGACTTTTACCAAGTCACATGTATTTAAAATAAGATTAAACAAGATGTTGACCATGTAGAGATTAACACCGATATATCTTCTTTTTAGCAAAGCCATCAACCCATACAAATGTGAATTATATGAGATAGGATAAAGAATGCATATGCCATGTAACCAATCAATGTATCATAACCATTAATACCAAGGAATTAAAAATAAGCCATGAAGATATAATCAAAAGATCATGAACTGAGTGTCAATGAAAAAGATGCCAATGAAAAACCTGATAAGTATCAATGGAGCCAAATCCAACTAATAATGAATGATGGAAATAATATACTTGAATAACCATGCCATTTACCTAAAACAACTCCAGTTTGATATCACCATATTCACATTGTAACTACAAAATATAAACTAACATTTGCAAATGGATATATCTGAAAGAGTAGTAGCATCAAGATCATGTAATTTCTGAAACATGACCATATATATCATGAATTCCATCTCAATATAATAGGGAACATTAATTCAAACAATGTGCATCAATAATTCAATGCAAGTATATGAGGATATGCCAGCCAATCTGAGATACCATCAACCTTAACCTATACCTGTAAATACCATAGCACCATTTGTATCTTTGTCATTAAGGACAAACAATAGAGGGGTGAGAACAACAATATCTACTCTTGAAGACCAATATGATCTGAAGACATTCACTAAGGAACATTTATTTGGTGTCTTGACTACATTTGAGATGAGAAAATTTGTAAGAGATAAGGAGAAGACTGAAACAACCTTTAAAGCAATGAAGATAGGAGATGATGATGATGAAGATGATATAGAAGATCTGGAAGCTAATTTCACAAGGAGATTGAAGAAAGGTATTGGTAAATACAAAGGTAATTTTCCCTTTAAATCTTTTAGCTGTGGAAATATTTCTCATTATGCATCAAGATGTCCTAATAGAGCTACACAAAAGAAGAATAAGGATGGTAATAACAATAACTACAAGGATAAGAAGGATAGGAAGTTCAAGAAGTTATATTATGTCAAAGAAGATGCAGGGATTTTTTATGATGAATCTGGCCTTGAGGAAGATAAAGATGAGTGGTTGTTTCTAACCCTGGAAAAGAAATGTGGAAAGGAATCTAGTCTGAAGAACAACAAGAATGAAGCAAAAGGTACTTTGGTGACTAATTTTCATGCTAGACAAGATGAAATTTTTTGGGTAATTGACAGCAGATGTTCAAATCATATGACTGGAGATAAGAGTAAGTTTACTAAACTTGAGAAGAATGATGGAGGTATGGTGATGTTTGGAGAGGACTCTGGTGCTAAGATTGTTGGTAAAGGAACAGTTAGATTTCATGAAAAACACAATACTAAAAATGTTTACTATGTAAAGGGTTTAAGGCATAATCACTTAAGTGTTGGACAAATGTGCATCAAAGGTTTTAAGCTTGTGTTTTAGGATATCACTTGTGAGATCAAAAAAGGATCTGAAACTGTGGTTGCAGCTGGAAGAAGAACTCATGGAAACATCTATCAACTTAAAGGAGGTGATGGTCAGTGTTTTTTTTCATAGATTAGTGAGAGTTGGATATGGTACATCAGAATGAGACATGTGAATTTTGATAATATGGTTAGAATCAGTTTTAGAGAAGTTGTGAGAGATCTGCCTAGAATCCCAACGCCCTCTAATTGAATCTGCAAAAGTTGTTAGATGGGAAATCAGTTAATAAGAAATTTCAAAGGAAAAGATCAATCTTCTACCAGAATTATTGAATTAATTCATACAAACCTCTGTGGTCCTACAAGAATAGGTAGCCTGAATGGTGACAAGTAATTTATGCTTTTAATTGATGATTACTCTAGGATGACATGGGTTACATTTCTTAGGGAAAAAGCTTAGGCTATTGATAGATTCA
The DNA here is from genome assembly GCA_007115665.2 of Sequoiadendron giganteum. Taxonomy (NCBI): domain Eukaryota; kingdom Viridiplantae; phylum Streptophyta; class Pinopsida; order Cupressales; family Cupressaceae; genus Sequoiadendron; species Sequoiadendron giganteum. Next base: position 74,490,763 of record CM021101.1, on the reverse strand, counting down.
AGGTGTTTAAGGCAAGAGTAGAAAATGAGGAAAATCTGAGAATTAAATGCTCAAGATCTGATAGAGGTGGAGAGTTTACATCTGGTGAGTTCAATGCATAATGTGAAGAGCATGGCATAAAAATACATTATTTTGCTCCTAGAACCCCACAACAGAATAGAGTAGTAGAGAGAAAGAACAAGACTGTATAAGAAGTAGCTAGAACCATGATGAAAGAATCAAATGTTCCTAATGTTTACTGGAGATAAGCTATACACACTATTGTTTACATTCTTAATAGAGTTCAAATTAGAGGTAACATCACTAAGACTCCTTATGAGTTTTTTACTGGAAAGACTCCTCCTATGAAATACTTTAAGGTATTTGGTAGTAGATGTTAAATTAGAAGAGATGAAGAAAATCTTGGAAAATTTGATGCTAGTTGTGATGAAGGAATATTTCTTGGATATTCTAATAACAACAAGGCTTACAAATGATTTAATAAGAGGTTGAAAAAAATCATTGAAAGTACTAATGTGAAGGTTGATGAATCTATGTATAGACCAGTGGAGATAACTAAAGTTGAACTTGATGAACCTATTTGCGAGAAAGTACAGGAAGAAGAAAAGGAAGAGAAAGAACAAAGTGAAGAAGAATTTTTTTTGGAACCTGCACCTAAGACTCCTAAATATGTTCAGAGAAATCATCCAGAAGATCAAATAATTAGAGACAGAAGTGAAGGAGTGAAGACAAGAAGAAAAGTGGTTGAGGTAAACTTGTGTTTACTTTCTAAGATTGAACCTAAGATTGTGAATGAAGCATGGAATAATGAAAGTTGTATGAGAGCAATGGAAGAGGAATTATAGTAGATAGAAAAGAATGAGACATGGGAATTAGTCCCTAGACTTGCAAACAAGAATGTGATTGGTTTGAAATGGGTATTTAGAAAAAAATTGAATGAAGATGGTGAAGTGGTTAGGAATAAAGTAAGACTAGTATGCAAAGGATATTCACAGGTTGAAGGCATATATTTTGAAGAAAATTTTGCACCTACAACAAGAATGGAGGCCTTTTGGATGTTCTTGAAATTTTCAGCTCATAAAGACTTCAAGGTATATCAAATAGATGTCAAATCTACATTCCTGAATGGGGAACTGGAAGAAGAATTATATATGGAGCAACCAGAAAGTTTTTCACTATCAGACAAACCAGACATGGTTTGTAAGTTGAAGAAAAAATTATATGGACTAAATCGAGCTCCTAGAGCTTGGTATGCTAGGTTGGATAGATACTAGACAAAACAAGGATTTAACAAAGGGTTTGTAGACAACAATATTTACTTTAAGGTTGAGAAAGGCAAGATGATGATAATTGTTGTATATGTTGATGATATCATTTTTGCTGGAAATGAAGGTATGTGTAAGAAGTTTGTTGATGAGATGCAAAATAATTTTAAATGTCTATGATTGGTGAATTGGATTTCTTCCTTGGACTTCAAGTTAATCAGACTGAAAAAGGGATATTCATTTCACAATCTAAGTATGTTAAGGAACTGTTGAAGAATTTTAGAATGGATGACTCTAAATAAGTTTTTACCCCTATGGTAATTGGTTGTAAATTGACTAAGGATAATGAATCTGCTAAAGTTGATTAGAGCATGTATAGATCCATGATTGGTGGATTGTTGTATCTTACTACTACTAGACCTAAAATTATGCATGCAGTATGTTTGGTTGCAATATTTCAAGCAGCATTGAGGGAAGCACATGTTACAACTATGAAGAGGATATTTAGATATCTTAAAGGAACTGCAGATTTTGGGCTATGGCATCTGAAGGAAAATGATTTCATATTGAATTCCTACACTGATGCTGATTGGGTTGGATGTGTAGATGACCAAAAGAGTACAAGTGGAGGAGCATTCTTTCTTGGAGAAAGATTATTTGCATGGTTGAGCAAGAAACAAGATTTAGTTTCTTTATCCATTGCAAAAGCACAGTACATTGCAACAACATCCTATTGTACATAGGTACTATGGATGGAACAAAATTTGATGGACATAGGTGTGGTGAGTGATAAACCTACTACTATCTTTTATGACAATAAAAGTGATATAAAAATTTCAAAGAATTTGGTGATGCATTATAGAACAAAGCACATATCAATTAAGTATCAATTTTTGAGGGAGAAGGTATTAAGGAATGAAGTTAGACTTGGATATGTGCCTACCAAAGAATAAGTTGCAGATGTATTCACTAAGGCCCTTCTGAAGGATACTTTTGAGTATCTCAAAAGGAAGCTAGGGGATTTTCCCCCTCCTTCTTTGAACTAAGCACACATGGAGGTGCATCAGTCCAGTGGATTCACAAACTCTTTTGTTCTGGACTGATGATTGAGGTCTACTCCTCAGGGGGGGTAGAGAAGTGCATTGTTGTAGTATGTGTTGTGGGTGTACTTCTTAGGGGGAGTAAACAAAGCTTTACATGGAAATAATTTCTTTATCATTGATTTCAAAGGGGGAGAGAGATCAGGTGAAAATTGTATGCTTGGAAGGTTGTCACTTCTGAAAATCATGTAGGATATGGGAGAGAGATCATGTGAAAATTGTATGCTTGGCAAGTTGTCGCTCTTGAGAATCATGTATGCTATATTTGATGGTTTTTCACATCATGTGTTTCCATAAATGACAAAGGGGAATATTGTTGCAAGTATGGATGTGTTTGGTGGTGTTTCCATTAGTTTTGTCATTGATGTCAACACTATACACATTGAGTAAGTTGTGTATTTTCCAAGTTCACTTGAGAAAATTTGGGAAACAATGAAAGCTAAGTTGAAGTGTGTTCTGAGCATGATCTGGTATTGTAGTCCGCACTTCTTCTATGTTGATCTTATGCCTATGCAGATTTATAGGTGTGTTCATAAGCTTAAATGGATTGTATATTATGGGTTTCAACTTTTGGTTTGATGGAGAGAAAACGTTATGTTCACTTGTGTGTGAATTGGGATTGCAAAGTTATCTGGTTGTGGACTACGATAATTTTCTGGCTCTGCAATCATTTGGTATTTGGTTTCAGATCTTACGTATCTGGGAGATTACTCTTTGTATTGATTTATGTGTTCTAGCAAAGTTGTTTGTGATTTTGCACTCTAGAAGACCTACTCCAGAGCTTTGATATTTTAATTGGTTGTCTCGATTGGACTAGCGAAGTTTCTCTATGAATGAATATTTTTGAAGGTGTTGTGGATGTATATGAGTTGTTCTCAGAGATGGTAAAATGACTGGTGAAGCATGTTGATCAATCTATGCATGTTTATCTTGCTAGTAATGTGTGCACTTCAAATATCATCGATGTTTTCATTAGGTTTGGCCAACTTGGTGTTTACACATTACATTATGTTTGTGCATCAATTTGAGAAAGCATGTGCATGATCCAAGATGTTGTTTGGGTCCTAAATTAAATATGTAATTGGTCCTCTCACATTCTTATCCACCGTGAGAATGTTGAGTGGCCGACCTTGTTTGAATTTGTAATTTGGAATTGTATAGCCAACCTTATGAATATTTTTAAGGCTGAAAATTGTATATAAGTGAATCAAGTTGAAGCGAGTTGATCATCCATCTATCATTCGATTCGAGCAAGAGAAGAGTGTGTGAATAAGTGTGAAAAATAGAGTGTAGAAGAGTGAATTGTGGCAATAGTACTTCATTGTATCTATAATCTTCTGATCAAGTTGCGAAGTATGTGGAACTCCTAGTGGTGGATCTTTATCTATTTCTTTGTATTTTTCTATAGGTAGTGAGCCTCTCTTTTGGACAGTGAGTCCTAAGGCAGTGAGCCCTTAATTTGGATAGTGAGCCTTTATATGTGGGAAGTGAGCCTGTGTATCTATTTTTTTATTATACTATATTGTGAGTTAAGTCTCATTGTGGGTTTTCCCTCATTGGGTTTTCCACATAAATCTAGTGTCTTTGGTGTTGTGTTTCTATTATTTTCATTTCATGTTTACACTTAATAATAGATTGAAGATAAAATGGAGTTGTTTAAGTTTATAAGTGAATGAATTGATACAACTGATTCAACCCCTCTCAATTGTCTTGTGTGCATTTCAACAAATTTAACATTGTAGTTTTCTTACATCAGCAATATGCCAGCACTGTTAAGAAATTTTCTCACCCCCCTCCATTTCGATTTTCATTTTGGAAGGCGATTTTAAAATAGTCATAACTTACTCATTTTGACTCCTTTTTTTGAGAATTTTTTTTGATTTGGGGTAGAATTTTGTTCTTTTTGCAGTGGTGCAATCCAATTTTGGTTTTGGTGTTTTTTTTTTCTTAGAAATTATAGACTGTCACATATGTTGTTGCTTTGTCCTCATTTTAGAAAATTTAGGCGCTCATATCTTACTTCTATGGTAACATTTTTGGGTGATTTTTTTTGAAAGTGCATATTTTTTTGTATAATTTCTAGTGATGTAATCAATTTGATGTCATCTACTATAAAAGTTTTAGTTTGAGCTTGTGGCCTATTTTTGGCATTTGCATGTACCAAGATCAAAGTCCACTTCATTGCTTTTAGCAAGTGGAAACTTTAATCATACTAAGTATAAAGTTTGATAAATTAGATATTGCTTGGGGGGTTTCATGATTGAGTAATTTGGCAGAGTAATATTTTTCCTTTGTTGGCTTATGTCTCTTGATTGGTCTATTGTGTGACTAAAATTGAGGAGTTTAATATGGGCATAAAAAAGCATCTTGTTGTAATAATATTAAATTGATGGAACTTTAATTCTTGGCAAGATTGAATCCTAACACATAGTAGGTGGCTTAATATTTTTCCATATCTCTATGGACTAGTTCCTAAACCTTCATCAAAATGGAAGAGAGTCGTGTGGGACATGAAAATAGAACATATCCTGGGATTAATTGCTTGTAGTTGTGATAACAATACATAAATGGCCATTGATGGTATTGAGATCCCTCTTGACCTTATGACCAAACTTTGGGAGATGTATGGAGACTCGAATGGACCTCCATTCCTAGAGTATCATGTTGTAGATTGGCTTGTTCCACTTGCGGAGTTTCGGCCTGTTGATGAAAAAAGAGCTAAAATACTTGCTCATTGGGAAAGGTATGGTAGTTTTGATGAGACAAAACCATCTTCTTCTCCTCCTATAGATACATCTATTGAGACTTCATTTTCCATGGCTCCTAATCTAGATTTAGAGGGTTCATCTTCTTCATCTATGATTCGACATCTTGAGGCTGAGGGCTCTTGTAATCCAACATTGGTAGAATCATCTATTATTGTACCTAAGGATGCTTGTGATTCCATAGTTTTTGTTCCTTATGATTTAGTGTAGTAGGTTATTCATTGTCTTTCAGATTTGGCTACTTTATATAACTTCTTGATAGGTATTTTGAACTTGTGTGTGGAGTCTCATATGCTGATTTGGGAGACATCATTGATTCATCTTCTCTTTGATGGAGAAGTTCCTTCTTTAGTCATTGTGAGGGAACACCTTGAACCTCTTGTTCAATCTCTACATGATCATTCTTTGTATTTTGGAATGACTGTGGATACTTTTGGATAGAATTTGGAAGAGGCTTCTTTGTCTTTAGAGGGGATATATTTCTCTTTGGATGATGTTCTACATTCATCTCTACTAGATTTTGGACTGTCCTCTTCAATAGTGTGGCCTATAATGCATGTTTAGAGTGTTTCATCTTTCAGCATCAACATGGAGACACTTGAGCATGGTTCAGAGACATCATACACCATCTATCTTCCTTCATCTTCCTTTCAGGAATGAGAAGAACTCTTGCATACATTAATGGCTTTGTTTCTTCCTAAGGGGAGGAACATTGTTCGGTGAGATTGGATCATCTTCAGTATTTAATGTCGATCTTCTACCTTTGCAGGAGACTCAACATTGAGGGGGGGCCACATTGCCTCTCTTATTCTTCTCTCTTATGGGGTGTCTTTTTCCTCACATAGGGTTTTGGCCTTCTCATGCATCATTGAGAAAATTTATTTATTGTATTTTATCTTTTTGGGAGGAGTTTTGTCCCACTCGGTTTTCTCTTTTTCTCCATTTGTGAGGGGTTTAATTTTCATATGTACATGGGTACCTAACATGGCCTCGTAGCAAGGATCCATTATTGAATCTTGTGTCATTTGTATAATAATTTTCTACTCCCTAAGTTGCACTTAAGGGGGTGTTGGTGTAAATAAATTCTTGTACCTAGTTAATTCATTACTAGGGGACTTATTTACATGTTAATTTTACTTAGGTACTAGGAATATTTCTAGAAGGTGTATGTTCTCATTATTTTTTATCTTATCTTTTGACTTGTAACACATGTGACTAGGTAGTTGTGCTAAGTTGTATCATGTCATATGATTAAGACACTTGTCATAATCTTATGACATATTGTATATCACCTTGGCTATATAACCAAGGGGTCTCTCATACAATATAGACACACAATATTGAATCATAATTGATAAGTATATAGTTTATTCTTGTCATATTCATATTTTATCTCTTTGTGCTTTTCATTTGGCCTCTAGATCTTGGCAAGCTATCTCCCTAGCCAATTCTAATATATGGTATCTAGGTACCCTACCATGCTTGAAATTGATTGACATTTAGGTTGGCAAGGACTGTGGAATCTTATAAATATTTATCTAAGACAGCCTTGTGTTCAAGTGATATGTGAATCAAGTCAATAATATATATCTAAGCAGGTGTCTTCCCTAGATGATCTAAAAGGTTGTATTGGCTTGTTGATTAGGATTTAGAAGTGTCCCCTTGTAGGGTTACTTTAGATCTGTGTGTAGTAATGACACACTCAAGATTATTTCTCTTAATTTTTATGGTATTAACATTATTATTAGTCAGTTGGATACTATTAACCATGTACTCATAAGCAAAACAAGTGTAGGATTTTCCTAGTCCATGATTTTGAAGAGGATCTTTGAAGATGGTATGATCAACATTAGAGGATCCTTGTGGATTATCAATCGCTACGTCTCCCTAATCTATAAGGCATTGAATAACATTCTTGAGTTTAAATCATGAATAATTTTTATGCCCTTTGGTCCTATAATACTCGCAAAATTCATTATTGTTCCACCAAGATGGTTTGAAATTTCTTCGATCGTAGTGTCTTATTTTAGGGATTTGGATAACGCTAGATTGTAACTTCTTTAAAACTTATTCAAAGGATTACCCTAAGGATGTTTATTTTCATATTGGATTTGTATTAGTCCTTTGAGGACCTCGTTGTGCATTGCTTTGAACTATGTTTATAGATTGCTCATTATTTTGTGGTTGGTTATTGTTTTTTGAAGTTGAAGGTTTTTTAAGACTAACAATAGGGTGAGCCTTGTTTATCATTTTTGAATCTACTACTCCATTTTCAAATTATTGTTTTATGAACAATTTTTTTTTTTATCATTTGAACTGCTTGAGTTATTGCTATTCTCTTTAAAGTTAACCCTTCTTTGATGAGGGATTTCTCAATGGAGAGACCCTTCTCAATAAACTCCTCAAATGTATTGGAACAATAAATTTGAAGATGAACCATCACTTCAGAATTGAGTTTTTCCACAAATATTTGCACCAAAATTTTCTTTTTTGGTATATGAAAAGGACATTTTCCTACAAGAATTCTCCATTCATTTAAAATGAAGCAATTTTTTCGCCATCCTTTTGTTTAGTTTTTCCTAAGTTTATGATGTTTATTTCGTTCTCGATGTTGTAGTAGAAATGTGCAACAAACTTATCAGTTAATTACTTCAAGGTCTTGATGCCAGGAGGTGAGTGAGCCATTCTAGTGCTTGTCCCCTAAGACTACATGAGAAAAGTCACATTAGGTACATGTGATCATAAGAATTTTTTAAGGAGGTTGTGTGAAACTCCCTCATATGCTCTACAAGATCACCCTTCTCCTTGTATTTGTCTTACTTTGGTATGTTAAAGTTTGTGGGGAAGGGTGACATGTATATGCTTTTGTCGAAAGGATAAGGACATAAGTCCTTGATTGAGTAAGTCTTCTTGGTTCCTATTACCTACCTTGTTTTCAATCTATTTTTGTAGGCTTTATAATTGTTGAGCCAATATTTCAGTCTGTAACAACAATATAGGATCCATGTTTGTTCTAGTGTACTATATTTGGCCTTGTAAAGGGTTTATGAATGTGTTTGTGAATATTTGATGGTTTTAATTTGAAAAATAAATACAAATGTTTTGGTTAAGTGTGTTAAAGTGATGTTTTGATATGGATTGGGTGGTTTCGTTAAAATGAGATGTGAGTGTTGTGTTTGGATTATGTTATTGTTGTGGTGGAGGTTGGTTAGAGTGAGATGTGAATGTTGTATTTGGATTAGGTTGTTGTTGTGGTGAAGGTCAATCCAAATTTTGGTTGAATTTGATGACTGTTTGAGTCTAGGTCGAGGGTTTGTTAATGTTTTGTGAAGTGTGAGTCATGTTTACCTATGACATTGGAAACAAAGTTCTTGTCCTTTGAGTTTTTTTTGGTGGACTTTGATTCATGATGTTATGAGTCACATGTATTGTATTTATTGTTTGTCATATCACTTGAGATTTTTGTGACGCGTGAGAGAATGGGTTCACACATTGTGTGCCAAATATTGGGATGAAAGGTATGTTTAGAATTGTTGTATTATGGGAGGTCCTTCCAAGTGACATGCATATATTCAATTATTGTTAGCTAGGATTGTGTGAGGGATGTGTCATGTTAATTGCACCTTGTTCTTGAGATACCAAATTTTGTGTTCTCCTATTATGATGGAAATGTCAAATTTTGTACGAAGTCTAGCTCTATTTTTTGCAAGTGATAAAAATTATCCATTGGGATCAAAAAATATGAGTTCCTCCATTATTCATAATATTCGAGGGTCTTGTGACACATTGTCTATTTCCTCTTGGGTTAGATTTTGTTCCACATTGTTCATCGTATACTCATCATAAAAGATGGAGTATTTTTAGATGTTGGTTGTTCATTTGATGTGGACCCAAAGTACATCAAACTATTAGGATTGAAAGTGGGTTCACTCGTGGAATCCATTTCTTTCTTTTCCTCTATGATCATGTTTCAACCATATAAGAATTTTTGGGATTTTTGTGATTATTGTGATTTTTTTATTTTTGTAATTTTTGTAATTTTAAATGTTTTTGGATTTTTTTATTTTGAAGGATGCAAATATGAGTATGAAATTATGTTATTTTTATGGGATTTTTGGATTTTAAAGGATGTTTGTAAATCAATGTTATGCTATTATTTTAGATTTTTTATTTTGAAGGATACATAACAAATAATGATAGACCAAGGTGATGAAAGGAAATAAAAATACCTCAAAAGGACAAATATTTGGATGATTTTTGATCAAATTCAAACCTTGACTAGGCTTATTAGTTATAGGTCCTTCTATTGATGGGATAATAAGAGAGTATGAGGTCAAGATGCTCAAAGGATAACTATGGTTTTATAAAAAATATGATTGGTTTCTTTGTTTCAAAATGCAAATATTAATTTCTATGATGTTGGATGATGAAATTTAGTCTAAGGATGCAATTAAAGAGGGAAAGTAATGAAAATTCAATACTAATTAGAGAAGTCTCTAGTGTATATGTCAAGTCACTGTGTAAAATCAGGTTTGTAGTATTGACCCTCAAGAATAGCCCTTAATTTCTTAGTGTAGATAGATGCATCAAGAAAATCTATAGATATGGTATAAAAAGTCATAGATATAGTATAGAAAGAAGCAATTATGTCATAGAATAGTAAAAAATGCATGAAAAAACTTGAAAATAATGTGATAGTAATAGATTTGGTGAAAATCTAATTAATTGTGGTGCTTTGGTTTTTGTTTTATCTTTTTCTGAATAGATGTGTTACAGAAAGTTACAATTGTGATACATGAACCAAAAATTGCATGATAGATCTAGACAATTGGTGTGCAAGATTTAACAAATGCATGACTTTAGTTTTATGAGTTAGTCATAGAACATATATGCAACATAGGAGTTAATAAATATGTGACTCTGGATTTTTCCTAAAATTAGGTGTTCTAAGTGATTTTTTGTGTTGGATTTTTTTAGTTTTAGACAAAATAAACTCATAAAACACATAGAAGACATTGTAGAAACCGAAAATTGGTCTAGGCCTATGAACACCATATTCGACATAATTTTATATTTATCCATGGTCTTGATTAAATAATGTTAATTATTTAATTACCCTTTCTAACACATATTTCCTCTATTAATTAAATGGCCCTTTTTAATTAATTCATTAATTCATTATTAATACTTATTCAACTGGGTTAATTAAATAAATCATATTTATTTAATTATGTTGTGAAATAATTAATTCTTCCCCCTTTATCTATCAATTAAATAAATTATTATTTAATTACCCTTTTTCAACTATAATTAAATATCTTTATTTAATTATTCATTTAACCCCCTTTTCAACTATAATTAAATATTTATTATTTAATTATTTAATTCCACCCTTTTCGAAAGTTAAATTAAATAAATTATCTTTATTTATTTAATTAAATCTTCTATTTTTAAATGTTGAATTAAATTAACATTTAATTCATATTTATGTCACATTCTTCTGTCAATCAGTTATCTAAGTCATTCACTTACCTTCTGACTTGAGATCTATTTTTAGTTCTTCAGTTATCTCTGAATTCAACTGCTGATCATCTCTGTAGGAAGACTCTCTATCACAACTAGTTGATTAACTAGTTCTAACTCAGATCCATGTATGCATCTATTAATTAAATATCTTTTATTTAATTAATTAATTTAATTATGCATTCGAATTCCTCATCTTCGAGTTCTAACTTTGGCTTTTGCATACAAAGTCTATTTCTTCTATTTTTGAAGATTCTTAACTAAATATTAAGATCTTGTTCTATTTTTAGTCTTTCCTGACTCACGTTCTAACTCACGTTCTATCTGAGACAAAACTCACATCGCATGGCATTCATCAATCTCGTCCATCGATCTCTCGTTCAATCTGAGCCGATCATTCAAAAACACAAAATCTATAAAATGGCCTGTCATTATCATTATTCCTTCTCCCGAAATCATTATATATTTTTGAGAAGAAACAATCTTCGATATTTTGCTTAGACATTCAACACAACTATACTTGCATTCAAACATAGAAATCAGAGGGCAAGAGTACTAAAAAGGAAAAATGGAGAAGAGCAATGGAGACAATTCGAAGGAATGAATGCATATTCGGTGAGATCAATTCAGTTTGTTTAGTTTATTTCCTTTTTCTTTATTGTTAGATTTTAGATTAGTTTTGATTTAGATTAGGATTGACAATTGTTCATTCTAGTTGTAGATCTTATCACAGATTTATTCTAATGTTACATTTGGTGAACCCGACGTGAATCACACTTCAAAATCCGTGCATCTATTTTTTTGTTTTTCCATTTTTTTGTTTTCTATTTTCTAGTTTTTGCATATTTCTGTACAACACACCGCATTTGTTAAGGGAAACAATGCATCTGTATCTACGAGCTGCATCTATCAAAAACAACGATGCATCTGCCATCACGAACCACATCCGCAAAATTATGAACCGCATCCACCTGTCAACAATCGAACCACATCTGTGGCTCAAAAAGCCGCATCTGCCTAGTAAAACTTTTTCATCTTTTTCATTGAATTTCGTGCATCCATATTTTCATTTTCATCTTTGAAGTTGTTTGTATTTTCGCTAATGGTTGATTTCAATTGTGCTAAGGGGGAATAACAAGTGATTGCAAGACGAAGCTTTGAAGACATTTAAAAACCTAAGACAATTTTTCTGAAGGACGAAAGCTGAAGACCATGAACTATTGATAAATTGCATGCAGGACCTAATGCCTTTGTGTTAATTTATTTATTTTAGTAAGCTTTTGTTTGGTAGATAGATAATCATCATGTGGGATTAAAATGAATTTTTTATTTGATAGATAGAAAATCATCATTTGGAATAAAAAGAACCAATGTCTTCTTTGTTTGGTGCTTTGCACATATTTGTAAACCCTTATGATTCAGTACACTGAAGTATCCTCTCCCCTTGCACAATCATGTGATCCTGGGTGTAAGATAAATGGTTGCTGACTCTAGAACTTGGGATTGTCTTGGTGGGAAAAAGTACTCACCCCAAGATGACTCAAACCGGTAGCATGCTAAAGCCAAGCGACTTCCAACAGGTATATAAAAGTGGATTCTTGGGGAAAGCCTAAGAATCACGCGCACTATTCCGATGAGATGGACAGAAATGGACTCTCGTCGATGTTGGATAGTGTCCCATGAATGGAATGCCCTTATTAAACACCTTGTTGTAGAGTTACCAAAATCCTACCTACTTGTTAGCGTAGCAGGGTCGGCCCTATGAAGCCATCTTACATTCTTACGGTTTATGCATGGAAATGAAATGTATGCCATGGGAGTTTCATGGATACAGTAGCTTGGCTTCCTTGTATAAGTGAGTGTCATGGAGGGGAGCTAGTAGGGTCAAGCTACTAGTCATTCGCCATAAATATGTGTAGCTGGAGAAATCCAAGTAAGAACTCAACAAGTATTGTCCTAAAAGCCTAGGTTGTAATTTTTTTTCGCATCTTAACAATCCTTTCATCACAAAAACTGAAAATATATTGATTGTTGTGTTTGCTCTTTGCTGTATTCATCAAAATTTTGATCAAACAAACAAAATCAGTCAATAACTTTTGGGAAAAATTCAATAGTTAGAAAAACAAAGTCGCAATTGTTAGTTTAAATGCCACATGTGTCATAGTGAGTCACATATGTTAGGGTAAACACCACATCTATTTGTCAAAATAAGTCATTTTCATAGTCTACATATCACGAGTCGCAACTGTCACATTCTGAGTCGCATGGGTCATATCAAACCGCATCTGTCAGTTCAAAAATCGTATGTGCCCTATTAAATCACATCTGTTAGAGAAAAAATGCAACTATTAGAAAACTCGCATCTGTCAGAGGAAAAAATGCATTTGCTAGGTGAACCGCATTTACCTGTCAATAGAAAACATAAAAAAAAACCATGAGTTGAGTCTGAAACATCTTTGTCACTATTTGCTTTAGGTTTTTAGGATCAACCTTGGATTAGAAACTGGTTAATTTTGCTCAAAACCATTGCATCATTAGGTGTCATATACGTCCTATTTACCATCATTAGGTGAAATATACGTCCTAGTTACCATCATTAGGTGTCATATACGTCTTAGCTACCATCATTAGGTGTCATATATGTCGTATTCATAGTAAACATCTTAGTCATAGTCATCCTAAGTTTCATGCATATAGGTACTCCCTAGGAAATTGCATATCACAGAATAGATAACTTTCCTCGTCTTTGGAAACGTTCATGTTCCAGCTTGTCACAGTCATTGAACCTAGTCACTTTGGTCCCATTTAGTGAATCTTTTCAACTCAGTAGTCTAGTTCAGAAAATTTGCCTTGTCATACTATCCTTGTCCTACAATCAGGTTCCTTGGTCGTACACAAATCCTTGCATGCATTTATTCCATAGGTGGTAGGTTATACCCGTCTTAGACTCATTTATCATCATTAGTCCACTTAGAATTTTGCATATTGTCTGTCCTGTCATACGTCATCTTAGATCTTTAGCAACATCCTTATTGTCAAAAAAATAAAAATAAAACATAGACATAGGTCATATCAGTTTTTAGACATATTCTGCATTACCCATTTTGAGCAACTTTTTCATTGTCGAAACAAGGTCCAAAAAGAAACACACAGCAATGATAGATCCCAACGAATTCATCAATCCATTCGAAAATCAACCGTCAGGCAGAAAACATCCACACAAGTCTTTACTTGAGAAACATGTCACTAGAGACACACATGGGCAGATTTACATAGAAGACATAGATGCAGCAGTTCAAGATCCTGAGTTTGCATCCTTCATGGATGAGTGTTTGATGAACGATCCACAATGCTACTTAGCAAAATTGATAGTAGAAGGTGCCACACTACCTCCAGGATTTGAGGTCCATTCTTTGGCAAAACAGTCAACTCAACCAACACAAACTGCGACCTCTACTGTCTCTATTCCCCAAATAACCGTTGCGATACCAATAGGTCTATCAACATAAACATCATCTATTCTAAACACAACTCCTTTTAACATAACGCAAGGTTTACAATTCACTGTGGGAGCAACTTCCTCCAACCCCTTCGGCACCAACACGACTGGTAAGAGAACCAAGGTGGGTGGAAATATACCTATACCAGGTCAGAAAATCTAGACATGAAGCATTCCTATTCCAAATCAAACAATTCAGAGAGGAAGCATTCCTATACCAAATCAAACCATTCAAACAGGGAATATCCCTATCCCGAATCAGAATATTTTGAAAGGATATATCCCCTCGCCCAATCATAACCCATCACAAAACATGGTGTATCAGAACATCTACATTAATCCAAATAACATGAACACCATGTCCTTGACACAAGTCGACATCCTTCAAAACCAAATGCAGAATCTACAACAAAAGATGGATGACATGTCTATGTCAGGAAAATGAACTATATCAGCACAAGACCTATGTCCATGTCCATTCTACAAAGCACTCTATATGACACCTTTCCCCCATGGATACATTATACCAAATTTGCCTAAGTATAATGGGAGGAAGAATCCTTTAGAACATATTAGAGAACTCTCAACAGCATGCATGGACATATCGTATGACCCCACTTACTTGATGCGCCTATTTCCATGAACCCTCATAGGGATAACATTGGAATGGTTTTCCAGATTGCCATACGGTATACGATCCTGGGTGGAATTGGCTGAAAATTTTGTCGAACATTTTGCCTTTAACATAGACAATGAAGTAACCATAGTAGCCCTATGCCACACAACACAAGAAGATGGCGAGATGTTCATCACTTTCTTCTAGAGGTGGAGAAGTCTAGCTAGCTATTGTCACATCAAAATACCTGAAAAACAAAAGGTACTATCTTCCTCGAAAACATCAACCCCAAACTGAGAGGTGACTTATGGGTACACTATTGCACTTCATTCATTGACTTGGTACAAAAGGGGATCATCCTTGAAAAGGGCCTTATTGACAAAGGTGAAATCAAATTACTAGGCAAGAGTCTGATTGTCCACATCCAAATGTGTCGAATGATAGAAACAAGTTCTGGTCTAAGAACAAGAATGTCACGAATGACGGCATAGTTGATGCTAAGCACATACATATTGGACCGGTTATCACACTTAGAGGATACAATCAACAAGCAGACATGATGAACAGTCCTGATCAAATGGCTAACTATGTCCAGAATTCACAACAACAAAGACATCAACAAAGGAGATTTCCAACATGAGAATTTACACCTTTAGGGCAACCAATTGAGGTAGTCTTCAAAGAATTGGTCAAACATAATCTTATCAAACCTTTAGAACCAAGAGAGTATGATCTTAGATAGTTCAAACCTTCATGGTAGGTCGATAACGCTTTCTATGACTATCATCGAATGAAAGGGCACAACCTCCAACAATGTCACCAAATAAAGAACATCATACAAGACTTTGTTGAAAACGGAACTATAGAGGTTGGTGGGCAGAAAAACACTAAGAACAGTGAACATAAGGTCTTCACGGACCCATTACATGACCACACAGAAGGAAAAGCCTCCAGTTCAGGACCCTAGAATAATCCATTGGCCAACTATAACAATACCAAGTATGACTATGGTAAAGGAACGATCATAAACCACCTCTGAGCCACAAATGAGAATGTCAATACTTTCACCATCAAGAAGCATCCAGAATGTAATGTAAATACACACAGAACTAAGATTACTATTCCTGGTCCTTCTTCTGAGCCATCTACGCAAAGTTCCAAGTTCAAGTACAACCTTCTCAATGAATTGCGTAAAACCCCCATGCAAATATCTATCTTGGAATTGTTGACCTTATCACCTCAGCATCAATCCATTCTTGACAAAGCTCTACAGAATACAACTATTCCTAAAGAATTAGATATCAATCATTTTGAAGAGATGGTGGGATATTTGACCAACTCGCATCATGCCACATTTTCCCAACAAGACTACTCAACTAAAAAGTCAGATCATAATGACCCCTTACATCTTGAAGTCTTAGTCCATCAAAACAAAGTCCGATGAGTCTTGGTAGACAGAGGAGCAGGTTTGAATCTGTGTACCCTTAAATTGGTTAAGGCATTAGGATTCTCGGAAGACTGTGTAGATACCTCTAAGAGTATAGTCATCAAGGCTTACGATGATGAGGAAAGATCGTCCAAAGGAGTTGTCACACTCCCTATTCGAATTGGCCCAGCAATCATGAACACCAATTTCCAAGTCTTAGATCCCACCCTTCCATACAACTTGTTGTTAGGTAGACCTTGGATACACGCAATGAAAGCCATACCTTCCACATACCACCAATGTCTCAAGTTCTCGTATAATGGCACAGAGATCACCATTGATGGTGATCCAGATCCTTTCCAGTATTGTACAAGCCTAAGGGATCTTCCACAATGACAAGTTCCTATTAATCAATAGGCTTCATCATCGACTCTATCCCAATACGTTGACCCATCATGTCTCACTAAGTCCATTTCATTCAAACCACCATCATCCACTCCAAAAATCGAGATCCAAGACTAAGGCTGTGGCGAATATAATATAAAGGCATCATACTATGTTAGTGAACTAATTCCACCTAAGGCATATGGCCTACCCATGGTGAATAGAACACAGTCAATGGTCACATTTCAAGTTCCCCCTACAACGACATTGACAAAATGGGGAGAGTTAAGTGAAGAAATTGTGGATCAAGGTGATTCCTAGTTGTATCAAGAAGAACATGAATACCCCTCCCCGTCTATTCAAATAGCCAAGGACCAATATTGAAAAGGATTTAAGATAATGCAAAAGGAAGGCTATGATGGGCACAATAGGTTAGGACTATATCAAAATGGAAGGATGGAATCGATTACTATCTACCCACGACTGAAATATCTAGGGCTAGGTTGTCAACCGCTTAGAATTGGGTTTCCTAGTACTTCATCATCATTTCAAGAGGAAGTGAATGATTACGTAGACATCAAGAAATCTCATGAAACACTTCCCCCTGTTCACGACAAACCCCTAGTTTATGATACACCTCCAGTTTACAACAAACTTCCAATCTATGAAGAATCCCCTTACTCAAGCGATGATGAATGGGAGTCCCTCTCATCTAGTAGTACCATGAACATAGATGCCTTATCTGGAGAGTTGGACCTCAATGTGAAACCTGTACAAAAATAGTCTAGTCCTCATCCTAAGAAACAGTTATCCAAAGTAGAATGGAAAGAGAACTATTATTGGGAAACCCTTGATCATGCATCTTGGGCACCTGATAAACCATCTTCTAACAAATCAGCCCTCACCATAGTCCCACAACAGAGTATACCTACCCCTAGGAGGGAGAACAAGGAGTTGGTCCAAAAATTTTGTGACCATGTCAACCATTCTATACTCACCTTGTCCCCACCTACCATTAGGAACTTTGATGATGACATGCCCCTTGTATATCTTGAACTTATCGACTGGGATCAGCAGGGTACACCTATCATAGATACATTCAAGAATGACGAAGTAGTTGCTGAGTTCATGGGACTTAGAGAAGGCATACCAAGAGGAGATCAGAAGGTAGGTTTTACCATAGACTTGGATGATAAAGCATATTTCGGGGAGTCTATTTACATCTCTATTCGCAAAAACGAGAATGAAAATAAAAATGATGAGTCCCTAGGTGAAAATCGAAAGGCGTCTTTGGATGAAGAAAAAGTCAAAATAAAGGACATATCCGAGGGTGAAAACCTCTCAGAGGCACCCAAGGATAGAGGTTTAAATATTCTCCCCTTTGAATAGGAAAAGTCACCCATGCTAGTAGAAGAGGCTATTGCAGTCAACATAGGTACAGAAGAGAATCCTCAGATAGTATATTTTGCAGCTTCTTTAATAGAGAAAAAACAACATGAGTTCAAGGACTTCTTCAAAAAGAAACAAGTAAACTTCACATGGTCATATGCTGACATGCCTGGGCTGGATCCAGAGCTAATATTACATCATTTACCACTACAGCCAGGTATAAAACTAGTCAAACAAAAACTAAGGAAGATGCATCTGCAAATTGCTCTATTGGTCAAGGTAGAACTTAAGAAACTATTGGATATAGGATTCATAAGGACAATAGACTATGCTGATTGGATATCCAATCTTGTACCAGTGACTAAGCCAACTGGGGGCATTTGAATTTGCATGGACTTTAGAGACATCAACAAGGCATGTCCTAAAGATGACTTCCCTTTGCCAAATATCAAAATGATAATAGACCATACTGCAGGATATGAGATGCTATCCCTCATGGATGGTTTCTCTAGATACAACCAGATAAAGATAGCACCTGAAGATCAATATAAGACAACTTTCACGTGTCCATGGGGCACATATTGTTGAAATGCTATGCCATTTGGCCTTAAGAATGTAGGAGCCACTTACCAACAAGCAATGACTACAATTTTTCATGACTTTGTACATACATTCATGGAAGATTATGTAGATGATATAATAGCCAAGTCAGAAACAAGGGAAGATCATTTGAAGGTGTTAGACAAGATATTCCAGAGGCTAGAAAATTACAATGTTAGGCTAAATCCAACGAAGTGTGTCTTTGGAGTCAAATCACGGAAATTGTTAGGGTATATCATCTCTCGCAGAGGAATTGAAGTAGATCCAAAGAAAGTAAGAGCAATCATAGAAATGCCTCCTCCAACCAACATTGGTCAACTCAGAACACTCCAGGGGAGATTACAGTCCATTAGGTGTTTCATAGTACAACTGGCGGATAAAATACATCCATTTCAACATCTGCTCAAAAAAGTAGTTCCATTTGTGTGGACACCTAAATGTCAAGAGGCCTTCCAACAAATCAAGGACTATTTGCTTACTCCACCAATCTTAATGCCGCCTATAGAAGGAAAACCATTGATACTTTACATCTCAGCAACTCAGTCAGCATTAGGGGCTCTTCTCGCACAACACGATGATCAAGGTCATGAGAGAGTGGTCTATTATATCAGTCAAACCTTAGTGGGCTATGAATTGAATTAAAACAACATAGAACATGCCTATCTTGCAGTAGTTTTTGCTACCCAAAAACTTTGGCACTATATGCTCAATCGACAAACCATGTTGATTGCAAAAATTAATCCACTTAAATACCTCCTAAGTAAGGTAGCTTTAACAGGCCGATTGGCTAAATGGGTTATGATACTTAGCGAGTATGACATTCAAAATGTCAAAAGGAAGGCAATAAAAGGACAAGTCATTGCAGATCAACTAGCCGATGCACCTATAAAGGTAGACCATCCATTAATGGCAGATTTTCCAAATGAATTTCTTTTCAACATTGACGTTAAAACCAAATGGAAACTGTACTTTGATGGATCACATACAAATCATGTTTCAGGGGCTGGTATCTTATTTGTCACACCTCAAGGTGATACCATTCCTAAATCATTCAGGATCGCATTCCCTTGTACCAACAATATAGTAGAATACGAAGCCTTATTGACAGGTTTAAAAATGGTAGCTCAGTGGAATATTAAGAGCCTAGATCTATTTGGAAACTCTTAATTGGTAATCCGACAGGTGAATGATGATTACGAGACTAAAGATGAGAAGCTTGCACCTTACAAGATAATGGCTGATAGTTTCAAATAGTATTTCAATGACATAAATTTTCAATAAATACCACGTATCCAAAATAGAGCTGCAGATGCAATGACAACCGTGGGTTCCTTGTTGGATATTCCAAGTAATGTGCCTAAGTTTGAGTTTCTAGTTGAACAACTTTTGATCCCCGCTTATGATGTCCCCGATACTGTGATAGTGTGTGCCATTGTTGGTCCTACGTCTCCTTGGTATAAAGACATATTCGATTACCTCACTGACCAAACCTTACCTCAAGACCTATCCAATAACCAACATCGAACCTTCATCTGAAAGTCAACTAAGTACACCATCATCGGAGAAACCCTATATAGATGTACCTTAGATAATGCCCTAATGAGATGTCTCAATGCTGAGGAAGCATAAACAACTTTGTGAGTGGTACACAAAGGTATATGCGGATCTCATTCGAGTGGTCCTACTCTAGCCCATAAGATTATGAGACTAGGTTACTATTGGCCTACATCGGAGAAAGACTCATACTTCTTTGTAAAGAAATGTAGACAATGTCAAATACATGGAGACTTGATAAGAGCACTAGCATAGGAGCTTCGTGCAATGGGGACTTGACCTCATAGGTAAGATACACCCTTCATCATCCAATGGCCACAAATTCATCATCACTGCCACCAAATATTTCACCAAATGGATCGAAGCCATCCCCATGACATAAATAACCAACACACAAATATGTATGTTTATCCTAAACTATATCATTTGTCGGTATGGTGTGCCTCAATTCATAATCACAAATAATGGCTTCCCATTCAAGAACCAAGAAGTATGCCATTTATGTGAAGAATTCCACATCAAACATCATTTCTCCACCCCATATTACCCACAAGGTAATGGCCAAGCTAAGGCATCTAATAATACTATTGTTAGAATCCTTAAGAAGACTATCAATGATGCTGGTCGTGACTGACACCTATAACTTAATCCTACCTTATGGGCTTATCGCACAAGCATACGTACTCCAACCAACGCCACTCCATATTCCATCGTATTTGGTTCTGAAGCTATCTTACCTATTGAGGTTGAAATACCTTCTCTACGGGTATCCTTGAAGGGTCATATCGACAATGAAGAATACCGTATCTCTAGGTTACAAGAGCTAGAATTGCTGGATGAACGAAGACAAAAAGCATTAGATAATTTACAAGCATATCAGAATCATCTTCGTCGTAGTTACAACAGGAAGGTTCTCAATAGACACTTTGACATTGGTGACCTGGTATTAATGGAGAATCCTAAGAACCAAGCTGAATGCGAGAAACCAGGAAAGTTTGAACCTAATTGGTTGGGGCCGTATATTGTCACAGAAGCCTTTGGATCAAGAGTGTACTAACTCTCTACTCCTAAAGGAGAACCACTTTTTTCTCCTATCAACAGTCTACATCTAAAGAGGTTCTATGCTTAAGTTTCTGAGAATCCATGTCTTAATCTAGAAAAATACAAAAAAAGGTTACCTTGATGAAAACCTGGCAAACAAGTGTCTTTGTAACACCAAAAAAATTGAGAAAATGAAAAAATTAAAGAGAAATAAATCCATCCACTAGTGAAAATTGCTTCGGTGGCGCTATGAATAAGTACCATGGTGAAAACCTGGCAAACAGGCGCCATGTGTAGTCAAGCTCGCTCTTCCATTTACCATCATTCTAATCGGACTTTTTCAGCATCACTCATAATAAATGGTTGTCATATCCATCATTTGGAACGATTGACATCAAAGTCCATTTTGTCACATTAACCACTCCATCTTCCAAATCATATTACCGACTGGGGGAAAATCCTTGTTCTATGCCCTAACACTTTGTACATAATGTCACATCATTGAAAATGTCCTGAAAAATCTCAAAAACATTAGAAAACTCCAAAAATCCAAAAAATAAAAATAAATAAAAGTGTCAGAAAATCCCAAAAACAGTGTCAAGTCAGTCATGTCTAGTCAATCATGTCAAGTCAATCATGTCTAGTCAATCATGTCAAGTCAGTCATGTCTAGTCAATCGTGTCAAGTCGGTCATGTTAGGTCAGTCGTAGACATAGTCGAACTACGTTGCCTTTGTAACTAGGATGTAGGCAAGGCCATCAATCGATGTGCCCCCAAGGCATTAGGTCTATCAGTCTAGGTTTGTCATATATCACACACATTAAAATCATGATGCTTTGTATATTCAAAGTTATTGGTCATGTCGAACTATGAGGTTTCCGCATGTACAACGTAGGCAAGGCTAATCAATTGATGAGCTCCCAAGACCACACTAGGTCAATCCAATAGGGCTATTTCACAATCACTATCACGCAAGTTGCATATCATTGTTTAAGGTATCATCTCATGTCATACAATGTCAATACACACACATACTTTTATTAGTCAAAGAATCAAAACAAGTCATGCAACAACAATGCAAAACATCTCAAACTATCATCAAGTCAATATCAAATACATTGCCAAAGCGATCAACCTATGTCTTAGCGAGATATGTCTTTCTTGTCAACATACGTCATCACATTGTCATAGTCTCATGTGGCTTGTCACTTCCACGTCATCAAACTCCAACATCTTATACAACACGTTTCTTTCTAAAACCAGGCTTTGTCATGCCTTATACAGAAGTCACTAGGTCAAAACCAGACTCAACGTCTTATGCATTATGTGTGATTCTCTCACATTATGCTATGTCAAACATCAACATCAAACAATCCCACAATATCAAGTTTTGGGGAATACATTTATTTGGCTTTATGAATTTGTATCTTATTTTGTCTTATCTTTTTATCGATTTGTGCAAGATCCTATTACTAGCTTTCTCAAGGATGTCCCTTGAAGGATTTAGAGAAGTAATGACATCTCAGGATTCTTTTTCTTTGGCTGCTATCTATCAACTATCTTTTTAACATTGGTTTTTGAGTCATGTTACTAGTTTCCTCAAGGATGTCCTATCAAGGATTTAGAGGAGCAATGATGTCTCATGACCTGTCTTTTATTTGTCTGCTATTTGTGGTTTTTCTTGACCAAACGACTGGGGCATCATCTCCTTTGTCTAAGTTAAGACACTCCTTGTCTACGACTGTCTGTTTTTCACAGATGGATAAATTTGTACACTATGTTCTATCTCATATCATAGTGTGTACTATCCATTTGTGTCATGTCCCACCCAATGATGATAACAAGAAAGTATAGCGTATTTGGAAATATATCGAAGATTATGTCTTTTTCTCAATCAATCAAACTCAATTGTTTCTTACTAACGTTCTAGAATCATCCATGCTAACATTTCTTATTTTCTGTATCTTCACCACCATTATCTATCCATTTCGAGAGCAAACTCATGTTCTTCAAACCCGCCTATCCTCTCGAGGGGGAATACCACTACCTCCTCGTCATTCTCCCTTTCACCGGGGCATATTTTCTTTGACACATCATACCAACATTGTATCAAAGAGGGGAAAACTGTAGACACCGAAATTTGGTCTAGGCCTACGAACACCATATTCGACATAATTTTATATTTATCCATGGTCTTGCTTAAATAATGTTAATTATTTAATTACCCTTTCTAACAAATATTTCCTCTATTAATTAAATACCCCTTTTTAATTAATTAATTAATTAATTATTAATAGTTATTCAACTGGGTTAATTAAATAAATCATATTTATTTAATTATGTTGTGAAATAATTAATTCTTCCCCCTTTATGTATCAATTAAATAATTTATTATTTAATTACCCCTTTTTCAACTATAATTAAATATCTTTATTTAATAATTCATTTAACCCCCTTTTCAACTATAATTAAATATTTATTATTTAATTATTTAATTCCACCCTTTTCGAAAGTTAAATTAAATAAACTATATTTATTTATTTAATTAAATCTTCTATTTTCGAATGTTGAATTAAATTAACATTTAATTCATATTTATGTCACATTCTTCTGTCAATCAGTTATCTAAGTTATTCACTTACCTTCTGACTTGAGATTTATTTTTAGTTCTTCAATTATCTTTGAATTCAACTGTTGATCATCTCTGTAGGAAGAATCTCTGTCACAACTATTTGATTAACTAGTTCTAACTCATATGCATGTATGCATCTATTAATTAAATATCTTTTATTTAATAAATTAATTTAATTATGCATTCGAATTCCTCATCTTCGAGTTCTAACTTTGGCTTTTGCATACAAAGTCTATTTCTTCTATTTCCAAAGATTCTTAATTGAAGATTAAGATCTTGTTCTATTTTTAGTATTTCTTGACTCACATTCTAACTCACATTCTATCTGAGACGGAACTCACATCGCATGGCATTCATCAATCTCATCCATCAATCTCTCTTTCAATCTGAGCCGATCATTCGAAAACACAAAATCTATAAAATGGTCTATCATTATCATTATCATTATTCCTCCTCCTGAAATCATTATAATTTTTTGAGAAGAAACAATCTTCGATATTTTGCTTAGACATTCAACACAACTATACTTGCATTCAAACACTGAAATCTGAGGGCAAGAATACTAAAAAGGCAAAATGGAGAAGAGCAATGGAGAGAATTCGAAGGAATGAATGCATATTCGGTGAGATCAATTCAGTTTGTTTAGTTTATTTCCTCGTTCTTTATTGTTAGATTTTAGATTAGGATTGACAATTGTTCATTCTAGTTGCAAATATTATCATAGATTTATTCTAATGTTGCATACATAAATAGTTGTTTGAATATTTACTGTTATTAAAAAAGGCTTAAGGACCAAAGGCCAATAGCATCACTAGTAGAGTAAAAATTGAAGATAGTTGAAATACAATAACAACTTAATTAATCAAAGGGTGTTAAACTTGATGTAGGCTCACTACACAATTAAGCGCTAATACTCCATAATATTGGATAGAAACACTTTTCTTGTAAAAGTGGATCGCTAGATGTCTAGTGGCATAGCCCTAATATGACAATAGGCTCACCTTCTTTATCTCCCTGGGAGACTATAAAATCCAACCCAAAGATTTATATCTATACTTAAGGGGGTATGTGGTGAGTATTTATAGGCATGATATTGTACCCTTCACTACAAACAAGCTACAACTAAATGGCTGCTAGGCTTCTAATTAACAAAGGTTTAGAGTGGGGGTCAAAGAAAGATCATCTTTTAGTACTTGAGTCAAGGGGGGTCTCCCCTCTCCTCTTCGTCTATAGGTGTCTCGACAGATCAAGGGTCACGAGGCTTGGATCAAAAAATGCTAGCTTTCTTGGGGTACTCTAAACCCCTAAACCTGTAAATGCACAAAGACGACAAACATTGTTAGTGTTAGATCAAAATGCATGCAAAGATTGAAGGATTCCCCATGAAATCCGCCTATTCAAACTAAAATTAGGAAAATGAACATAAAACAAGAAACTTAAACTAAATCCTAATTTAGCCAATAGATTGATGATCTTATGGGGGAATTGGTGCCAATGAGATGTTGCAATTGGCCCTTTCCCAATTCCTATGGTTGCAATGTAGATTGATGGAGAAATGGTCAAATCTCCAAAGAGATTTGAGCATAACCTTGGTGCAAATATGAAAATGTGAGGTATGCTTGAATTAAATGGGAAAAATTATCTCTCAATTGAAGAGAGTAACTTTGCATGTGAATTGTGGATGAAGATTGAGAGGAGAGGTCTCTAATTTATAGACTTCTATTTGGAAGAAGTGATCAAGATTGATGAATGTGGGACAAAGGATAATCCAATGGCATTGTGCCACTTGTCCACATGTGATTGGATGAGGAATGAGCACATTTTGGCCAATGTGCATGATAAATGCATAAAGTTGAATTTGAAATGGTGAGTTGACATGTTGAAGGGGGAAGAGAAATGAATTTAATGTCACTTGGCTCAAGGCCAAGGACATGTAAGATACATTGAATGCCTTGTTGGAAGGACCAAGTCCACTTGGCCTTTTTGAATTCAAATGAGGGAATATTCCCTTTTGATGCTTTGTGAGGGAAAATAGAAGAATTAATAAATCAAAGTAATTGATTTATTGTGCAACTTGCATTCTCTAGAGGATTTTAGTGAGAAGGATTAAGTTAATCAATGTTTTGATTAAATTAATGAAGAATTAGGTGATGTGACAATTTTAGACTTAGATTTATGAATTGATTTAATTCAAGAATTGAGAGAAAATGATTTATTAAATAAATGATTTGATTTATTTAATCAAGAAGGAATATGTTAGATTAAATCAAATAAGGTTTTAATTTATTTAATTTAATAGGAGGATTTTAGAGATTTTAATAAATAAAATGATTTATTTAATTAAACAAATAAGCAATGGTTAATTAAATTAATTGATTAATTTAATCATTTAAAAGAGGAAGACTTAATCCAATAAATAGTGATTTATTGAATTAAAAGATAGAAAGTGATGAAATGTTGAGAATGTGATTTAAGAGGAAACGTTGTTAGTAATCGGGATTAGGTGTGCCAAAACGAACTTGTACATTTTCCATGTCTACATTTTGCTCCTCTTTGAAGCAATGTACTTGTTGCATTGATTTAAAGAATAGACTGTTGTAATCAAAGGTCTGGGATTTTTTGAAATTTTTTAGATGCCCCACTGCTGCCCCAGCAGAAGGATGTTGTTGGATATTGCCCCCTCGAGAGATCAGACAAAAATTTTGAATGATCTCACGAAAAAAGATGACAAGGTGGCCGACAAGCAAGAAATGCCACAGAATGCCCGAAAAAAGCATTAAAATGCAAGAAGGGATGAAGCATGACCTTTGGTTAGGTGAAAATGGGATCAGGGCAGAAAAACCCCTCCAGAATGTCAAATTAGGTAAAAAAACCCTAATTTTTGAGCTTAAATAGACCTCAAGGGTCATTTTCAAAACATTTGCACTCTTAACTTTGAAGAAATTAACATTTGAGCTCTAAGTCCTAGACAAAATGGTGCAACGAGAGCTTCTCCTGCACATGTCGGAGCGAGTACAAGTATTTCAGTGACTAGTCACCGCGGGACCCATCATATGTACTCCTATCTCACTTTTATTTTTATCATTTTACGTGCATTTATTAGGGTTTAAGTATGGTCGAGTCGGCCCAGTGCGATATTGCAGCGTAGAAACTCACCAAACTGGCCTGTGTGATCCCATATAGGGCCGCATGTACATAGAGCACCATGTGACGAATTTTGTGCTTAAGGATTTTCAATTTTTAAAGTCGGCCACCTGCTCAAACAACGTTGTGTGGCCAATTAGCTGTCTAAGTCCACTGCGTGGTACACTTTGCATAATTTTGCTATCTAAATCCCCTGCGCGACGGAGTTTGGAGACTTTCAAACTACCTCGCTTTTGCTGTATCAAA
Source organism: Sequoiadendron giganteum (assembly GCA_007115665.2). NCBI lineage: Eukaryota > Viridiplantae > Streptophyta > Pinopsida > Cupressales > Cupressaceae > Sequoiadendron > Sequoiadendron giganteum. Next base: position 74,463,579 of record CM021101.1, on the reverse strand, counting down.
AGTGAAAGACGATACGAACACCAGAATTTTCCAAGGGAGTTGACGCAGTACTTTCCTTGCGCAGGAGACACCTGAGGTTATTCATTCGAGGGAGCACCGATGTCCAGTACTCAAGCAATTAGCTGATATGCATATATTTCTCCAAGAGTAGCTTGGGATGCTTGGTCTGTGGTTCATTACCTACGTCCCTCCTATGCGAGCACATCTGGGTATGATGCATGCTTTGGCCAAGCGGTGACATAGCGATACCTCATCGTTTCATCATCCTACCGATGAGGCCACTATCACTCTTGAGGATTTATGGTGCATCCTGTGACTACCCATTCATGGAGAGTGAGTGATTTATGATTTGGAGGAGGGGAGGGATTCCTGATTCAGTTTCATATGTGTGGACAAGCTCATGCTCTGTGACGGTCAAGTAGATTGGAGAGATACTTGGGTATAGCCCCTACTTACAACCTTATTTTGGCTGCCATTATTTTTGGCCTTGCAGCTCCTGATCGATGCAACCAATATTTCAGTCTCAGTTGGAGACTAGCATGACAACAGATGTGCACTCACCAAGTGCATTATGTCTAGGGACCAGTGCTACTGGCCTCCCTATACAGGGATTTTCATGAGTTTTCTTATTTGGAAGGTAGAGCTCTTGGGGCTTGATTGACTCTTCTTCACGTTTGGGCATTTGAGCGGATTCCAATACTTCGCCCATTTGTGATACCGGTTGTTTTAGACATTGATGATCCTTTGGTGTGGCAGTATGGTGAGGCGATTATTCACTTCACCCACATGGGTACAGATGGCATAGCTCACTGGCGGTGGGTTCTGGATGAGATGACAGTATTCATTTGGAGGCTGTATATGGGTATGGGCTCGTGGATGGATGATGCAGAGCAACTCTTCTTTGCTTGCTAGGACAGATTTATGTAGGGTCGAGAGCATACTCTAATAGAGAGATACCTTCCAGACAGAGTGGCCAGACAGTTCGGGGAGGTGCAGGATATATACCCGATGCTCAATATATAGCCATCTTTGCCCGTACAACAAAGGAGACAGCATGGGGACAACCCATTCTAGTAGACGAGGCAGTGACCTCATTTAGACAGTTGGTGGCTTGGCCGTGGGCATATGATTAGTGGCTAGCAGATGCAAGGGTGACCCTAGTGTACAGGGCATGGTTCAGGATACCAGTGAGATTGACAATTCTGGGGATAGTGCTTCCATGTCGCAAGACGAGAGGCAGGTCAGCAGGCAGGGGTCGAGGAGGTGTACCACCTCCTCAGCAGTCACCTCTAAGGGATCCAACATAGCATGTGGTAGGACAGGATGGGCAGCCCCATGCAGTAGGGAAGGATGAGCAACCACATGTGGTAGGACATGATGGGCAGCCCCATGTGCCAGCACAACAGCAGCCGGTAGTACAGCTAGCAGGCCAACCAAATGCCCGTAACATATTGATTCAATAGTTACAAGGGTAGGTTCAGGTTTTGACAGCTGAGTAAGATGAGACCCGACAACGAGTTGCTATGATTACAGTAGAGAGAGACCTAGCATGATCCATGAGGGATCAGGAGGTGGGCTGACGAAGGTTGTTAGAGAGTGTTGCTTCCACATCTCGAGGCCGATTGGTTGATATCTGAGATTATAAGGATGCTATCTGAGAGCTCAAGTACTATCGACACCATTACCGACAGTTATTACCATCAGACCGTAGGGTGCTAGAATTTTCTCAGCAGATAGGGAGGTGACCGACAGAGGCACATGGTGAGAGGCAGGATGGGGAGGGCAGCAGCCAACAGGGCCTGCCCCCTTTTGATCATGGGATAGTTTGCTTCAATTTTGATATACGGGCTATAGTATTTTGGGATTATTGTATTATGTACTCGATGTACACCTGATCCAATTTATATCATAATAGTATTTTTTGATGGTATATATGAGATGATTCACCCTTTTATGATATGTATGGTGCACATGTATGATATGCAGATGTATGATGCTTATGAGATGTTATGAGATGTTTCTCTTCTTATGTTTATGTGACGCAATGTATGTAATGGATGCATTTTCTTTTGTGTATTTTTCGTGTTTTAATGATGTAATGCATATTAATGATGGTAATGAATTCAAATGGTAGTGGTTGCAAATGATAATGGACATAAATGATTATGTGGATGCAGGGTGTGTGCATGGGCAATGCTTTGATTACCGTTATGATACCATGTTAGTGTGGAAAGAAGATAGAAGAAATGCATAATTAATGAATTAGTGAGGATGGAGATGGTGATAAATGTTGCTAGGAATTGAGATTTTCAAAGGGTCAATTGCATTATGTTTGATAACACACATAGGTATGATGCATCAACGTATAAGGCACCAGGATGACGTTTGTACCTAGTGTGATGGACTTTGAATTGACAATCAGATAGGAGTATTCTTGTTCACAATTAACATACATACTTCATTCGGGATGTAGTTAAAACATTTTAAACATCTCAAACCAAAACACATAAAAACAAGCTTTCCTATGTGGTCAACAAGATACCTAAAATATTTTCCCTACAAACCAAATAAAACATGCGCAACTAAGTTATTTTACAAGTGTATCCTGCAAGCATAGCAGATAAAAAAGATAATGATCATTGCCCCATTCCTTTCTCTCTAACCTATTTTGTTTAGGCATTATCGAGAGGTCCTTGGAATGAGTGCAAACTAAGATAAGTCTAAACAAGACCAAAATAAAGTAAACAAAAAAGCTAATGTTCTTTGTACCGCTAGCCAAGACTAACTACTATGAAGGGTACCTGATGCTTATGTCCATCGTAGGAAAGTTTCATCCTAGGACATGTTGTGATCAGGGTTTTTTATGGGACTGATTTGGGTGATAAGCTATTGATACTCCGAGTTGACCAACTTGCTTACTTATTGACTTGGACTTCCAAGACTTTTGATGATTGGGCGTTCACTTTGGAATCTACTAGACTTGCTTTTGACTGACTCACCAAAGAGTGAAGGTGATGGTTTAATTTATTATGAGTGATGAAAATCACGAGTGAAAGCGAGATGAAATAGATGCACCATTTTGGGTTTTCAGTTATTTTGAGGTTGTTTTTGGTATTTTCACATTTTTCAATGTTTTTGGCATTTTTAAGATTTAAGACAAACAAACTAATTTAAAGACCTATCCTAGGGGTCTCAGGATTTGATCCGTAGATTAGCCTTGCCTACATTATACATGCAAAGACCACGTAGTTTGATGGATGATAGACTTCATTTAATGAATAGATGGACAAATGAATTGCCATTTTATTACTTAAAGGACTGACTTAAGATGTGGACTGGATGGGCAAACGGATTGCCAATGCAACAGACGCCTAAAGGATTGACCCTAATTGTCTCGAGGGATTATCAAAGATCAACCTTGCCTATGTTCAAGCTCAGAGATGACGTAGTTCGACAAGGTGAAAAACTAACAAGACTAAATGATGAAATTTTTGATGATTTTTTTGATACTTTGACATGTTTTTGGATTTTTGAATGATCTGGATGTTTTTTGGATTTTTTGATGATTTTGAAGAAGATCACGAGAATATACATGAATCCGATCCGATGTTTGTGGGAACATGCCCCCAGTATGGTGCAATAGACTACTTTGATAAAGGCGGGATAGACTGACCTTAGGAATGCCAAGTAGTTCCACGGTGGAATATGGTATGGACCCCAGCTCAAGCTATGGTATGGATGTGAGTGGATGGGTGGATGGATGATTTGAGATGCGATGGAATGAGTGAGTCATGCTAATCCTGGTAGATGGGGGGAGGGTGCTTTATTTACACTTGGTGCCTATTTGCCAGGTTTTCACCAAGGTACTTGTCCAAAGCGCCACTGAAGTGGTTTTCACTAGAGGACAATTTGTTTCTCTTTACTATTTTCAATCCTTTTTTTTATTTTTTTTATTTTTGCATTTTTTTGATTTTTTTGTTGTCACCAAGATGCTCGTTTGCCAGTTTTTCATCAAGGTAACCATTTTTTCAGGTCTTTTTCTGATTGTTTTTGTATTTTTTGGTTCTATACCTTGCAATATTTAGGCATAAAACTTCTGAAGTGAGAGCTATTCATGGGCTCCTACAAGGGCTTGCCTTCCGGTGTCAACAACTGATATGCCCCTGATTTGTAACTTGTAGTGATGACAAAGGGTCCCAGCCAGTTGGGCTCAAACTTTCCCTTTGTATTCAGGTTTGGCACATTCTTTTGGTTTTCTTTCAGCACAAGGTCACCAACTTGGAAAGTGCATTGTCTGATCTTCTTGTTGTAGCTCCTTTTTAGGTGATTTTGGTACACTTGTAGATGATTTAGAGAATCCATGTGCCTTTCATCTAGTAATTCCAGCTCATTCAGTCTTGTAACCCTATATTCCTCATCCGTGATGAGGTTTTGTAGTGATATCCTCAGTGACGGGAGCTCGATCTCAATAGGGAGGGTGGCTTCTGATCCATAGACCAGAGAGAATGGGGTGGTGCTTATTGGTGTGCGGATGCTGGTGAGGTAGGCCCATAAGGCCGAATTTAGCTATAGATGTCAGTCATGACTAGAGTCATTGACTGTTTTCTTGAGGATTTTTAGAATGGTTTTATTTGTAGCTTCTACTTGGCCATTGCCTTGTGGATAGTATGGAGTGGAAAAGCGGTGCTGGATTTTGAAATTTTCACATAAATCATAGACATCTTGATTCTTGAAGGGTGTCCCATTATTAGAGATAATTGATTGGGGAACACCGTATTGGAAAATGAGGTAGTTCAGGATGAACTTGGATATTTTTTTTCCCATAATGTAGGTCATGGAAATTGCTTTGACCCACTTTGTGAAATATTTAGTGGCAGTGATAATGAACTTGTGGCCATTGGATGAGGTGGGCGAGATTTTACCAATGAGATCGAGCCCCCACTGTGAAAAGGGCCAAGGTGTAATAATGGGATGCAGTTCTTGAGTTGGTACATGAATGTGGTCTCCATGTTATTGGCATTGCATGAATCTTTTGACAAAGTTGTGTGCCTCTCTCTCCATTGTCGACCAGTAGTACCCGATTCTCAACAACTTTTTAGCCAAGGTCATACCACTCAAGTGCGAACCGCACATGCCATTATGTACCTCTGTCAAAGCAGTCAGGGCTTCCTCGAGTTTTAAGCAACGTAGTAGGGTTCCATCAATACTTCTACGGAAGAGGGTATCTCCTAGGATGACGAATCGTAAGGCCATTTTGACAAAGGTTCACTTTAGGTTTGGGGTGATGTCAGTGAGGAGGATTCCTAATCTTAGTTAGGTGTATATGTCATGATACCAAATATCACTGAGACCAATGAGTTCACACGTGTATTCTGACTTTGGTACCTCAAATGTGGATACGAGAAGCTGCTCTACCAGGAATTCGTGTTTCGAGACGTTGCAAGGGATGTCTAGTAAGGATCCAATTGTTGCCATTGCATCGGCTGCTTTGTTGTTTGTCCATGGTCTCTACTCAAAGGTGATGTCAATGAATGATTTTTTGAGGCTTTCTACCACCTTTTTGTATGGTGCGATCTTATCATCCTTAGTTTGGTATTCACCATTGACTTGGTTGATGATAAGTTGTGAGTCCCCATAGACCTTTAATGTCATTATTCGCCACTGTGCTGCAATCTTGAGGCCTATGGTCAAAGCCTCGTATTCTGCAATATTGTTGGTACAAGGGAATGCCAGTTTATATGATCTGGGTATACAGTCTCCTTGTGGGGTGATGAAGAACACATCGGCTCCTAATCCATGTTGCATGTGAGAACCGTCAAAGTATAGCTTCTAGTGGTCGGCTACACCAAGGTTGAAAAGGGACTCATCTAGGAATTCTGATATGAGTGGGTTGTCTATGTAGATGGGAGCTTTTGTGAGCTGATCCATAATGACTTGTCCCTTTATGGATTTTTATTCTACATACTCAATATCATGCTCAGACAATATCATTACCCACTTAGCCATTCTGCATGTAAGCATTGCTTTTGACAATAGATATTTTAGAGGGTCTATCTTGGCAATCAGCTTGATTTGATGAGCTAGCATGTAGTGTCTAAATTTTTGAGCTGTAAATACCAGTGCTAGGCAAGCCTTTTCTATTGATGTGTAATTGAGCTCGTGCCCCACCATTGTTTTGTTGATGTAGTAGATGGCTCGCTTAGTTCCATTTTCATCATGTTGGGCTAAAAGGGCGCCAAGGGTGGCTGTTGTTGCTGAGATATACAAAATCAATGGTTTCCCTACAATTGGTGGCATTAACACAGGTGGTGTAAGTAGATATTCTTTTATTTTACTGAATGCTTGCTCGCATTTTTCATCCCATCTGAAAGTTACTCCCTTGTGAAGTAGGTGTGAATAGGCAATTTTCTTATCTACCAGTTGTGCTATGAATCCTCAGATGGAATGGAGTCTACCTTGTAATCCTCTTAGTTGTTTTAACGTTCTTGGTGCTTCCATTTCAAGGATTGCTTTTACCTTTGCAGGGTCCACCTCTATCCCTCTCATTGAAACTATGTATCCCAGCAGCTTTCCTGATTGTACCCCAAAGACACACTTCTTCAGGTTGAGTCTGACCTTGTATTGTTCTAGCCTGTCAAAGAAAGCACTTAGAGTTGCTACATGGTCTTGTCTCTTCTTTGATTTAGCCAGTATGTCTTCCACATAGTCTTCGACTATTTTATGGATCATGTCATGGAAGATCAATGTCATGGCTCTTTGGTATGTAGCTCCTGCATTTTTCAACCCAAATGGCATTACATTCCAGTAGTAGGTGCCCCAAGGACATGTAAAGGTTGTCTTATGTTGGTCTTCCTTTGCTATCATTATCTGATTATACCCCGAGAAACCATCCATTAGGGATAGCATCTCATGTCCAGTCATCATATCCACTATCATGTCAATGTTGGGTAGTGGCAAATCATCCTTAGGACATTCTTTGTTTAGGTCTTAGAAATCAGTGTAGATGTAGATGCCCCCTTTTGGTTTTGAGACAGGTAGAAGATTTGATACCCATTCTAGATAGTCGATCGAGCGTATGAAGCCAACATCCAAAATTTTTTGCAGCTCGATCTTTATGAGTAGGGCTATTTGTGTGTGCATCTTCCTTAAATTTTGTCTGACTAGTTTTGCTCCGGGGTAAACAGCTAAATGATGAACTACTACTTCAAGGTCCAAAAAAAATTTACCTTTCTTTCTTTTAGGAATGCTGCCAATAGTTCTTGTTCTTCTGTTTGAAGTGTTTGAGCATAGAATGTGATTTGCGGCTCTATTTCTGTTCCCAAGTTGACAAGGTTGCATTGTTTTTCCAATACTGCTAATTTCACCTGATGTAGAGCAGTAGGGGGGGATTGAATGCTTCATCCTCTGGGGCCTCAGAGAGGTTTTCACCATCGGGTGTGTCCTTTATTTTTATATTTTGTGGTTAGAGAGTGCCACAGTGTGGTTTTCACTCAATAACTCAGAGCTTATTCTCAATATTTTTCTTTTGCGATTGAAGGAATCAATCGTCTCCCCATAGTATGCCTGTGTGTTCAGTGTGATGTTGAATCTAGCCTTGTGATCCCCGCATGGAACTATATCCCTTAGTCCCATGAATTCCGAGAGGGCCTCATTGTTTTTGAATGAGTCTAGAATCAGTGGTCCTTGTTGGTCATGATCGATGAGTTGGGGGTGTACTAACGTAATTTGGTGGGTTGGTTGGTTTGACTTAGCTGTGGAGGCACTTATCATTAACAAGGTGGAATCCTCAAAAATCCTAGGGAGACTTGCTATAGTATCCTCATCATCACTAATAGCACAAACATCAGTGACGTCAAAGGTGTAATTATCGAGTGGGATCCCTAAGCAAATAGGTGGTCTAGGAGTGGTTGTTGTTACCTAAGGAGAGGACTTGACTGCTCTTCTAGGAGTACCTATGCCACGTACGGTTATACTCAGAGGAGCATAGCCGAGGCCAAGGTTTCACATTCTTCTTTTTACAATGATGGGCTCCAATCGTCCATCATTGTTTCTTCCTAGGCTCTCATTCTTGTTATAGCCCATACAAAACATCATTTGTAACCCTCTGTTAGTTTCCTCCATGGGTAGGGTGGGTGTGGGTCTTTCATCTTGGTATAATTTTTTCAAGATGTCTTCTTCATCCACATTCTCCTGACTGAGATCCCCCCAATGGTGGAATCCAGAGGGTTCTGATCTAATAGTGCAGACTGGTGTTTAAACCAGCTGGGATTGCCCATGTGACCTAGGAGATTGTGGTAACTCTCCTACAACAAAAGAATTTCTCCTCATTCTATAATCACTGCATCCATTGTCCTCTATCATGTTCTTAATCTCGGATATGTCAGGGATGGTGGATGCCTCTATCGTAGAAGTGGAGGCGAGATTGGCTAGGTCTATGGATGAAGTATATGGTCCTTCATCATTTTTGGGTACTTGAGGGATCTTGTAAAACTTGGCTTCCATGTTTTTGCAATAGGCAAAAGGTTCGAAATCCCCATGTATAGTGACCTCCTCATTCTGATGTGAGAATTTAATGCATTGGTGATAAGTTGAGGCCACTGTCTTCATTCCATGTATCCATGGGCATCCCAGGAGGATGTTGTATGGTAGATCGAGGTCGAGAACCTGACAGGTGGTTTCCATGGTTGGCGGCTCCACTTGGATGGGGATCTTGATAGTGCCCTGAGACACTCTTACCTGGTCATCATATGCCCTTTATTGTGATGTTTTTGTTCTTATTGATGGAATCATCAACGAATCCCAATTTCTTTATAAGCTTTAGCGAGCAAATATTAAGGCCTACACCTCCATCTACCAGGACTTGTTTGACTTTATTTTTATGTATTAGTACTTGGAGGTGGAGTGCACGGTTATGAGATGGCTGCGGGGGGAAATTTTGGTCTAAAAATGTAATGAGATTTGGGGTAACGATGTTACCCACCATAGCCTGAAATTTCTCTGTGTCAAGGGTGGTAACAATGGTAGACGCAGCTAGTGCTTCATCAAGGATCTTCCTATGGGCAGCGGATATTTTTAGTAATTCCATGATGGAGATTTGGGCGGGTGTTCTTGTGAGCTGGTCAATGACATTGTAATCATAGGGGATGGATTTTGTACTAGAAATGGGGGTCTTAGTAGGTGCCCCAATGATGGTAACCTTTCTACCTCGTGCGGTGACTCCACAGTCATTATTGGCTCCCTTGATATTTATGATGGTGACCATTTCATCAATGCATCCAACTATCTCCTCATATACTAGATTAGCACTAGCATACTTTTGCTTGCCCTTATTATTTCCTTGGTTATGATTCGACATCAGATTCGTGTAAATTTTTCAGGTCTTGGTTTCCAGCCGACTGCTCAATGTTGATGACCTTGTCCTTAATGAGGTCTTGGATGATGTTTTTGAGTCTCATGCAATTGGTGGTGGTGTGTCCTTTGACTTTGTGAAAGTCACAAAGAAGATTCTCATTATACCATAGCGGCTTGGTCATGGGTTCTGTGTATTGCTCAGAGTTAGAGATCTTGATTAGATTCTCTTTGACTAGCTTCTTCATTGTGGACTCAATCGATTCACCAAGAGCTATGAACTTCCTCTTGGGGGAAAACTTGTTGTGGGGAGGTGGTCCTCCTTGATTACCCAAATTGTTGACTTGATTGGTGGATGATGGTTGTGGTTTTGCTACTACCGCATTAATCTACACATTGTTGTGATTATGATTTTGCGGTTGATGATGGTTCTGGGTATTCTGCTTAGGGGCACTGATGACCACTTTAGCATCAACCACGCCGTCATTTGTGACATTTTTATTCCTCGACCATGTCTAAGGTTTATCATTGTAGTTGTTAGATGGGTGATTGTCCTGCGGTGTAGTGAATGTTGGTGCGCCTCCTTGCGCAGTAAGGTGTCTTTCGATGTTGAGCGCCTTTGGAATCAATTGGTCGTATGATGTGATGCACTACATTTTAAAGTAAAACTCCAAGTTTTCATCTAGATTGGCTATGATGGTATAGACTTGTTGTTCCTCTGGCATGGTCCACTTGCTTTGATTGGCCTTGGATTTCCATCTTTGCAAGAAGGATGTGAATAGCTCTCCTTTTCCTTGTTTGAGTGCAGATAGTTCTTCCAAACTAACATCCACACCCATATTGAAAACCATTCCATAGCTGGACTAGTCAGGCTTCGGGGGAAGAGTTGTATTAGATACATGTCATCATATGCAACTTCCATTCCATAGCTGGACCAGTCAAGCTTCGGGGGAAGAGTCGCATTAGATACGTGTCATCATATGCAACTTCCATGCAGTGTACCTGAAATTCCTTGATGTGGTTTTCAAGGTTGCCCGTTCCATTGTATTTGTCAAATTTGGGGATCTCAAATCCCTTTGGGAATGGTACCATGGTGAGACTCCTATCAAATGGATAAGGGCACAAATTTCCTGGTGTCCTTGTGGTTTTTCCTACTTGTAAGTGCAACAATTGTTGTGAGAGCAGTTTGTTTTGTGTTGCGACATCCTTGCTTAGATCGAGGGGTGGGATGAATGAGTTGTGAGGTGTTCAAGGTGTTTGATGGGTGAGGAGAGTACTAGTGGGTGTTTGCTACAAGCTCGATTGTGCATTCAAAGCATGATGGTATGCCTTCATTTGTGTCAACAACGCTTGTTGTTGATCTTGATGCTGTTGTTCTAACAATGCTTGTTGTCGGTCCATCTGCTGTTGTTCCCATGAGGCCTACTGTTGGTCAATCTGTTGTTGAGCTAGTAAAGCTTGTTGTTGGTCTAACTGCTATTGTGTCTGAAATTCTTGTAGGGCTTGTTGGTAGGCTTGCAGATGGATTGCTTGCAATTGTGCTTGGTATTGTGTTTTGGCTTGGGCTTCAACTTGCACTTGAGCTTGGGCTTGGGCTTGTGCTTGCGCTTGAGCTTGAGCTTGGACATGTTCTTGTGCTTGCGCTTGCACTTGAGCTTGTGCTTGCGCTTGCGCTTGAGCTTGTGCTTGCGCTTGAGCTTGCGCTTGCACTTGAGCTTGGGCTTGAGCTTGTGCTTACGCTTATGCTTGAGCTTGGGCTTGTTGCTTTTTCTGGAGTACTCTCTATTGGTTGGCCCTTTGGAGGGTTTGGATTAGTGTGGTGAATGAGTTTGCCGTATTGGCTTTTGGTGGGATTAGTGGTGGAATAGGAATCATGCCAATCGTTGTGGTAGGTGGAGGGATTGTGGTGTTCATTGAGATTTGTGTTGTGTGGTTGAGATGATTGGTCCTTGAGATGGTATGGTTTGGGATACTTGAGGACCAATTGCGGTGGTGGCTTGTATGGTTGCCACTTGTTGTTGTGATGGTGTGGGCAAGAAGAGGGAATTGGGCATGATGTTTTGATTGCTAGGCTCCAAGAAACCATCGATGTTGATAGGAGGAAAACCAATCCAAGGGGTGATGTGGTGGCAAATGAAAATGGGAGAAGAGGTGGAATGTTACCTTGGAAAAAAGGATTTGCAACGTCAATTGTTTCAAACAAGCTTCCTTCTTCAAGTGGTAGAGAAACTTGTATGTTTGATTGACAAGCTGGTGTTGCACGGAATGAAGATGATCCAACGTGGTTATGGAAGGTGAGTGGGACGTATGGGTGGGATGGATTTTCCAGAACAGATGTAACTGGCGTGGTGGTGCTGATTGCTTCTTTGTTAGCCACAAGGTGGTGTTTTTGCAATTCTTGGAACATGCCACTCCCCTTTTTCACATTTAGTAAGGTTGGTGTGATGACTGATGTGGTTTAAGGTACTTCTTGATTGATATTTGACATTGGGGATGCATTTGGAATAGGAACATCTATACTAGTGCTTGCGTCAAGGTCGGGAGGGGGCAGGACCTCTCCTCTTGCTATCGTATTTAGGTACTTGAACATAGCACTAAAAATTTTGTGGTTCTCTGGATTTTGAACCATTTCCATGGTTTTCGATTGTGTCATCCCCATGTCTTCATTCATTATGTCCTCTTGATGACTCCTCTTGAGGATTTTGTGATGATAAGGGAGAGTTGCTTGGGGGATTGCTTGATCCCACTAGGTTCACTTCAGTGTTTAAATGACTCATGTCCATAGAAGTTGATATTTCTCTGATATTCTCCATGTTCTTCTTGTGTTGATATCTTGTTTGGACCATAAAAAATAGGGATTTGTTCGATCCTAACCGTTTAGGTCCAAAAGAGAAGAACTAGGGAAGCTAAAAGATGAAAGATGGTGATAATGGTGATGGGCTAAATGGATGGCGATGAGTGAGTGAAATTTTTTTTGAAGAACTTTTGAAGGTATATGCTAAACTTGTAAGGGCTTTTGATTTGATTGATTGTGATAATTTCACTAGATGCGTTAAGTCAAACAGGATTTGTTGTGAAGTTGTATTCCCTAGGAAGTTGCGTTATCCTAGGGGAACTTGCACAAATGGATGAATTGACTAAATGTGTTAAGCCAATGTAATTGTGAACTAATAGACTTTAGGAAGTTGCATTATCCTAAAGAAATTTTTTTGAATGGTTGAGACTATGTTGGCTAGGTGTGTTAAGCCAAGATATGGTGATGTTGATTTAGCCCTCTAAGTTTAGCGTGATGATTGTTTCTAGAGTTCACAAAAGGTTTGATGATGAAGCGGGATTTGGTTGATGGAGGAAAGAATGAGAATGACAAATTTGATCTTGAACCTTAACCTAGATACGACTCTCTCTACAAAACCTCGGTATTGAAGAACCTGCTAGACTTCCTATGGGAGAAAAGCAAACCTTTGAAAAATTTCGGGATTTTGTTGACAATAAAATGCATACAATGCGGGATTATTCCTTGAGGATTTTTCATAAAAGTTGTATACAAGTCTCTCCCTTACTTCAAGGAGCATCTCAAGGCGTTTCTCATGGATTTTTAGACTTACTTTCTTGAAGTTTGGCTTTGGGATTTTGATCTTGCGGGAAATCAATGGAAACAACACATATGTAGTTCAATTTGTCTCTTTATCTTGGTTTAATGAAATTCTTTTTATCCAAGACACTTGCTTGCTTAGGTTTCAAGCTATATGTCTAGTGTCCCACTTTCTTTCTCATCCCACAAAGTCCTTTGTGTGGAAATCGAGGAAAATAGGGCAAAAATTCCTTATGTTTAACCTTATTGAAAATAAATGATGGTAGAATTTGTGCACTTAGAAACCTCTAGGAATATGATTCGTAGGGAAAGCAAGAGTGTCCAACTTCATCAAGAGGTATTGTTTTCCCACAAGGTGTTTGAAATTTGAAGGTTTTTGTGAATGTTTGTTTTCAAGTGTTTTGAGGACAAAGCAGTGTGTTCTTTCCAAGCTATTTTACACTCCTAGGGTGATGAGGAAATATCTTGTTGGGTTCCCACTTGGATAAATCTAGCTGCACATATCTTGTGTGAATGGCTAAATGTTTGACCACACTGGCTCCCCTCCACGACACTCACTTATTCGATTCAGCCAAGCATTAGTACCCATGAATCTCCAATGGCATACTTTCCAATTCCACAACAAGACCGCATGTATAATGTGGGTCGGCCTCAAAGGACATAACCTTTTGCACCAACAAGATAGACAAGGTTTTGGCCTTTTTCTAAACAAGGGGTTTTAATTCGGGCATTTCGTTCATGGGGGATTACCCAACATCGGTGAGAGTCCATTGTTGTCCATCTCGTCAAAATAATCCTCGTGATTCTTGAACTTTCCTCAAGAATCCACACCTATATACCGGTTGGAAGTCGCTTGGCTTTAGTGTGTTCCTAGTTGGGTCATTCCCTTGGGTGATTACTTTTTCCCACAAGGCAGGCCCTCTAAGATAAACAATAGCGAACAAAAATAATTCATAGTTTGATCGAATTTTGTTTAAAAACAAAAGGAGAACACTTAGAATAAGTTTTATTCACACTCGCATGTTTTGTTCATTTTTAAGTGCCCAAATTGAAATGTGGAGACAATATTTTTAACAACTTAATATTATCAAAAAAAAATTGATTCTCAAGATTGCAATGAAGTGCGAGAGAAGCGCATACACATTTTAGATAATATTAATTTGTAAAAAATATTGCAAAACATGGAATACATTGGTTCATTTTAAACCTCAAAGCAATGATGACTTCTTTTTAAGCACCAAAATGAAGTGTGAGTTTGCCTTGTTCAATTGTTACCTTTCTAAACCAAATCTAGTGTGTTTGCCTAAAGTTCTTTTTAGCCCCTTGGAAACTTTTGAAAACAAAATTTGATTGTTCTTTTTAGAGCCCAATGAAAATTTAGTGTCCAAAGATCAAAGATTTTTTACTAAATTTCTTAAAGAGTGTTGAGGAACACTTTTAATGTTTAAAAACACTTTGTACAAACAAGCATGGTGTCATGAAAAATTTGATTGTTCTTTCTAAAACGCAAAGTAAGATTAGTACTCCTAAGGTCAAATATTTTTCTAACAAATTTCTTAAAGAGTGCTAAAGAACACTTTTAGTGTTTAAAAACACTTTGGTTTGGTGCACATGATGACTTCTTCCTTTGCTCCAACCTGCAAAATAACAGAAAAATAGAGATGAATAAAGACAAGAAATCAGATTAGAGGTTAAAAAAAATCCATATTTATAAAGCACATGTCAATTTCAAAATTTACTGTCTTCCCATGGTGGAGTTTGAAAAAGAGGTGGAGTTTGGAGAAGTGACAAAGTTTTTAAGAAAGATGGTGCTATATAGCGCCGCACGGGTGACTTTGGGTGGCGCTCTGCAGAGGCAGAGAGCGCAAAAGTGGTGCGACAGAGTCCCGTGGTACAGTTTGTAAGCGGCCTCATTTGGGAATTTGAAATTTTTAGGCGGGAAAGGTTACATGGTGGAGTTTGGAAAAAATGTGGTGCAAAATAGAGCCACGGTGATGAAGGCGATGGAGTTAGGACCTGTGCGGTTGACTTAGGAATTTTTTTAAAAATGACATGCGAGAATCCATGGCAGTGTTTGGAGGATTCAACCGCAAGTGAATATGGAGCCGCGGTGCTGGAGGCGGCGAAGTATTGCACCGCGCAGCTGAAAGCGGTGCGATATAGCACCACGCAGGCTAGTTTGCCTGTATCTGCAAGAAAATGTTAGAAACCGCAGAAATTTAAAAACGTGAGTGAATTTTTCGATTGCTGCCCTCCTTCTAGCGCCAAAATGTGAACCCCTAAACCTACAAATGCACAAAGATGACAAAAATTGTTAGTGTTAGATCAAAATGCATGCAAAGAGTGAAGGATTCCCCATGAAATCCACCTATTCAAACTAAAATTAGGAAAATGAAGAACATAAAACAAGAAAATTAAACTAAATCCTAATTTAGCCAATAGATTGATGATCTTATGGGGGAATTGGTGCCAATGAGATGTTGCAATTGGCCCTTTCCCAATTCCTATGGTTGCAATGTAGATTGATGGAGAAATGGTCAAATCTCCAGAGAGATTTGAGTATAACCTTGGTGCAAATATGAAAATGTGAGGTGTGCTTGAATGAAATGGGAAAAATTAGCTCTCAATTGAAGAGAGTAACTTTGCATGTGAATTGTGGATGAATATTGAGAGGAGAGGTCTCCAATTTATAGACTTCTATTTGGAAGAAGTGATTAAGATTGAGCAATGTGAGACAAAGGATAATCCAATGGCATTGTGCCACTTGTCCACATGTGATTGGATGAGGAATGAGCACATTTTGGCCAATGTGCATGATAAATGCATAAAGTTGAATTTGAAATGGTGAGTTGACATGTTGAAGGGGGAAGAGAAATGAATTTAATGTCACTTGGCTCAAGGCCAAGGACATGTAAGATACATTGAATGCCTTGTTGGAAGGATCAAGTCCACTTGGCCTTTTTGAATTCAAATGAGGGAATATTCCATTTTGATGCTTTGTGAGGGAAAATAGAAGAATTAATAAATCAAAGTAATTGATTTGTTGTGCAACTTGCATTCTCTAGAGGATTTTAGTGAGAAGGATTAATTTAATCAATGTTTTGATTAATTTAATGAAGAATTAGGTGATGTGAAAATTTTAGACTTAGATTTATGAATTGATTTAAGTCAAGAATTGAGAGAAAATGATTTATTAAATAAATGATTTGATTTATTTAATCAAGAAGGAATATGTTATATTAAATCAAATAAGGTTTTAATTTATTTAACTTAATAGGAGGATTTTAGAGATTTTAATTAAATAAAATGATTTATTTAATTAAATAGATAAGCAATGGTTAATTAAATTAATTGATTAATTTAATCATTTGAAAGAGGAAGACTTAATCCAATAAATAGTGATTTATTGAATTAAAAGATAAAATGTGATTTAAGAGGAAACATTGTTAGTAATCGGGATCAGGTGTGCCAAAACGAACTTGTACATTTTCCATGTCTATAGGTACAACTTTCACTCTCCCCTTTACATAGCCCGCTAGGAAACGTGCTTGAGATAAAACCTTGGGGTGATGAGGCCCCATAAAAAATTGTCTACTAAAAATAAATGGTTATGGTGTTGCTTTTGATGCCTAAGATCATACTTTAGAGTCACGAGGTTAGAGTATACATAGAACAACCACACCTAAGGTAAATAACATATTTTAAAATAATGATGTTTTTGATTCCCAAGATCAAATAAGGCACAAAAGAAGAGCGTACATATCATTAGTCTACTAGACATGGAAAAAATTTCTTCTTTTTAAACCCACATGGAAAGTTATCTAAACTGGAAATTGAAGACATGCACAAGTTTTAGATTTAGTTCTTTGGCAAGCATACTTACATCAAAATAGTTAGTAATTTAAATGATGTCTTTGTCAATTGAGCTACAATAAACAAATTCAGTAGTATAAACGTAATGTCTTTTTCAAATGGTTGCTACAAAGCTTAAAAAAAAAGATTAATAACTA
Organism: Sequoiadendron giganteum; assembly: GCA_007115665.2. Lineage (NCBI taxonomy): Eukaryota > Viridiplantae > Streptophyta > Pinopsida > Cupressales > Cupressaceae > Sequoiadendron > Sequoiadendron giganteum. The sequence goes on along the minus strand of CM021101.1, from coordinate 74,446,629 downwards.
GAAAAACACTAACTTAACTAAATTAAATTACCTTGAAAAATAAAATTTAGGAATTACATACCTTTTTTATTCAACAAAAAAATGTGTCACAAAAATAATTGCAGTGCAAAAAATAGATAGATGCATTCCAAAATACGAATGCGGTGTAGAAACTAGATAGATGTGTTATAGAATCTGCAAACACCAAAATCACCAAAAATGAACAAAAATATAACCTAGAAATGATAAATGCAAAGTTAGGGTTTCACAAATTAATTTTTAGTTCTTTGTAATGATAAAAAACAATGATTTTTAATGAAAAATAAAGAAAATGAAATCTCAATCAATTACGTTGTTGATTTCAATAAATACATCACAAAAAACAATGCATGCATTACAAAACTCCAGAGATTCATTACAAAACTCCATAGATGTGTTACATAACTCCATAGATGCATTGCAGAACTCCATAGACGTGTCAAACTACACTCATGTAGATGTGTTACTGAACCTATCACTTCAAAAATTTCTATTTTTTCACAAAATTTGTTAATGTTTCACATTAGGTTGACCATTTGTACAACCAAAAATCAGGAAAATATGGAAGAATAATTAAACAACCACCAACTGTTAAATTCAAGCAACTAATTCCAATCTATCAATGAAGAATAAATAAATGCAAGAAGCATAAAGATAAATCAAATTATATACCATTTCTCACATGAAACATTGAATCACCTCCATTGTCCTTCTCAATTTTTCTTTGAAAGCTATTATTGCTATCAGATTTTATGTGTACACAATCACAATAAGCTCAAATGAATGTGATGAAAAAATATCAAATATTCATGGTTAACCTTCAAATGAGGATGAAGGTTGATTTTATAGAAAATTCCAAATTTGATGGATGGTCAAGATTCAAGGAAGAACTAAAGAGATCGACAGTGGAGAATGAATGAGAAGAATTGATTGATTCGTTAATTGTTTGATGATTTATCTAACTAATTGCATAATTCAATTAAGAGAATTTATTGAGAAGCTAACTTAGTTTGAGTGGTAGTAGACTACATTGATTTCTTAGAGAACTCGAAGTGAGTGGGAGTGAATTTGATAGATTGAGGAGATGACCGAAATTGATTGAGTAGTGGACTAAGAGTGAGTCTCAGTCAGAAGATGAGTTTGAAATGCATGAGATTTTATAATTAATTAAATTAATTAATTATTAAAAGCATGTGCAAATGGTTTAGATTAATAAAATAATTAATTTTATTTATTTATGGAGATTGGATAATGTTGAAGAATTAATGGATAATTAAATAATTAAAGTAATTATTTAATTTGGGTAAGGGATAATGGATAATTAAATAAACATTAATAATTTATTTAATTAATTTAGAAAAATAAAGGTGATTAGTGACGTAATTAAATAAATAAAATTTATTTAATTAATAAAGAAAGAATAATATTAGAGTGAATTAATTAAATAATATAAAATTATTTAATTAATAGTTGAATATGAAATTGGTAATAATGAAATAATTGATGATTATTTAATTATATAGATGAGATGAGAATTAATGTAAAAACATTACTTGTAGACTAGGATAATTTTGAGTGTTTACATCTCCTATCTTAAGTGTGTTAGAATGGAAAAAAAAGTGATAATGTAAATGAAATCTATGAAAGTAACTCAAGGAGTGCAAACGAGAGTGTTAACAAGGAGATGAATATCACAGGGTGCCAATTTAAGGAAAAAAATAGTTGAATTAAGGATAGGTAGTAGATGGTAAAATGTTCTAAAATGGTAGAGAAATTTAGCTCTGAAAAAGTGCAACCACTAAAAAATAACAATGTAAAGAGATATGTAACCTTAATTTTGTGAAATGAGTTAGAGGAGGTAGAAAAGGGCTAAGGAAAGGGTTGAATGGACCTAAAAACATGCTAGGGATAGGATACCAACATGAGTCCCAAATATAATGGAGAATTGTAATGGGATTTAATATTTGACATTATAAGATTTATTTTTATTACAAGTAACATGATATTTTGTAGAGCTAGAATTATAAAGCAAAACCTATATAGATTACATCTTGAATTCCAATCACATCTATTTATAGCTTAAATTTTCAAATAATATATTCCTCAATATTGTGTTCAATTTACTTTTGGAATCATACTTTTATGAAAATATAGAAGATTATTTTTATTTAGATAAATGCAATACAATAGTATTTTTTCTTTTATATACTATTCTCGAGCTATGGCAATAAAGAGCCTTGCCCAAAAATCCTCAATAACTACTAATGTTTTCCAAGGAAAAATATTCTTTCTAGAGGATATGCTATTGTAAGTTTGGAAAGACTCCCTGTGTAGTGTCATATTCTAGAATTAGAGCATATGCTATTGTAAGTTTGGAAAGACTCCCTGTGTAGTGTCATATTCTAGAATTTTTCCAAATTCAACATCAAACCTAATTTCTTTTGTAAATAATGAAATACCTTTTTCTGGGCTATTATTAATTATTATGTTGAAGTGGTCTTCATTAGGTCTTCAATAGTGTGTTAGAAAATTAGTAAATCTACCACTAAATTTGATCATTTTATGGTATTTTAGAGTTTAAAAAATACACACATATAAGTACATGTCAAAATATAGAATATAGATACAATTCAGAATATTTTTATTAAATAATAAATATTAGATAAGATCTTCATTGTTGCACTACATTAGAAATTTATAAATAGGAGTATATTCTTAGTTTATATATAGCAATTTTATAGTTAATTTTACTAGAAATTATGTATTTGATAATTAGTCACATAACTAATATAAGGAACTATGTTGAATATTTAATTTATTCCCTTAACAATTAAAAAAATATCTTCATAAAAACTAGTTATATAATTATAATATTTCATCAAAAGAATGGCTATTTTGGAATATTTTCAAGCATTTCCTTTTCACTTTATGTTTGTTAGAGACCTAAAGTTTATTGTTTCTAGTATTGCTTGTTAGGGTCTCTTAATCACTACATTATTTCAAGTGTTGAATTTAGTAGGTCTATGTATGTTCTTCAGCTTCAACTACCAATAATATGTATAAATATAATATAATAAATGTCTTCCTTTGGAGGAAGAGGAGAATTCTCTACATGTAATATGAACCTAAAATTACTAGAAAATTTGATAAATGATGCATTCCACCCTAGAACTGTATAGTATGTAAAATGGGTTTTGCTACCACACAATAGAATATTTGTTACTATTGAACTAATTAAATATTACACTAATTGAAAATAGATATTCTTGTGACCATTTCACATTAACTATTATTGTTAGTACATGAAAATATATATCTTAATATTTGAAAGGTTATTTCCAATGAATAATTATCATAACTTTTTCAATAAGTAGGGTTCAATGTCAAAATTAAGTTCCTTGTAGGATAAAGTTAAATTAAATTTCATAGCTCCTATGCATTGTTCTATTCAAATTATAAAGATTTTGACAAAAAAATATGTAAATTTTTTGTATGCACATTAAAAACTATATATAATTTTCTATCAAAACCTTAATATTCCTACATAGAATATGGAAGAATCATATTTTTAATTATTTTGGGTATGTGCAAGATCATCATGGAAAAAACAAGCCTTTAAGTGGCGATGAAAGTTTAGAAAATCAGAGTTAGACAACTTGACGCAAAAATTTGAATAAGTTATCTATATTATTTCAAAAATATATAAGAATAGAATCTATAGCAAATTGAATGTAGTTTCTAAACTACTAGGTTTATTTTTTTTTTAAAATGTATTTGGTGAAAATTTGAAATTTCAATGCAATAGTACTTAAATTTCAGGGAAAAAATAAGAAGTAGGTGTCTGTTTGACCACCCTAACCACAATAAAATGATAATATTTTAGATATAAGTAGAGGACTCATGTCTCGATGTGATGTAGATTTTTTTGTAATTTTTTTCCAAGTAAATAATTAATTATGAATTTTTTATTACAAATTTTTAAAAAATATAAAAACTCATATGTTTGACCACCTTAACTTGGTCAAAACTTCATGAAAATCATTTTTTTTTAATCCTATAGTATGTGAAACATAGAATGTGATGCATGTTTTGGATTCAAAAAATGTGATACCGTTTGAAAGCTATAGATGGTTTTCAATCAGCCTATCAATCAAGAATTTAGTCATAATTCAAATAGAAAATGAATAATAATTATTTAATTTATTGAAAGTAAAACATAATTTATATTGGTGGAAAATTGAGAATCTCTTTTAAAAACCCTTTTCATTTCATCAATTTTAGGTAAAAAAATGTCGTCAACCACATGGGCCATCATATCACTTACATATCGCCACTTTTTGGCCCATCATGATCCTACACATACCCTTTTATCTACTAGAAGTGTTTTGACTCTAGAATTCTATATGGTTTTCATCTCATCCCATCCCCTTCACACCTTAGTAATTTACAATAAATTTGTCTCTACTTCCTTAACTCAAGACCATATTTCTATGTTTCATCAACAAAGTTTATATTATTAATAATTTAAAATTAGTGATGGTAGGGGATTGATTAGAGCTAAAAAAATTATATAATTCCCACCACAAACCACAACAAATAAATTTTGGAACTCCTAATTGAAGCTATAGGGACACATCCCACCAAATATATATATATATATATATATATAATACAATGTAATAGGGTAAGAGAAAATGTAAATAGAATAAAACATAAAAGAGTATCAAATGTTTATTACTGAAAATGGATTAATCCCTCAATGTATGCATGTGATGGATGAATACTAATACATATATATCTTGAGTTATCTCATATGCACATTATGGTAGAATATAATTAGTTTAATTTTTGTATGATAGTCTATCAGTTAATCTATTTATAGTTTGTGTTAATCTTTGATCTCTCTATCACTTCTGATTCTAGGGTATAAATACACCATATAGAGATTACTTGGGTCTCGATACTTGAATTTGTGTTCCCCCACTTTCTTGATAATAGTAGTTCTATTGTTGGGACATTGGTTAGGTATTCTAGAGTATACAAAGAGGAAATTTTAAAAATCTAATATCAAAAGGAAGATTTAGGAAAAGAGAATATTTTTATGTTAGTCAATGACACTATCTCCTTTGTGTCCACCTCATGAGAGGGAGTTAGGCATCAAGGGGATCGAGAATAAAAGGGATATCTCTAAAAGAAATCATTGAAAGTATGTGAGTGATAGAAAGAATTTATAAAATAACTAACATGGGAAAGATAAAAGAGTCACACAACAACAAATCCAAATGACCCATGAAAAAAGGAAACAATAAGTAAAGATCTAGATTAAAGAATAAACTGAGTTCAAAAATATTTTTAGCATGGCAAGCCCAAATAAGAAAATAAGAATAAAAATAATGGAGAGGAGAAAAGGATTGAGCATGCCAAGGAACATTTTGTTAAAAAGAGAAAGGGAAAAGTAGTCCTTGAAGGAGAAGAGAAGGATCCAGAACTAGCGATCTCTCCCTTAGATAAAGAAAAATAAATCTTATCAAATTTAGAAATAAGTATAAATGAACACATAGAATCTAAGAAGTAGTTGGTAGATGGTTTGAGTAATAAAAATGATAAGACACTATCGTACTTGACCAAGACACCATCAGCAAGACCAAATCTTTCCAATATCATAATCAACTTAGACGAAAAATTGATGGAACTCTTAAAAACCACATAAAAACAATTATTTGTTGAGGGAGAATATTTTAAACAATTAGTCAATAAAAGCGTGATAAAATAAAGGAGAGAATAAATAGAACAAGAAAACAAAGTCATGTTTAATATGAGAAAATAAATGTTAACAAATAGAATATCACTTAGAAATGAAAAGTTATCACCAAGGATGAAACATGATGTTTTGAAGAGTCACAACCCCCAAACCAAGATCCATCCCATATGCCCTATAAAGAAAAAAGAATATCAGTTGAAGAGACACTATAGGATTTGACCCCAATTTTCGACGGCCTTTCGTCAAAATCTCGACTATACATTATCGTTCGGCCGATGAATCACAGAAGTCAGCACCGTCGCTCAAATTTCATCTACATCCTAATGGGCTGTAAAACGTCGACCTCACGATGCATTCTCGTCAAAACCGTGACGCCCACTTCATCGATCGCGTGACGAACAATACCCGGATGATGGGAGGCATACCTTTGCCAAACTGTCGGATTAACAATGTAAGTCTATCACCATTACGACACAAGTTCGACGTATTACCAATATCGTTGAGAGATCAAGATTGTTATAGCGATCAAAATTGTCTGAGAAGATATTTTAGGAGGACTGGATATTGGTCTCAGCAATAACTTTTCATTGGCGAGGTACACATCTTGTCTCATCAACGAAGCACGAGGGAAGCATATCAGCAAGACATATATCATCGAAGTAAGTTCTGAAGGTCTACCCGAGCAGCTATATAATGCCGATAAGATTACATTGGTAGGAGTCTTGGCAACATAATCTAGATTGAAATAGTGACATAAGTTCATCAAATGCTCGAAAAAATAGGTAAGTCATTACGGCGAAACTTCATCGGATACATTGCAAATTCGTCAGAGGATTTTTGAGCTTCATCGTAAAATCGATGAGAGATTGCACTTTTTTTTTAAAAACCTATTCATTGAAATGTAGGCATATTGGTGAAAGATGAAAACTATTAAAACAATCAAAATTTCCTGAGAAGATATATCGAGAGGACTGGTTTTTTGACTCAGCAATAACTTTTCATCAGCAAGATACACATCTTGTCTCATCGACGAAGCATGAGGGAAGCATATCGACAAGACATATATCATCAGAGTAAGTTCTGAATGTCTACCCAAGTAGCAATATTACACCGATAAGATTACATCAGCAGGAGTCTTGGCGACATAATTTAGATTGAAATAGCAACAAAAGTTCATCGAATGCGCAATGAAATAGGCAAGTCATTATAGTGAAACTTCATCGGATATATTGCAAATTCGTGGGAGGCTTTTTGAGGTTCATCATAAAATCGATGAGAGATTGCACTTTTTATTTAAAAACCTATTCATTGAAATGTAGGCATATCGGTGAAAGATGAAGACTATTACAGTGATCAAAATTGCCTGAGAAGATATATCGGGAGGACTAGTTTTTTGTCTCAGTGATAACTTTTTATCGGTGAGATACACATCTTGTCTCATCGAGGGAAGCATATCGGCAAGACATATATCATCGGAGTAAGTTCTGAATGTCTACCCGAGCAGCTATATAACACTGATAAGATTACATTGGCAGGAGTCTTAGCGACATAGTTTAGATTGAAATAGCGACAGAAGTTTGTCAAACATGTGATGAAATAGGCAAGTCATTATGGCGAAACTTCGTCGGATACATTGCAAATTCATCAGACGCTTTTTGCGGTTCGTCGTAAATTCGACGAGAAAGTGCACTTTTTTTTTTAAAACCTATTCGTTGAAATGTAGGCATATCAGTGAAAGATCAAGACTATTACAACGATCAAAATTGCCTGAGAAGATATATCGAGAGGACTGGATTTTTATCTTAGCAATGACGTTTCATCGGCAAGATACACATCTTGTCTCATCAATGAAGCACGAGGGAAGAATATCGACAAGACATATATCATTGTAGTAAGTTCTGAATGTCTACCCGACCAGCTATGTGACGTCGATAAGATTACATCGGCAGGAGTCTTGGCAACATAGTTGAGATCGAAAGAATAATCATCGGGGAGACTCACCACGTCAAGGAAACTATAGAATATCCTAGTGATACATGATCTCTTGTCGATGATGATACAAATGGATCGAAATACTTATCGAGGTGACTCTGGGCAATATATAAAAGTAGTCAAGTCGGCCAGGCCTTAACAATGCAGGATTGATGATATGAGGCATGTTTGTAGCAGCAATAATGATAACTATTTTCTTGGCTATCATACAAGCCATCTCCATCAACTGAGCTTTGAAACCAAATCCACACAAAACACAATGTTCATAGTGAAAAGTTAGCACTTTCTTTCATCTTTGCAGATTGGTTTGATGCTTCAAATGATACATTTCTAATATTGAAAAGTGCATTACTTACCTTATTGAGCTTCTCTTTGTTTTGAGAGTAGTTTTAATAATCTCTACTTAACAGGGCCAACCACGTGAAGGTGGAAGCTCATTTGGCCCTTCGCCCCCCCCCCCCCTTCCCCCCCCTCACATCACTCTCAATTCCCTAGACCCGATCATATAACATTAATCATTCATTCATCCATTAATAACATATAACATTCATTCATTCATCCATTAATAACATATAAAATGCATTCATTAACATATAACATTTATTCATTAACATATTCAGATTCATTCATTAACATATTTCATTTTTTCAATTTTTACATATTATCAAAAATATGGCTGTCATAATATGATTACAATCACTTTTTTTTTTGTTTCTTTTTTGCAGCTAAAAAAAGCTGAAGTGGAGTATAGTTTTCAAAATCATCTGTCTCCCATTGAGTTGTTCTGAGCTCTGCTCATGATCTTAATGTATGCCTAGTCGTGTACTCACAACCACGTGGACGTGGCTACAAGGGGGGGTCTACTGCAATAGCAAAGAAATGTTAAATTGATATGTTTTATTATTATTGTTACATGTATTTCATTAATTAAAAGAACATCAGAGTGGTGCTTTTTACCTGATTGGGCCACATCATGTTCCTACTATTATCTTATAGCCTCATGCTCAACATGTTGAACACCCTCTAAATCCTGATTTGGAGTTGAAACACGAAAGATTACATTAATTAATACACCAATTGCAATTAAAAATGTTTAAAAGAACATTAGAGTGGTCCTGCTTACCCGATGGAGCCACATCATGTTCCTGATCTTGTCTAGACTGATCATGGTCAACATGTTGATCATGCTCTACATGCTCTAAAGTTGAAACATGAAAGGTTACATTCATTAATACACCAAATGCAATTAAAGATGTTTAATTGTATTAATCCATACTACGTTTTGTATAGCACATGAATACATCTAGTACTGAGATGCACACCATGGCCTTCATCGGCAGGTTGCGCTCCACCCTCACCAAGCTGCATTCCAATGTCATGTGCAAGATTATCATTGCTTATCTGTGTAAAACAAATAGGCAAATTATTATGGTGGAAATTAATATTGAACAGATTGCACAAGTATTCAATTTGAAATAAACTTTATTGAGTTTATTTACCTGCATGTTGGATGTAGTGGAAGATTGTGTTTGCCCAATCGAGACTCTTAGTTGTTTAGTCAGGGCTCCATAGCCTTGGTCAAAGGAAACCTTTAGGTCATCTTCTATGGCCACTCTGTTGAAATCAAAGCCCTACATTTTTGCATGCTATCATGAATTTTGCTTCTATGATGTGATAAAACCAAAATTGTTTGTAATTTATTATTTGGATGCAATATTTCATTTTTTGATACTTACAAATTGTGCAGCTACTTTCATATAACCACCAGAGCCAAGTTTGTGTTACCCGTGTTTTTCTAGTCTTGCCTTTGTTGCCTTCGATGTGTCGGGCAGCCTATGAAAATTTTGAAATACGTTAGATTATGTAAAAAGAAAGATTAATCAATATATAACTAAATTGTTGATAGTATCACATACCTTCCTTGGCTTGATAGTATCTTTCCTTTCTTCTTTTCAGCCTTCTCCTTTCCATCCGACACCAAGTCCTTCCACTCCCTTTCAGGAATCATGGGGGGATGCTCATACTTTCTGTTCTTCTCTAAATGTGACCTATATTGGTCCCTCACATACTTTAGATAGGTACCAGCTTTCTTAAGGACCTTGGTTCGGTTGAATTTTTTATCACCGAACAACACAACTAAATGGTTAATGAGCTCGCCTTTTAAATCTTTATTTTGGGAATTCCACCATGTACGTATGGTGGGACCGAAGAGCTCCAATGAAATATCACTTAGATTTTTATAAAAAACATCATTTCCTATAATTATAATGTAGGAAAATATTTCCATTTTGTAAATCAATATAATAGGGCGCTATCCCCATTGTTAGCACTTACTTAAAAAATAATAGTAATAATTAAAACATTTTAATGTTCCTGGGACCTTCTCTATCTTTATGGGAAGGAAATCCTTGGTCACCACAAATGTGACCGGCAATGTTCTCGTACTAGTAATACGGGAAGAGCCAAGAAATGTTGCTAAAACATCACCAATAGTAGTGGCCTTTGTATCCACAGGTACTGACACATGTAGTGGCATGTGTTTGCTGCCAGAGGGTGGACTACCGAATGCCTTCATGGTATGTGTTGCTGACATTTCAGACGACAATATAGGCATAGATGATGGGGTCGGATGATGTGTTGTATGCGCAGGAAGATCAGGATTGACACTTGTACTGTCCCCTACTTCCCAAGAAACACTTGCAATACCTTGATCATGGCCAGTAGCATGATCATGAGGACACAAATAATCTTGTAAAAACAACACATATTTTAGTTCATGACATAAAAGAGTACAAAATATAAAACCATGAATAAACTTATGTTATAATTAAAGATCTCCTGACAGCTTACTTCCAAGTTCTGTGCTCTCTCAGACAATATTTTAACCCTTTCTCTTATCTCATCTATTTGAGGCACTACGAATACCAACTAAAGGATTTCTTGATTGAATTTTTTTTGGGCCTTCCTCATCATATCCATAGGGTTTGTGGAAAATGCGATGTCATCATCGCACAATAGTGACTGCACCTCCATATGGATGCTCTCCTGTACTGCTAGTGCCTTTCCCCAATCAGTCAACTGCAACAAGAATATTAAAAACATTATCAAAATTAACCCAATAAACTCATGAAAAAAAACATAATAATAAAACATTTTGCTCGTATCTAATTTGTACAATTACAATGATGTAAACCTATTGGATAGAAGCGCCTGAAGATGGATCACGATATGTGCTCTAGGCCAGAGCCTTCCTCATATGATCAATGTCCCGCTGTGACAAAAATTAAATATAAAAACATTACTGAAATGAAACCAATAGACTTACAAAAAAAAACATAATAATAAAATGGTATATTGGAGTCATTAATTGGAGGTTGGGTAAAATGGTATATATATAGTACATACCACCCCCATAGTAATTGTGTTTGTATCTAAGCAATTCAAATTGTAATCGATTAGCAACTCTTCCCCTACATTTATTTATTTTATCGCACATACGAATACATGGTTTCCCTCTCGTGCCTCGAATATACAATCGGGTTGCTTATTTGTTGACCCAAGTCATGTACTATTTATAAACCCTGCAATATTCCCTGATGCTTTTGGCCTCCCATCAATGTACCTAGCCACTCCTTTGTTTTGATCCTTATCTTTTAGTTGTATATAATTTTCTGATAGTGCATACCTACGCATACTTCATGTATATCGAACCAGTTGCATCCAATCTTTGTAACTATAACAGGGTCCAACATACTCCATCAACACAATAACTTTTTCATAACAAACTTTTATTCCATCCATGCAAAATAGTCCCAAACCATGTAATGACGATGGTGCTATGCAACATATCCTCTCGTTGACACAAAGATTAGTGTTTATTGGAGGAAGTTCCTTGGGTACCCATTGTTTCCGTAGATGTTTGTACCTCAAGGGCACCTCGATGTCACCTATGCTCTCATCATCATAATAACATGACCCCCCTTCAGGAAGAAAAAATTCCATGTGTTTATGGAATTTTCTTCTAATCTTTTGACCTCTAGTTGATCTCCCTCTTTTAGATGTACTACATGTCTCGCTTTCCTCTTCTCTTCCTAAATTTCCCTCGCCTGAGGAAGACAAATCTGATAAATACCTATTTTGTGGTGCTTGCACTCATAAGGATGTTGGATTAATTTCTTTCATGGTGATGTGATCCGAAGGTGACATTATGATTAATTTATCATTTCATCGCTAGAAATTGACAGGTTATAAGGCAATCAAGTCTTGATAGATTGCAAGTTATTATTACTACCATCCAAATGTGTCCATCACAAATCAAATCTACTTAATGTCTTTGTGTAGCATCTTTGCAAGCATAAATTAACTTCAAATGATAGTTTGGATTTAGTTCTTTCTTCTTTTCGCAAGTATTGTAGCTCATTTTTGGAGCTTTCAAGAAAAAGATAGCATTGTAACTCATTTTCACAGACTTGTACTCAGCTGTATTTTTACCTTTCAATCAATAAAAGCAAGCTATTTTTCCTTCTCAATACTAGATATTGTGTGATAACATGAAATTATTGATATTTCCTTGTGATGATAATGTTTATCCTTGGTTCTAGTCTAGTTTCTCATAGCCTTTATACAAAAGTGCATGTTTGTGCAGGTCATAGTTTGTGTTCTACCAGTTCTATGTAGGATTCAATTGTGAAGTCAAACATTCAAGCCTCTAGGAAGGTCATTTGTTGTTCTAGTTGAGTTTTTCCATAAACTTCAAAGCCTATCTATGAAATACTTATGCAAAACATGTCAAAACTGAGTTATGTATATTGCAGTGAGTTTTATTGATCACATTGTGTGTCAAAACAACATTACAAATCCTTAATATTTGGTGCATCACACTAGGAGTTAGTTTTATTTCATGTTTCCTCCTTGCCCTTTTCCTAACAAGTAGTTTTAGGTGAGTACCATAAGAGCCAACTTACTTTGGAGGTTCTTTTCTGCTCTCGGTAACCCACAATCTAGAAAATTCCCATGTTTCACCAATATGTTAAGTTATGCAACTTAAGAGGGGTACAATATTGAGTGATAACAGTTATTGGCATGCTTGGTGGGACTAGTATGATGAAATTGTTAAGTTGGAAGAGCATGTGTTAACAATCCCAAGCTTCAAGAAAATCACTTCTTCTCTTCCTCAAGAGTTACCAAAGCCTCCTATACTAGCTAATCCTCTATCAACACTCCCTAAAGCTTTTGAGGAGTTGCTTGATCATTTCAAATAGAAGGAGGTCGAGCTAGTAGTGAAACAAGAGTTTTTGTTTTCAATTCAAGACTCAAAATTGATTAAGGATCTTCCTCAAGTGGAAATAACTTGTGAGGTCAATTATGAGGAGGCAAAAGAGATATCTATTGTTTATAAGCCTATGAATGGTATGAATAATGAAAAATCCAAACTTTTTCAAGTAGAAGTCAAGGGTGATTAGTTGGAAAACAAGGTACAAGGAAACATGATGGGTTAGAAGGAAGAGTTGATCTTCCCATTTGATGAGTTGTCTTGTTTTGTTGATAAGGATGAAGATTCGAAGCAACAAGAAGATATCAAACAATTCGATGAGTTGCTGGTTAAAGAGGAAAAATCAAACATGGATCAAGAGGAAGAATATGGTCTTGATGAGGAGTCTATTCTCTCAAGTCAAGAAACTTATCATGAAGTTTATTTGCAAGATCTTAGCTATTTGGAGGAACTTCCTTTCTACTGTACAAAAGAGCTTAAGGTTGGTATAACAAATGAAATTTCGTTGGAAGAGGCTACTACATTGTTTGAACATTTACCTTCGCTCATTGAAGAAGAAAATCCTGATTTGGAGTGTACTAATGAGGATTTTGAGCTTGGACTAGCTGTTCCTAAGAGCCTTCCAAGAGCTTATAGTTTTGATGAATTATTAGCTATCTTAATGGAAGGGGATGGTCCATTGACCATGGATGAGGAATCAACATGGAAATTTATCATGTAAGGTGAAGGTAATGATGTTATTTCTAATCATTCAAATTGTCTTCTCTCTTGTCTAAACTTAGCCATAAAACAAGACAACCATAAAAAAGGTAGAAAGGTTTGAAGAATGCAGTCATGATAATATTATATCAACCTTATTGGGTTCTTTGAAAGAAGAAGAAAACCATGAAGTTCCAAATCAATTTCTTGTACCACAAGAGCACCATAAGAGTAAGATGAAGGATATGATCACACCAAAAAAGGAAAAAGGAAAAACCAATCTAAAGCTTTCAAAGGGATGTCCTATCAGGTATCTAATTAGGATGGAAACTAGCAATGCATCACAAGTCATTATTGCACCCAAGCATGAGGACTCTATCCTACTATCCTATCCATTTTAAGATAACATGAATGGTAAGTGGATTTGTGGATTTGTTTTCTCCATTTATGAGGAATTGCAATAGTTGGTTAAACATCTATCATTTCTTCATTTCCTCTTTGATGCTCACAAACATATGGAGCATTACAAGTTGCAAAGAAATGGTAGCTACTTTCATGAACCAGTTAATGGTTTTATTTAGGTATTTCTTTCCTCAGTTAGTCTAGGTTATGATAGTTTTTGTTTTAAGTGAATAAGTTTTGTTTGCACAGTAATTAGTTTGTTTTGAGTCATTTGGTAGGTTGAATAAGGTTGGTAGGTGTTATGCACTATTTTGGATGAGTTGCAACATTATGCAAGACTATTTCTCAAGTCTTGTCAAGTTCCAAGAGTCGACACCATTCCCAATGGATAAGTTTAGGCAACTGGATAGGATGTTTAGGAGACAAACATATAGAAGATGTCACCAATATTTTTACCTAATTTAGCTTCTAACTCAATCAAGTAAAGTTGGGATACTTTTTGCAAAAATAAAGATAAAGGTACACATTCAACTCTACTAAGTTCCATTCATATACACAAAATTATTATCAAATGAATTCCAGTTCATTATGCAAATGTATACAAAAGAAAGATTGCACAAAATTTTCACAAATGTCTTTTATTGATAATGACAAATGTATGGTGTCCCACACAAGTTGTGGGAATAACTATTTCAATACAATATAATACATAAACTATACATTTGAAGAAATAGAAAGGAAAGAGCATATGGAAAGAGTAGGGATCCGTCATTGCCTAAATGATGAACCCCAAAGTTGAACTGTTGCCTAAATGATACACCCCAAAGTTGAACTATTGTATCATTGGAAAAGTATGATCAAATTCTTCTATATGAAGAATTGGTCTATGTGCCTCTAGTAATCACTATAAAAATATGAAAGACAAAGCTATTTTATTTTTTGTCTTATCTTATACCATTTTACGAGAATGGGGGGGCCAATGTGCGAGAAGATCTTTGGAAACTAGGCATGAAAATTGTAGGTTTAAGAGAATGGGGGTGCCAAAATTACAGTACTCATTGTCCCTTGGTCGTCGATTTTCCCTGAGTGCCCTCAACCTGGTCCTCGGCATTGGTATTGACCTTGTTTTAGCTCCAAACTCTTCGTCAGCGCTGGTATTGACCTTATTTATACTCCTCCAATATCTTCCTCAGCGTTGGTATTGACCTTTCACTTGTCCAATTTGATGAGCTACAACCTGCTTTAGTTAGGTTTTAGAGTATGTTAATTAAATTTTAAAAAATTATGGCTCCATTTAGAGTAGTGAATATAAAGCAAGCAAAGCCTATTATGGCGCCATTTAGAGTAGTGAATATAAAGTAAGCCAAGCCTATTATATTCATGAGGGAAATAATAAAACTCCTAGGATACTTTGTGAAACCATTTTCCTTGGTTAAAGGGAGGCCATAAAATATATCTTTGGAGTTTTTCAATCTTCAAATATGAGGATTTGCAAGGTTCTTAGCAACATGTGTAATGCCCCGCCAAGTAACCTTAAAGGAAGTTGCAATTAACGTCTTAAGCGAACTAAATTTTTTTTTTTATAAAGTGTATTTAACATACACATTCACTTACTAATTAACAACAACCTCTAAGGCTACAAGGTTAGGATTACTTAAACCCACACATACATATTACATATAACCATAGCATTATAACTTTATGAAATAAACATCATACATCATAAGAATACCACATAATATAATAAGATAATCAACCAAGATACAATCTCATAAACATTATCTTAAACCAATAGTTACATCACTCATTCCCAAAATGAGACAATAGTACTCAAGGTTACAATTACAAAATTCCACCTCATAAACATAAGAGGGATAAAATAATTTATACAAGTTAAAATATTACAATGCAAGAATAAAAACAAGAACCGTGAGCTGTCCATCTAGATGTCTCGCCACCAAGTACTGAAGATCGATGGGGACCCAACGGTTTTGGTGCATGTTCCACCCTACCAATGTGGTACCCGAAAGCCCACCCCCCATGCTAGGAGATAGTAACAAAGTAACATGGACAAAGATTCTACTACCTCTAACCAAAGGCAGACTCAAACTGACTCATACTGTTATAACCAACGAAATGAATTAACAAGTACAACTCATTCACCATACAAGTACAAATCAAGTACAACTCAAGTACAATACAAGTAAAAATCAAGTACAATACAAGTACAAATCAAGTACAACTCCAACATCACTGACATAGGTCACATTGCTTCCAAACATAAAATAGATCAATTATGTTCACAGAACCATACATATAAAATAATTAACAACAGTTGTCCTAGATAGAGTGTCATCGCAAGGTTTTTTATGAGATCTCCTCTGGGCATTCTTCATAGACTCCGGCACAAGTAATCCTGGTGGCTTCAACCGAATCCCGACACTCATACTCACTCAAGCATAATCAACTACTCTCGTAAGGACAAGATAGTTGATCTTGCCATTCCAGGCCTTCTCACTCATTCCAAGTCTAAATGACCCCTTGTGTCTATGAGTGAGGATTAAATTATCTTGATTAGTGTGAACTGCATCCTAATCATCTAAGTACATTAATTTAATTATCACTTGATTAACTCACTTTTGAAGGTTACCCGATTTACCACTTTGGGCTCCGGCCCCTAACAAAAATCACTTTTATATTCGACAACACACACCCAAACAATCCACCAAGGGAACCACAAGTGCATACCAACTAGGCATCATAATCCACTCCAACACAAGGAGGATACAAATAATAGAACTCACTCCAAACATCTTAGAGGCAACAAACACATAGTCCACTCCTTTCATAAGAGGCAACAAGATGAAACCACATAACAAGGTCGCTCCATACAAGGAGACACGGATCCCATAATCCGCTCCTAAACCAAGGAGGTGCAAACATCCCCGTTCATGAAAATCGGGTAAAATTGAAAAGACGCCATGCACTACCCAAGGGAAAACAATTGGATGGCATAAATATTCAACAACCCTTATCATCTAAGTTCTTCTGGAAGACTTATAATTTAGGACTAACACTAATTCCTAAAACCAACAATGCAACTTGACGACATTGCAACAAAAACATTCAAGTCATCAATCAAATCTAATATTTGGATTTCCTAAATCCATACTCATTCAATAGGTAGTGTTGACAAAGTCAAAAACACGATAACTAGATCATCTAAAACAATTAGACTTACTTCCCTTTACCGAATACAGAGAATTAAATCCTTTAAGATAATCATGAGGAAGATACTACTTTTGGATATACTAAATCCATATTTCTTTCATAATCCAATCACAATGATTCAATTAATTTAAATAGAAATTAATAAATAACATAATTGATTGCTTCATCAATAAAACAACTTCTTGATTTACTTTTAAATCGACACAAATCCGTGCAAGTAAACTCTTTCCATTTCCTAACCAAATCTTACATCTCATTCAATTTTCTATTTAAAACATTCAATCACTTTAATATAATAACATATTGTTTCTCTATCCATTTTTCATACATACTAATCATTTCTTTTAGAACACTAATAATACTCAATTGGTAAACAACAGAATAAAATAAGATAAAATATTAATTCCACTAATCTAATATACAAATTTTATTTAAAATAATATAAATAAATATAATACTTTAATATTATAAATTATAATATAAAATATTATAAAATAATATTTTAATATTATAATAACAATACATAAAATATTAATATTTATAAATATCAATTTATTATTATTTTATTTTCAGAGCAGCCATGGGAAAATAACTTAACAGAAATTTCATGTTTCAAGCATAACTCAAAAAATACGATCTGGGTATTTGCGATTTTCTGACAAGAATAAAAAAGTTTCAAAATGAAAAAACCCTTTAAATTTCCTGACAACCCAGTTTGTGAAAGTGGAGTTATAGGCGACACAACCAGACCATTTTACCATGAAAAATATAACTATTTTAGAGATTTTAAAATCCGATTTTTAATAATAAACAGAGGGTTTCATTTTCTAAAAACATTCTAAATGCATTGTTCAATCTCTATGTTTGATTTAAATAACAACAAAATCGATTTCGCCAAATAATTTAAATTCAACTAAGGTTTTCACAATTTTCACTCAATAATTTTCACAAGCAAAAGCTATAAATTTGTTTAATTCTTTTCTTCTAATATCAAATTTATTTTCTAAAACAGATTTAACAAATAAATCTTTAATCATTACTATTTTAAAGAAAAACAATCAAGAACAATAAAACACAAAGAGGAAAATCTGGTACAAGAAGCTACAGGAAGAGATGAATTTCTGATGCAAGCCTCCTCCAAGGATTTCGTGAATTTTCTTCAATCCTCCAATGAATCCAATCCAAAATCCAACAAATGCAAACAATATTTCCTTTAATCAATTCTACAATCAAACTTTCTTCAAACCCTTGTGCAAATTTTCCAAAATTTCTTCCTTGCTGTAAAAATGTATTTTTTTCTAAATCTCTTTATGTTGCCCTAAAATTAAAACATGTATTCTTTATAAATCAAAAATACCTAATACAACCCTAATTCATATTACATGCAAATTAGATATTTCAATTTCAATTTTTACAACCCTAATTCACATTACATGCACATTAGATATTAATTTCAATTTCAATTTTTACAATCCTAATTCACATTACATGCAAATTAGATATTAATTTCAATTTCAATTTAAAATGCAATTTCAAATAATAAATTAATTTCCAAAGTTGCAACTAATTTCCCAAATAAACATTTAATTACAATTTCTAATTTAATTCCCACACGTTTTAATTTTTTTATTTCCTTTCATTCTCTTGCATCACGTTTAATTAATTAATTTAATTATTTAATAACTAAACTCAACCCCCTTGGATTAAATTTAATTAATTAATTAATTTAAATATAAATTTTTATCCACATTGCATTATTTAAATTAAATAGCCATCAACATGATTTAAATGCAATTATTCTAAATATCTATTTCCAAATCAAGAATTCTTCAGAATTAAATAACATCAAAGCAAGACAGACAATGAATCGACACACACAACTGACGACACACTAAGGCTAGGGTGTAAACTTGACACATGTTACCTAGCTACTATCTCCCATTCAACTTAACCGTTGGATCGACACACTCAAACCTGTGAAACCAGGTGGAGTCGATGTCATGTACCTGCAATCCTGCAACCAAGTAAACAACATCATACAATATATCCAACATATAATACACACCATAAATAAGGAATTATGGATTCGCAGGGCGCTCGCAAGCGAGTGATGCGAACCTGTCTTCTTCACCAATACACTCATCGAAACTGACACTTCCATCATAATTCCAATAATCTCATAATAACATCTCATGTTAACTCTACAACATCATTAATCCATAATGCATATGAAACAATAATCAGATAACTACATCCCACAATAATAGTTGTCGCTCAATAGTAGCGATCAAAACATCATAACAAAATGTATCCAGTATGAAAGTAACTGCAACCAAACATAACATAAAGCAACTTGAACAAGAAACAAAATGGAGGGGTATTACAACATGAGTAATGGAAATGTGTGCAACAAGAATTTTTTAACACACATGGAATCTCCTTGCCAAAGAAAGGGGCTTCATAATTCAATATGATAATTTTTCTCAACTCTAGAATCGACTTTTAAATCTTCTCTTAATAGGGCCAAAATCACATCTTCTTTTGTTTGAGAAGTTATCGAACGACTGCCTTCAAAAGGCTGATGTAATCTCCATCTCAAAACCAAGGGCCCACCACATTATGCATTGCTAAGGAAAGACACGTGACGCTCACTCGTGATATCGCAATCAATAAACACCTTGCATCTTTCTATCACGTGAGGGCGGGTAACCATTGATCTCCACCATTGGCAATCGTGTTCATTCATAGTAGTCACTAGCACTGAACATAAACATCAAGCAACTTTTCATCAAGATTATAACATCACCATTGATTTTGAGCATGTGCATCTCGGAGCCGCTTTAGTAACCTGTCATATAATGTACTAAAACTTGACATAAATATTAAAGCACTTTGATTAATAGTAATGTTATAATATTAATATATTATATAACAATATTATATAACAATATTATATTACATTATATGAATTATAATGATATATTTGATATATTAAGATTATATATAATCTATAGATTAATTGTAATTATATTAGATTATTAATATTATTGGTATATTATTAATAATATTGTATTAGATTAATAATAATTATAATATTGTTAAATGATTAATTATATTACAAATGAACAC
>CM021101.1:74349941-74426025 GCA_007115665.2 Sequoiadendron giganteum | reverse complement strand
GAATCATGGTCTCTCTCTCTAACATACCCACCAACATCTCTCCCCATCCAACAGGAAAACCATGACCCCGTCGATCTGGTAATACTATCCCACTTATCAATGTACATAGTATACAGTCTATCCTATCATATTTGTCTACCAAAAATGACCATTTGATCTCATAATGCTCAATGTCAAGCCTACTAATATCATCAACCTGATAAAATCTAGCTAGCTCAGTCAATTCACGCTGGGTATCTACATCACCCACTCTCCTCTAATCAGAAGTCTAAGTATCCTTACAAATCCTCCAATGTGAGAGTCGCCTCCCCAGTCAGCATATGAAATGATGATTTTTTGGAGTGCCAACGCTCGCACAACGTGGTGAGAATCCCTCTATTTGCTTGAATAGTGGGCATCAAAACACTATGACAAAGACTAAGTCTCCACAAATGTCGTATCTCTACACTAATTAGACGATCTCTTAGATTGGAGGTGTCTGAATGTGACTCCCACATGTAAACAGGATCTAATATAGCCTGCATTTCAACCATGATGTCAAGATTTTCAAAAGTTTTTCCTCATAATTTTTTTTCCAAAACTTTGCCAGCCATATGCGGCTCACTTTACCAAATGTGGTGCATTCATACAAATGCGTTGCAAGACAAATAATTTGCATCACATATTCCACATTCGTTGCACATCACCTTTCCAATTTCTACCTACTACAAATGCGGTGCGTTTCCTATAACCTGTCCGCTTAATACATATGCGTTTCACTAATGAAAATGTAGTTAACTAACCTACATGTGTGCTTCCTAAATGCATATGCGTTCCATACATACATATGCGGTGCATTTTTAATCCACATGCATTCAATGCCTAAAATACATATCCTATCCTAAGTGTGTTTTAGCACATGCATTGTTTCGTAGGCAAATGTGGTGCATATGACGGCATATGCGGCAATCTCGAAAGACCGCATATGATTATTAAGTTTTCAAGGCCTAAAACTATGTGCAAAAATAAATTTAAAGAGTTCATTTTTGGGTACAAACCAGTGCTCCTACGTCGGTTGACCGCTTGAAGGTACGGATCCGATATCCTTGATCCGCAGTGTATGGAATGGGAGCCATCTTCGTCCAATAGGCAGAGCAAAATCTTAGTTCTTCAAACTCTTCCGAGTGCAAATGAATTCGTTTTCAACCTAATTCTTATTTAGAACTAGGGTTTGGGTGGCATTTCTTCTGACCTTGTCTATTGGCTGCTTAACCTTTCACCTTCAAATGACCAGTACATTTTTGACTATCAAATTGACTTATCTGAAATATTTCCTGATTTTTTTTTAGCATTTTCAAAAATTTGTCAATTTTCCGGAGGGAGAATACCCTAACCTATTTCATACTAGGGCACAATCGAAGCATATTTTCTTTGACACAACGCCTAAACAACATTATATCAAAGAGGGGCAAACTATAGACACTAAGAATTGGTCTAGGCCTACGAACACCACTTTCGACATAACTTTCTATTATCCATGGTCATGATTAAATAATGTTAATTATTTAATTACCTTTTCTAACACATATTTCCTCTATTAATTAAATACCCCTTTTAATTAATTCACTAATTCATTTATTCAACTTCATTAATTAAATAAATCATATTTGTTTAAATATGTCGCTAACTAATTAATTCTTCCTTCTTAATTAAATAATTTATTATTTAATTACCCTTTTGTCATATTTCAACTATAATTAAATATTTATTATTCAATTATTCACTTAATCCTTTTCAACAGTCAATTAAATAAATTATCTTTATTTATTTAATAAAATTCATTTCAATTTTGAATGTTGAATTAAATTAACATTTAATTAATTATTAATTTTTTTATGTCACATTCTTCTATCAATCAGTTGACTAATCATTCACTCACCTTCTTACTCAAGATCTATTTTTAAATCTATGAGTTATCTTCAGGTTCAGTATCTGATCGTCTCTATGAAAGGACTCTCTATCACAACTAGTCAGTTAACTAGTTCTAACTCATGTGCATGAATGCATCTATTAATTAAATATCTTTATTCAATTAATTAATTTATGTATGCATTTGAATTATTCATCTTGGAGTTCTAACTTTGTCTTTGAAATTCAAAGTCTATTTCTTCTATTTTCGAAGACTCTTAACTCAAGATTAAATTATTTATTTAATCGAGAACTCTTGTTCTTTCTATTTTCGAAAAGTCTTGACACAAGATTAAGTCCTCTTTCTAATTTAGTCTTTATTCTATAGTCTTTTCTAAACTCGCGTTCCATTTGACACAAAACTCACATCGCATGACATTCATCAATCTCATCCATCAATCTCTCATTGAATCTGAGCGAATCGTTCGAAAACCCAAAATCTATAAAATGGCCTATCATTATCATTATTCCTCCTCTCGAAATCATACACTTTTGAGAAGAAACTTATCTTCGTTATTTTTTTTAGACATTCAACAGGGTTATGCTTGCATCAATACTGAAAATCTAAGGGAAAGAATACTGTAACAACAAAATGGAGAAGGACAATCGTGATAATTTGAAAGAGTGGACACTTATTCGGCAAGAGCTTTCCATTTGATTTTTTTAGTTTAATTATGTTTACTTGCTTTGTTACTTATTGTTTTGATCTAGATTATTTGTTAGATTAGACTTAATCATTTTAATCTATGCAGCTATAGTATTAATCTCCTGAAAAATCTATAATCTTACACAAGTCACAAGCTTCAATTAACCAAGGAAGAGGCAGAGGTAGAACAAATTTCAGAGCAAGAGGAAGAGGCTTCAATAGAGGTGGAAGAAACAACCTGTCAAGTTCAAGTGGAAGAGACAGTAGCCAAAACCCATCTCAAAACTATCCTCAAGCTCAAAGGTATGATAAATCTCAGGTCCAATGCCATTATTGTAAAAAAATTGGACATTATATGAATGAGTGTAGGAAGAAGTAGTATGATATGGGTAGACATAATGAAAATTTTACTAAAGAGATTCAAGACCATAGACCAGATAAAATCACAATGTTTTTAGCCTATAATGTAGCTCAAGCTAGTGCAAAAGATGTTTGGTTCTTAGGCTTAGGCTATAGTAATCATATGATAGGAAATTTAGAGTTATTCATGAGTCTAGATGAGAATATTAAGTTAGATGCCACCCTAGGTAATGACAAAAAAGTGTCACTTAAAGGAAAAGGAGATGTTAGTATTCTAACCAAGTAGGGGGAGCAAAAATATATTTCTGATGTTTATTTCATGCCTGGCCTTAAACACAATTTGATGAGTGTAGGACAATTAGTTCAAAAGGGTTATAGAGTGACTTTCAAAAATGGACTATGCACTATTTTAGACAAATACCCAAGTAGCCAGTTGATAGCTAAAATCAATATGAAAAACAATAGAATGTTTCCTTTGAGAATTCAACTGGATTTGAGCACAAACTATGCAAAAGCATAAAAGGTAACTGTTCAACAAAAATTGCCGAAGCCTTTGCAGTTTTCTATTTACTTTTACAGTTGTGCCTTATTTTTCAAATGCTCGCTACCCTTAGAGCTCTCCAAGTGGCTTTCTCACGAATATTTCCACTTTTCCTTCGCTTTGTTTTTCAGCAATCTCCATCTACAAGCCACGTGGCTCACTCTGGCTATTTTATCGAGTTGGGCCTGCCTCGTTCTTTATTTTGCTCAGAGCTCTCCACATGGCTCTCTCTAGAGGCTTTCTGCTGGGCACCTTTTCAACTTTCTGTTGGGCTCCGTCTGAGCGACACATGGCCATTTCTCCCATACCAGTTACCTTGGAAATGTCATCAGATCTCTTGTACTTCCCTGCTGCCATGTGTTCCCTCCTGCTGCTGCATGGTTTTCTGTTATATATATCGTGGCCTCATTGGCGTGTTGCTGACCGGTCGATGTTTGTTGTGGCAGCTCAAGATGATCTGGGCCGTAGGTCTCTACATGTGGTTTGCTTTTCTCTTGACGCATCTCAAGGCGGTGGACTGGCCAATAAATAGGGCCATGTTTTCTTTTCTTAGGTTGTTGGTTAAGTTTTGCAAAACCTCTCAATCACTAAGAAGTGAGCCTTTTGTAATGGTTGCTTTCAATTCAAAGACTTTGAATTGTGCCAAATAAATTCGTCCTTTCTGTTTTCAAGCATTTGTTAGGACTATTGACCTGTGATGTTATCTTTATTTTTGTATGAATGCATGTTCTTTAGTTTCTGTAACCTTTCATAGCTAAAATGAATACAAACCATGTTTCTTTGACTCTTTTGTGTTAAGACAAAGTTATGCTTGATTACACTATACAAATTAGAGGTTATTTTTGCATGATAAATGCTTGTGGGGAAAAATAACTCAATTAACAATATTTTAGTGGTTCGGGCCTTTGCATTTTGCACTGTGCTATGTTCAATTTCATCTAAGATTTTTGGTGCATCGCCTGTAGTGTAAACTTTACATTTCTGCTATCTCCCTAACCTTTTACTTCACCCACTAAACGAAGAGCTAACTTCGAAAAAATCCCAGAGGTCACTTAGTTAGCGCACAAGGTCCCCCAATAGCTAAGTTTCCCATAAGACTATTGCTACATGCAAAATTCTGCGTCAACAATTCTTTTTCTGGCATGCCCGATGGGACCACAACAAACTAGCACGTTCACCTAATCTTTATAAGTGTGTATGAGCCATCGGCCTATAAGTAGGTCATAGACTGCAAGAGTCCCTGGCCAACTCATACCGCCTTTAGTTTCTGTGTACCTGAGAGGTCATCGAGGTAGCCCTTCACCTCCTCCATCTCCTCCTTCTCTGTCATCACCTAATCCATCTACACCTATGGCTGCTAGAAATTATGTAGCCTGGGACTCCGACAATCCATTAGTAGCACCTGTACCTCTTGCAGTATGGGCCCCTATCCCTGTTTTCGCTCTAAAGGTTATCCTTAAATATTCTGGGGATGAATCAAATACCCCAACAAAGCATCTACAAGATGTAGCAGATGTATGTCTGGTACATGGCATATCGAATGAAAATGTAGCCCTTCGATTGTTGGCCGCCTCCTTCCAAGGAAAGGCGCTAAATTGGTATAGGACTTTACAAGCTAGTACTATTTCTACTTGGGATTAGCTCGGGACTCCATTTTATGAGCGTTTTTCAAACGCTAGCGACAAATCTTCATTGTACCATCAACTGACAAATATTAAACGAGCCCCTCATGAAGCTCTACCTGATTTCAATGCGAGGTTCCATTCGACCTGGTAGAGAGTGCTTGTGGGAAGCCAACCACCTCCGGATCTAGCATTCATCTTCTATCTAAAGTCGATCAATGCTAATATCTCCATGATGTTACAAGCTCTGGGAGGAGACACTCTTCCTAATGCTTATGCCTTGGCTGTCGCCACAGAAAATAATATGATTGCTGTAGGAAAGTTAGCACCAAGACCCATCATGCCATTGTTCCCCGAGTGCAACGCTGCAGAGGCCAAAGTTCCTTCTACTAGCGTGCCTATGACTCCTCCCCAATCTATGTGCATCTATCCTAGAAGTAATCTGAGCTTAGCCCCAACGACAACCCCGATGGTAGCTCCTATACCTAGCCCCATGGCTACCGAGATGAACAAAATCAAAGAACAAATGCGGGCTATGACTAATGAATTGACCACCTTCAAGTGGTAGCAATACAACTATCAAAAGCTGACATACCAAAATTACCAAGGTGAAAAATCTCCATACCAATCAACTCAGTGGTAGGATAGATCATGTGGGAATACCTTGGCTCAGCCAAGTAACCAGATGCTTCCGGTAACCATACCTATGCAGACTGTTCATCCTAATTTGAATAAGGAGCTGGTAGAGGGACAAAATAATTTGGCTGAAGACGCTAACTCATGGTGTTTTCCTTGCAATGATGCACACATGCTGCAAAACTATCAGTGGGGAAATTTGCAACAAATCGCAGATCAACGTAGCCAAGGCAACACATCCTTTTCCAACAATCCACTATATGGCTCTCAACAAATGGACAATGCAGTCCTCACCACGCAAATGCAGGGGATGTCTATCCAGCAAGAGTTAGACATTCTTCTAAACCAGGCTCTCTTTTCTTGGATGGAAGGAGAAGAGTCAGCTCCGAGTGCAAACTGACTATAATACACGTTCTAAGCATAGATTCACTAGGGAGTTCACAGCCTTACCTACCAAAGCTACATCACAACCGATGCCTAGCCCAGTGATAGGCCTATTGCCAATCCCACCACAGTTAGAAGTGGCTCTTCCTAGTTCTCTGAGTCCACTTCCACCAAAGGAGAAGGCTCCATCGATCACTCCAGCTGTTGCTAAACCACCAGACGTACCGGCCACAAGGCCTATACCGATTTTCAAACTGAAGGAGCAAGCCACTACAACTCACCAGTTATGAGCACAATTCAATGTGGTGGAACAACTGAAGAAGTCATCGGCCAACGCCTTTCTATGGGATGTCCTGGCTATTTTGGAGCAAAAGGTGTTGCTACAAAAGGCGTTGTCGGTTCAGGAGGATTCTAAGGTTTTTGCTTAATCTAATGGAGAGGAAGTATCCAAGCCCGACTTGGATAGAGTACTAACAATTCAACCAGAGGAGAAGCTCGAGTTCGAAAAGGAAAGTAAGCCTAAACCTAAGCCTTTCTTTCTAACACTGATTATTGGTGACAAGATGTTGCATAATTGTATGATTGACAGTGGTGCTCCACTGTCATGCAAAAACAAGTAGTTGATGCTTTGGGTTTAAAGTATGAGCCTTTGAATAAAGGAGTCATGCAACTTGATGGAAATAAGGTTCATCCTATCGGGATAATCAAGGGATTACCAATGACTTTGTGTGCCTTCCCTAGTATCCACTATAGGATTTGACCCCAATTTTTGATTGCCTTTCGTCGGAATCTCGACGATACATTGTCGGTCGACCGATGAATCACAAAAATCAGCACCATTGCTCAAATTTCATCTACATCCCAACGGACTGTGAAACGTCAACCTCATGACACACGCTCATCAGAACTGCGACGCCCACTTCATCGATCGCGTGATGAACAATACCTGGATGATGGGAGGCATACCTTTTCCAAACCGTCAGATTAACAACATAAGTTCGTCGCCATTATGACACAAGTTCGACGTATTGCCAATATCATTGAGAGATCAAGATTGTTATAGTGATCAAAATTGCCTGAGAAGATATATCAGGAGGACTAGATTTTGGTCTCAGTGATAACTTTTCATTGGCGAGATACACATCTTGTCTCATTGATGAAGCATGAGGGAACCATATTGGGAAGACATATATCATCAAAGTAAGTTCTAAAGGTCTACCCGAGTAGCTATATGACGCCGATAAGATTACATCAGCAGGAGTCTTGCCGACATAATTTAGATTGAAATAGTGGAAGAAGTTCATTGAACGTGCAATGAAATAGGAAAGTCATTACGGTGAAACTTCGTCGGATACATTGTAAATTTGTCGGAAATTTTTTACGGTTTGTCATAAATTTGATGAGAAATAGCACTTTTTTAAAAAAACCTATTCGTTGAAATATAGGAATATCAGTGAAAGATCAAGATTGTTATAGCGATCAAAATTGCCTAAGAAGATATATCAAGAGGACTAGATTTTGGTCTTAGCGAAAACTTCTCATCGATGAAGCACGAGGGAAGCATATCGGCAAGACATATATCATCGGAGTAAGTTTTGAAGGTCTACCTAAGCAGCTATATGACACCGATAAGATTACATTGGCAGGAGTCTTGGCGACATAATTTAGATTGAAATAGTGACAGACGTTCGTCAAACGCGCGATGAAATAGGCAAGTCATTACTGTGAAACTTCGTCGGATACATTGTAAATTCATTGGACGTTTTTTGCGGTTCGTCGTAAAATCGATGAGAAATTGCACTTTTTTTTAAAGAACCTATTCGTTGAAATGTAGGAATATCGTTGAAAGATCAAGATTGTTATAGCGATCAAAATTTCCTGAGAAGATATATCGAGAGGACTGGATTTTGGTCTGAGCGAAAACTTTTCATCGGCGAGATACACATCTTGTCTCATTGACGAAGCACGAGGGAAGCATATCGGCAAGACATATATCATCAGAGTAAGTTCTGAAGGTCTACCCAAGTAGCTATATGGCGTCGATAAGATTACATCGGTAGGAGTCTTGGTGACATAATTTAGATTGAAATAGCAACAGAAGTTCATTGAACGTGCGATGAAATAGGCAAGTCATTATGATGAAACTTCATTGGATACATTGCAAATTCATCGGATCTTTTTTGCGGTTCGTCGTAAAATGGACGAGAAATTGCACTTTTTTTAAAAAAACCTATTCATTGAAATGTAGGCATATCGGTGAGAGATCAAGATTGTTATAGCGATCAAAATTGTCTGAGAAGATATATCGCAAGGACTGGATTTTGGTCTCAACGAAAACTTTTCATCGGCAAGATACACATCTTGTCTCATCGATGAAGCACGAGGGAAGCATATCAGCAAGACATATATCATCAGAGTAAGTTCTGAAGGTCTACCTGAGTAGCTATATGACGCTGATAAGATTACATCAATAGGATTCTTGGTGACATAATTTAGATTGAAATAGTGACAGAAGTTCGTCAAACGTGCGATGAAATAGGCAAGTCATTATGGCAAAACTTTGTCAGATACATTGCAAATCCATCAGATGTTATTTGTGGTTTGTTGTAAATTCGACGAGAAATTGCACTTTTTTTTAAAAAACCTATTCGTTGAAATGTAGGCATATCGGTGAAAGATCAAGACTATTACATCGATCAAAATTGCCTGAGAAGATATATCAAGAGGACTGAATTTTTGTCTTAGCGATGACATTTCATCAGTGAGATACACATCTTGTCTCATCGACGAAGCACGAGGGAAGCATATCGGCAAGACATATATTATTGGAGTAAGTTCTGAATGTCTACCTGACCAGCTATTTGACGCCGATAAGATTACATCGGCAGGAGTCTTGGCGACATAGTTGAGATCGAAAGAATAATCATCGGGGAGACTCACCATGTTAGGGAAACTATAGAATATCCTAGCGATACATGATCTCTTGTCGATGATGATACAAATGGATCAAAATACTTATCGGGGTGACTCTGGGCGATATATAAAAGTAGTCAAGTCGGCCAGGCGTAAACAATGCAAGATTGATGATATGAAGCCTATTTGTAGCAGCAATAATGATAACTATTTTCTTGGCTATCATACAAGCCATCTCCATCAACAGAGCTTTGAAACCAAATCCACACACAACACAATGTTCATAGTGAAAATTTTGCACTTTCTTTCATCTTTGTAGATTGGTTTGATGCTTCAAATGATGCATTTCTTATATTGAAAAGTGCATTACTTACCTTATTGAGCTTCATTTTTTTTTAGAGTAGTTTAATAATCTCTACTTAACAGGGCCAACCACGTGAAGGTGGAAGCTCATTTGGCCCTCCCCCTACCCCTCACATCACTCTCAATTCCCCATACCCGATCATATAGCATTAATCATTCATTCATCCATTAATAACATATAACATTCATTCATTCATTCATCCTGCATTAATAACATATAACATTCATTCATTGATCCATTAATAACATATAACATTCATTCATTCATCCATTAATAACATATAACATTCATTCATTAACATATAACATTTATTCATTAACATATTCAGATTCATTCATTAACCTATTTCATTTTTTCCGTTTTTACATATTATAAAAAATATGGCTATCATAATATGATTACAATCACTTTTTTTTTTGTTTCTTTTTTGCAGCTAAAAAAAGCTTAAGTGGAGTATCATTTTCAAAATCATCTGTGCCCCCTTGAGTTGTTCTGAGCTTTGCTCATGATCTTAATGTATGCCTAGTCTTGTACTCACAACCATGTGGACGCAGCTGCAAGGGGGGGTCTGCTGCGATAGCAAAGAAATGTTAAATTGATATGTTTTATTATTATTGTTACACGTATTTCATTAATTAAAAGAACATTAGAGTGGTGCTCTTTACCTGATTGGGCGACATCATGTTCCTGATATTGTCTTATAGACTCATGCTCAACATGTTGAACACCCTCTAAATCCTGATCTTGAGTTGAAACACAAAAGATTACATTAATTAATTCACCAATTGCAATTAAAAATGTTTAAAAGAACATTAGAGTGGTCCTGCTTACCTGATGGAGCCACATCATGTTCTTGATCTTGTCTAGCCTGATCATGCTCAACATGTTGATCACACTCTATGTGCTCTAAAGTTGAAACATGAAAGGTTACATTCATGAATACACCAAATGCAATTAAAGATGTTTAATTGTATTAATCCACACTACATTTTGTTTAGCACATGAATACATCTAGTACCGGGATGCACACCATGGCCTTCATCGGTAGGTTGCGCTCCACCCTCACTAGGCTACATTCCAATGTCATGTGTAGGATTATCATTGCTTATCTATGTAAAACAAATAGGCACATTATTATGGTGGAAATTAATATTGAATAGATTGCACAAGTATTCAATTTGAAATAAACTTTATTAAGTTTATTTACTTGCATGTTGGATGTAGTGGAAGATTGTGTTTGCCCAGTCGAGACTCTTAGCTGTTCAGTTAGGGCTCCATAGCCTTGGTCGAAGGCAATCTTTGGGTCCTCTTCTATGGGAACTTTGTTGAAATCAAAGCCTTGCATTTTTGCATGCGATCATGAATTTTGCTTCTATGATGTGATAAAACCCAAATTGTTTGCAATATTTTATTTATTGATACTTACAAATCATGCAGCTACTTTCATATAACCACTAGAGCCAAGTTTGTGCTGCCCATGTTTTTCTAGTCTTGCCTATGTTGCCTTTGATGTGTCAAGCAGCCTATGAAATTTTTTGAAATAAGTTAGATTATGTAAAAAGAAAGATTAATCAGTATATAATTAAATTGTTGATAGTATCACATACCTTCCTTGGCCTAGTAGTATCTTTCCTTTCTTCTTTTCAACCTTCTCCTTTCCATTCGACACCAAGTCCTTCCACTCCCTTTCCGAAATCATGGGGGGATGCTCGTACTTTATGTTCTTCTCTAAATGTGACCTATATTGGTCCCTCACATACTTTAGATAGGCACTAGCTTTCTTAAGGACCTTGGTTCGGTTGAATGTTTTATCACCAAACAACACAACTAAATGGTTAATGAGCTCATCTTTTAAATCTTGATTTTGGGCATTCCACCATGTACGTATGGTGGGCCCGAAGAGCTCCAATGAAATATCACTTATATGTTTATAAAAAACATAATTTCCTGCAATTATAATGTAGGCAAATATTTCCATTTTGTAAATCAATATAATAGGGCACTATCCCCACTGTTAGCACTTAAAAAAAAATAATAATAATAAAAACATTTTAAAGTACTTGGGACATTCTCTATCTTTATGGGAAGGAAATCCTCGGTCACCACGAATGTGACCGGAAATGTTCCCATACTAGTAATATGGGAAGATCCAAGAAATGTTGTTAAAACATCACCAGTAGTAGTGGACTGTGCATCAATAGGTACTGACACATGTAGTGGCATGTGTTCGCTGCCAGAGGGTGGACTACCGAATGCCTGCATGGTATGTGTTGCCGACATTTTAGATGACAATATAGGCAAAGATGATAGGGTTGGATGATGTGTTGTATGTGCAGGAAGATCAGGATTGACACTTGTACTATCCCCTACTTCCCGAGAAACACTTGCAATACCTTGATCACGGCCAGCGGCATGATCATGAGGATGCAAATAATCCTGTAAAAATAACACATATTTTAGTTCATGACATAAAAGAGTACAAAATATAAAACCATGAATGAACTTATGTTATAATTAAAGATCTCATGATAGCTTACTTCCAAGGTTTGTGCTCTCTCAAACAATATTTTAACCCTTTCTCTTATCTCATCTGTTTGAGGCACTACGAATACCAACTGAAGGATTTCTTGATTGCATTTTTTTTGGGCCTTCCTCATCATATCCACAGGGTTTGTGGAAAATGCGATGTCATCATCACATAATAGTGACTACACCTCCATATGGATGCTCTCCTATACTGCTGGTGCCTTTCCCCGATCAACCAACTGCAACAAGAATATTAAAAACATTATCAAAATTAACCCAATAAAATCATGAAAAAAACATAATAATAAAACATTTTTCTTGTATCTAATTTGTACAATTACAATGATGTAAACCTGTCAGATAGAAGCGCCTAAAGATGGATCGTGATCTGTGCTTTGGGTCAGAGCCTTCCTCGTATGATCAATGTCCTGCTGTGACAAAAATTAAATATAAAAACATTACCGAAATGAAACCAATAGACTTACAAAAAAAAATATAATAATAAAATAGTATATTGGAGTCATTAATTGGAGGTTGGGTAAAATGGTATATATATAGTACATACCACCCCCATAGTAATTGTGTTTGTATCTAAGTGATTCAAATTGTAATCGATTAGCAACTCTTCCCCTACAGTTATTGATTTTATCGCACATACGAATACACGGTTTCCCTCTTGTGCCTCAAATATACAATTGGGTTGCTTATTTGTTGACCCAGGTCATGTCATGTACTATTTATAAACCCTACAATATTCCTGATGCTTTTGGCCTCTTGTTAATGTACCTAGCCACTCCTTTATTTTTATCCTTATCTTTTAGTTGTATATAATTTGCTGATAGTGCATACCTACGCATACTTCGTGTATATCGAACCAGCTACATCCAACGTTTGTAACTGTAACAGGGTCCAACATACTCCATCAACTCAGTAACTTTTTCGTAACATACTTTTATGCCGTCCATGCAAAATAGGCCCAAACCATGTAATGATGATGGTGCTATGTGATATATCCTCTCGTTGACACAAAGATCAGTGTTTATTGGAGGAAGTTCCTTGGGTACCCATTGTTTCCGTAGATGTTTATACCTCAAGGGCACCTCGATGTCACCTATGCTCTCATCATCATAAGAACATGACCCCCCTTCAGCAAGAAAAAATTCCATGCGTTTACAGAATTTTCTTCTAATCTTTTGACCTCTAGTTGATCTCCCTCTTTTAGACCTACTACATGTCTCGCTTTCCTCTTCTCTTCTTGAATTTCCCTCGCTTGAGGAAGACAAATCTGATAAATACCTATTTTGTGGTGCTTGCACTCATAAGGATGTTGGATTAATTTCTTTCATGGTGATGTGATCCGAAGGTGACATTATGATTAATTTATCATTTCATCGCTAGAAATTGACAGGTTATAAGGCAATCAAGTCTTGATAGATTGCAAGTTATTATTACTACCATCCAAATGTGTCCATCACAAATCAAATCTACTTAATGTCTTTGTGTAGCATCTTTGCAAGCATAAATTAACTTCAAATGATAGTTTGGATTTAGTTCTTTCTTCTTTTCGCAAGTATTGTAGCTCATTTTTGGAGCTTTCAAGAAAAAGATAGCATTGTAACTCATTTTCACAGACTTGTACTCAGCTGTATTTTTACCTTTCAATCAATAAAAGCAAGCTATTTTTCCTTCTCAATACTGGATATTGTGTGATAACATGAAATTATTGATATTTCCTTGTGATGATAATGTTTATCCTTGGTTCTAGTCTAGTTTCTCATAGCCTTTATACAAAAGTGCATGTTTGTGCAGGTCATAGTTTGTGTTCTACCAGTTCTATGTAGGATTCAATTGTGAAGTCAAACATTCAAGCCTCTAGGAAGGTCATTTGTTGTTCTAGTTGAGTTTTTCCATAAACTTCAAAGCCTATCTATGAAATACTTATGCAAAACATGTCAAAACTGAGTTATGTATATTGCAGTGAGTTTTATTGATCACATTGTGTGTCAAAACAACATTACAAATCCTTAATATTTGGTGCATCACACTAGGAGTTAGTTTTATTTCATGTTTCCTCCTTGCCCTTTTCCTAACAAGTAGTTTTAGGTGAGTACCATAAGAGCCAACTTACTTTGGAGGTTCTTTTCTGCTCTCGGTAACCCACAATCTAGAAAATTCCCATGTTTCACCAATATGTTAAGTTATGCAACTTAAGAGGGGTACAATATTGAGTGATAACAGTTATTGGCATGCTTGGTGGGACTAGTATGATGAAATTGTTAAGTTGGAAGAGCATGTGTTAACAATCCCAAGCTTCAAGAAAATCACTTCTTCTCTTCCTCAAGAGTTACCAAAGCCTCCTATACTAGCTAATCCTCTATCAACACTCCCTAAAGCTTTTGAGGAGTTGCTTGATCATTTCAAATAGAAGGAGGTCGAGCTAGTAGTGAAACAAGAGTTTTTGTTTTCAATTCAAGACTCAAAATTGATTAAGGATCTTCCTCAAGTGGAAATAACTTGTGAGGTCAATTATGAGGAGGCAAAAGAGATATCTATTGTTTATAAGCCTATGAATGGTATGAATAATGAAAAATCCAAACTTTTTCAAGTAGAAGTCAAGGGTGATTAGTTGGAAAACAAGGTACAAGGAAACATGATGGGTTAGAAGGAAGAGTTGATCTTCCCATTTGATGAGTTGTCTTGTTTTGTTGATAAGGATGAAGATTCGAAGCAACAAGAAGATATCAAACAATTCGATGAGTTGCTGGTTAAAGAGGAAAAATCAAACATGGATCAAGAGGAAGAATATGGTCTTGATGAGGAGTCTATTCTCTCAAGTCAAGAAACTTATCATGAAGTTTATTTGCAAGATCTTAGCTATTTGGAGGAACTTCCTTTCTACTGTACAAAAGAGCTTAAGGTTGGTATAACAAATGAAATTTCGTTGGAAGAGGCTACTACATTGTTTGAACATTTACCTTCGCTCATTGAAGAAGAAAATCCTGATTTGGAGTGTACTAATGAGGATTTTGAGCTTGGACTAGCTGTTCCTAAGAGCCTTCCAAGAGCTTATAGTTTTGATGAATTATTAGCTATCTTAATGGAAGGGGATGGTCCATTGACCATGGATGAGGAATCAACATGGAAATTTATCATGTAAGGTGAAGGTAATGATGTTATTTCTAATCATTCAAATTGTCTTCTCTCTTGTCTAAACTTAGCCATAAAACAAGACAACCATAAAAAAGGTAGAAAGGTTTGAAGAATGCAGTCATGATAATATTATATCAACCTTATTGGGTTCTTTGAAAGAAGAAGAAAACCATGAAGTTCCAAATCAATTTCTTGTACCACAAGAGCACCATAAGAGTAAGATGAAGGATATGATCACACCAAAAAAGGAAAAAGGAAAAACCAATCTAAAGCTTTCAAAGGGATGTCCTATCAGGTATCTAATTAGGATGGAAACTAGCAATGCATCACAAGTCATTATTGCACCCAAGCATGAGGACTCTATCCTACTATCCTATCCATTTTAAGATAACATGAATGGTAAGTGGATTTGTGGATTTGTTTTCTCCATTTATGAGGAATTGCAATAGTTGGTTAAACATCTATCATTTCTTCATTTCCTCTTTGATGCTCACAAACATATGGAGCATTACAAGTTGCAAAGAAATGGTAGCTACTTTCATGAACCAGTTAATGGTTTTATTTAGGTATTTCTTTCCTCAGTTAGTCTAGGTTATGATAGTTTTTGTTTTAAGTGAATAAGTTTTGTTTGCACAGTAATTAGTTTGTTTTGAGTCATTTGGTAGGTTGAATAAGGTTGGTAGGTGTTATGCACTATTTTGGATGAGTTGCAACATTATGCAAGACTATTTCTCAAGTCTTGTCAAGTTCCAAGAGTCGACACCATTCCCAATGGATAAGTTTAGGCAACTGGATAGGATGTTTAGGAGACAAACATATAGAAGATGTCACCAATATTTTTACCTAATTTAGCTTCTAACTCAATCAAGTAAAGTTGGGATACTTTTTGCAAAAATAAAGATAAAGGTACACATTCAACTCTACTAAGTTCCATTCATATACACAAAATTATTATCAAATGAATTCCAGTTCATTATGCAAATGTATACAAAAGAAAGATTGCACAAAATTTTCACAAATGTCTTTTATTGATAATGACAAATGTATGGTGTCCCACACAAGTTGTGGGAATAACTATTTCAATACAATATAATACATAAACTATACATTTGAAGAAATAGAAAGGAAAGAGCATATGGAAAGAGTAGGGATCCGTCATTGCCTAAATGATGAACCCCAAAGTTGAACTGTTGCCTAAATGATACACCCCAAAGTTGAACTATTGTATCATTGGAAAAGTATGATCAAATTCTTCTATATGAAGAATTGGTCTATGTGCCTCTAGTAATCACTATAAAAATATGAAAGACAAAGCTATTTTATTTTTTGTCTTATCTTATACCATTTTACGAGAATGGGGGGGCCAATGTGCGAGAAGATCTTTGGAAACTAGGCATGAAAATTGTAGGTTTAAGAGAATGGGGGTGCCAAAATTACAGTACTCATTGTCCCTTGGTCGTCGATTTTCCCTGAGTGCCCTCAACCTGGTCCTCGGCATTGGTATTGACCTTGTTTTAGCTCCAAACTCTTCGTCAGCGCTGGTATTGACCTTATTTATACTCCTCCAATATCTTCCTCAGCGTTGGTATTGACCTTTCACTTGTCCAATTTGATGAGCTACAACCTGCTTTAGTTAGGTTTTAGAGTATGTTAATTAAATTTTAAAAAATTATGGCTCCATTTAGAGTAGTGAATATAAAGCAAGCAAAGCCTATTATGGCGCCATTTAGAGTAGTGAATATAAAGTAAGCCAAGCCTATTATATTCATGAGGGAAATAATAAAACTCCTAGGATACTTTGTGAAACCATTTTCCTTGGTTAAAGGGAGGCCATAAAATATATCTTTGGAGTTTTTCAATCTTCAAATATGAGGATTTGCAAGGTTCTTAGCAACATGTGTAATGCCCCGCCAAGTAACCTTAAAGGAAGTTGCAATTAACGTCTTAAGCGAACTAAATTTTTTTTTTTATAAAGTGTATTTAACATACACATTCACTTACTAATTAACAACAACCTCTAAGGCTACAAGGTTAGGATTACTTAAACCCACACATACATATTACATATAACCATAGCATTATAACTTTATGAAATAAACATCATACATCATAAGAATACCACATAATATAATAAGATAATCAACCAAGATACAATCTCATAAACATTATCTTAAACCAATAGTTACATCACTCATTCCCAAAATGAGACAATAGTACTCAAGGTTACAATTACAAAATTCCACCTCATAAACATAAGAGGGATAAAATAATTTATACAAGTTAAAATATTACAATGCAAGAATAAAAACAAGAACCGTGAGCTGTCCATCTAGATGTCTCGCCACCAAGTACTGAAGATCGATGGGGACCCAACGGTTTTGGTGCATGTTCCACCCTACCAATGTGGTACCCGAAAGCCCACCCCCCATGCTAGGAGATAGTAACAAAGTAACATGGACAAAGATTCTACTACCTCTAACCAAAGGCAGACTCAAACTGACTCATACTGTTATAACCAACGAAATGAATTAACAAGTACAACTCATTCACCATACAAGTACAAATCAAGTACAACTCAAGTACAATACAAGTAAAAATCAAGTACAATACAAGTACAAATCAAGTACAACTCCAACATCACTGACATAGGTCACATTGCTTCCAAACATAAAATAGATCAATTATGTTCACAGAACCATACATATAAAATAATTAACAACAGTTGTCCTAGATAGAGTGTCATCGCAAGGTTTTTTATGAGATCTCCTCTGGGCATTCTTCATAGACTCCGGCACAAGTAATCCTGGTGGCTTCAACCGAATCCCGACACTCATACTCACTCAAGCATAATCAACTACTCTCGTAAGGACAAGATAGTTGATCTTGCCATTCCAGGCCTTCTCACTCATTCCAAGTCTAAATGACCCCTTGTGTCTATGAGTGAGGATTAAATTATCTTGATTAGTGTGAACTGCATCCTAATCATCTAAGTACATTAATTTAATTATCACTTGATTAACTCACTTTTGAAGGTTACCCGATTTACCACTTTGGGCTCCGGCCCCTAACAAAAATCACTTTTATATTCGACAACACACACCCAAACAATCCACCAAGGGAACCACAAGTGCATACCAACTAGGCATCATAATCCACTCCAACACAAGGAGGATACAAATAATAGAACTCACTCCAAACATCTTAGAGGCAACAAACACATAGTCCACTCCTTTCATAAGAGGCAACAAGATGAAACCACATAACAAGGTCGCTCCATACAAGGAGACACGGATCCCATAATCCGCTCCTAAACCAAGGAGGTGCAAACATCCCCGTTCATGAAAATCGGGTAAAATTGAAAAGACGCCATGCACTACCCAAGGGAAAACAATTGGATGGCATAAATATTCAACAACCCTTATCATCTAAGTTCTTCTGGAAGACTTATAATTTAGGACTAACACTAATTCCTAAAACCAACAATGCAACTTGACGACATTGCAACAAAAACATTCAAGTCATCAATCAAATCTAATATTTGGATTTCCTAAATCCATACTCATTCAATAGGTAGTGTTGACAAAGTCAAAAACACGATAACTAGATCATCTAAAACAATTAGACTTACTTCCCTTTACCGAATACAGAGAATTAAATCCTTTAAGATAATCATGAGGAAGATACTACTTTTGGATATACTAAATCCATATTTCTTTCATAATCCAATCACAATGATTCAATTAATTTAAATAGAAATTAATAAATAACATAATTGATTGCTTCATCAATAAAACAACTTCTTGATTTACTTTTAAATCGACACAAATCCGTGCAAGTAAACTCTTTCCATTTCCTAACCAAATCTTACATCTCATTCAATTTTCTATTTAAAACATTCAATCACTTTAATATAATAACATATTGTTTCTCTATCCATTTTTCATACATACTAATCATTTCTTTTAGAACACTAATAATACTCAATTGGTAAACAACAGAATAAAATAAGATAAAATATTAATTCCACTAATCTAATATACAAATTTTATTTAAAATAATATAAATAAATATAATACTTTAATATTATAAATTATAATATAAAATATTATAAAATAATATTTTAATATTATAATAACAATACATAAAATATTAATATTTATAAATATCAATTTATTATTATTTTATTTTCAGAGCAGCCATGGGAAAATAACTTAACAGAAATTTCATGTTTCAAGCATAACTCAAAAAATACGATCTGGGTATTTGCGATTTTCTGACAAGAATAAAAAAGTTTCAAAATGAAAAAACCCTTTAAATTTCCTGACAACCCAGTTTGTGAAAGTGGAGTTATAGGCGACACAACCAGACCATTTTACCATGAAAAATATAACTATTTTAGAGATTTTAAAATCCGATTTTTAATAATAAACAGAGGGTTTCATTTTCTAAAAACATTCTAAATGCATTGTTCAATCTCTATGTTTGATTTAAATAACAACAAAATCGATTTCGCCAAATAATTTAAATTCAACTAAGGTTTTCACAATTTTCACTCAATAATTTTCACAAGCAAAAGCTATAAATTTGTTTAATTCTTTTCTTCTAATATCAAATTTATTTTCTAAAACAGATTTAACAAATAAATCTTTAATCATTACTATTTTAAAGAAAAACAATCAAGAACAATAAAACACAAAGAGGAAAATCTGGTACAAGAAGCTACAGGAAGAGATGAATTTCTGATGCAAGCCTCCTCCAAGGATTTCGTGAATTTTCTTCAATCCTCCAATGAATCCAATCCAAAATCCAACAAATGCAAACAATATTTCCTTTAATCAATTCTACAATCAAACTTTCTTCAAACCCTTGTGCAAATTTTCCAAAATTTCTTCCTTGCTGTAAAAATGTATTTTTTTCTAAATCTCTTTATGTTGCCCTAAAATTAAAACATGTATTCTTTATAAATCAAAAATACCTAATACAACCCTAATTCATATTACATGCAAATTAGATATTTCAATTTCAATTTTTACAACCCTAATTCACATTACATGCACATTAGATATTAATTTCAATTTCAATTTTTACAATCCTAATTCACATTACATGCAAATTAGATATTAATTTCAATTTCAATTTAAAATGCAATTTCAAATAATAAATTAATTTCCAAAGTTGCAACTAATTTCCCAAATAAACATTTAATTACAATTTCTAATTTAATTCCCACACGTTTTAATTTTTTTATTTCCTTTCATTCTCTTGCATCACGTTTAATTAATTAATTTAATTATTTAATAACTAAACTCAACCCCCTTGGATTAAATTTAATTAATTAATTAATTTAAATATAAATTTTTATCCACATTGCATTATTTAAATTAAATAGCCATCAACATGATTTAAATGCAATTATTCTAAATATCTATTTCCAAATCAAGAATTCTTCAGAATTAAATAACATCAAAGCAAGACAGACAATGAATCGACACACACAACTGACGACACACTAAGGCTAGGGTGTAAACTTGACACATGTTACCTAGCTACTATCTCCCATTCAACTTAACCGTTGGATCGACACACTCAAACCTGTGAAACCA
The DNA here is from genome assembly GCA_007115665.2 of Sequoiadendron giganteum. Classification (NCBI taxonomy): domain Eukaryota; kingdom Viridiplantae; phylum Streptophyta; class Pinopsida; order Cupressales; family Cupressaceae; genus Sequoiadendron; species Sequoiadendron giganteum. The sequence continues at coordinate 74,405,333 of CM021101.1, read as the reverse complement.
GGTGGAGTCGATGTCATGTACCTGCAATCCTGCAACCAAGTAAACAACATCATACAATATATCCAACATATAATACACACCATAAATAAGGAATTATGGATTCGCAGGGCGCTCGCAAGCGAGTGATGCGAACCTGTCTTCTTCACCAATACACTCATCGAAACTGACACTTCCATCATAATTCCAATAATCTCATAATAACATCTCATGTTAACTCTACAACATCATTAATCCATAATGCATATGAAACAATAATCAGATAACTACATCCCACAATAATAGTTGTCGCTCAATAGTAGCGATCAAAACATCATAACAAAATGTATCCAGTATGAAAGTAACTGCAACCAAACATAACATAAAGCAACTTGAACAAGAAACAAAATGGAGGGGTATTACAACATGAGTAATGGAAATGTGTGCAACAAGAATTTTTTAACACACATGGAATCTCCTTGCCAAAGAAAGGGGCTTCATAATTCAATATGATAATTTTTCTCAACTCTAGAATCGACTTTTAAATCTTCTCTTAATAGGGCCAAAATCACATCTTCTTTTGTTTGAGAAGTTATCGAACGACTGCCTTCAAAAGGCTGATGTAATCTCCATCTCAAAACCAAGGGCCCACCACATTATGCATTGCTAAGGAAAGACACGTGACGCTCACTCGTGATATCGCAATCAATAAACACCTTGCATCTTTCTATCACGTGAGGGCGGGTAACCATTGATCTCCACCATTGGCAATCGTGTTCATTCATAGTAGTCACTAGCACTGAACATAAACATCAAGCAACTTTTCATCAAGATTATAACATCACCATTGATTTTGAGCATGTGCATCTCGGAGCCGCTTTAGTAACCTGTCATATAATGTACTAAAACTTGACATAAATATTAAAGCACTTTGATTAATAGTAATGTTATAATATTAATATATTATATAACAATATTATATAACAATATTATATTACATTATATGAATTATAATGATATATTTGATATATTAAGATTATATATAATCTATAGATTAATTGTAATTATATTAGATTATTAATATTATTGGTATATTATTAATAATATTGTATTAGATTAATAATAATTATAATATTGTTAAATGATTAATTATATTACAAATGAACACTGATTTCAAATTCTTAGCTTTGAATGAATGGCTGAAGCACCAATGTTGAATGTTGCAACTCTAGTAGGCATGAATAGAAGTAGAGGAGATTGTTTGGGAGAAGATTTTTTTCTAGTGCTAGGTTATGTGTTAGGTTATATAGGGTTAGGTTATATAGTGTTTGAGCCTAGCCTCAAACACTACAATTAGGGTTAGGTTATGTGTTTTCTTTAGGGTTAGGTTTGGGATTAGGTTTATGGTTATGGTTAGATTTTAGGGTAATCCAAATCATAACCTAACCCTTTTTTTCTCGAAACCTTGACCTTGACCCTAACCCTCACCTTTATCCTATCTTTATAACCCTAACCACAACCAGAACTCTAACCCCAACCCTAACCCTAAATATTATTTATTTTATTAATTAGTTGCATTCACTCTCATAACCCTAAACCTATCCCTATCCCTGGCCCTAATCCTAATCCCAACTCTAAGCCAAATATAAAAACAACCCCTAATCATAATTACAATAACCCTAAAACTTCATTCTAGATATAACCCTAATACTATAATCCCTAATTGTAATCCTAAACCCTAACCCTAATTTCATATCTAATCCCAACCATAACCAATACTTTAAATCTAACCCTAGCCATAAAACATAAACCCTAATCTAACCCTAATCCTAACATTATTTTCGTAACCCTAACCCTAACTCTAAACCTAACACTAACCCGAACACTAAATCCTAACCCTAATTAAATACCCAATCATAACCCTAAATTGTAACATCATCCTTTGAATTGGATACTACATCAAAAATTGTGTTACAATCATTTCTTCCATTGTTGGTATTTTTACATTGGGATGCATATATTTTTAAAATCAACAAAATCTTTTAATTTTTTGCCAAAATCAATATTATTAATTGTAATATCAAACTTATAAACATGTATCCAATTTAGAACATAAATAAGAAATACATGGTAATAGTTTCTTCAAAAAATAAAGTGATGTGGACTAGAAGGACTATAAGATATCCACAAAAGAGATCTACATTAAAAATATTGTAGGGAAATTCAAGAAAATACAATTGGTAGATGCAAAGCCAAATAAATGTGAAATTGTGTACTATAATGATTTTAAAATATACACATAATGGGTTTGTTGAAAAGGTTTAAGAAATTTTCAAACAAATGCAATTGGTAGATGTAAAGAAAAATTCCACAACCTTCACCAAAATCCTTATTGGTTTCCTTAATATGGGAGATTTGGAACAAGGTATAGACATCCATCAAAGCATAATATGAAGATGAATTTTTTCAAATTTTGTGGTTGTAGATGCCCTTTTAAAATTTATACAAAATGTGGAAGGATAGAAAAAGCTTGTGAACTATTTGACAAAATGTCTCAAAGAATTGTAATCTCTCAATTTATTTTAGTGTCTATTTTGTTATACCCCATGTCCCAAATTGGGTATAACACAATAGACACTAAAAAAATTGATAGATTGTTATGAGGGCAGTGATGAGACTTTTCTAATTAGAGTGTATTCCATGAGATTACAATTATTCGAGGCATTGTGTCAAATAGTTCATGAGCTTTGTCTATCCTCCCACATTTTGCATAGATTTCAAAAGGGTATCTACAACCACAAGATTTGAGAAAATTCATCTTCATATTATGTTTTCCTTATGATTGGTTGACTCTTATTCTAAATTAATATGTTCAATTTATGTTTCCTACTTGATCTAACTATCCACAAATCACAATTTAACAGTGGAAAGATATGATCCTACTTTGGTATAAATTGTATATGCAATATCAAGGTATGAATTAATATGTTCAATTAAGAGATGTTAAATGAAATGAAAAAAACTAATGTAATGTAAATAAGGGAGACCAGTGCCTTATTGGGTAAAATGGAGTCAAATGAAAGCCTTTAATGAATGGTTTCTATCTAGAAGGTCCTCTAATTGTTTGGCATATAATTATGAGTTTACAACTGGTATAAACATGCAAGAGTGTAATTGATAAACCCTACTTGAGGCAGAATATCAAATCTAATAATCTAATTCTTCTTATTGATCCAAATGGCATTCCTAGATTACTGTAATTTATTGAAAGGAATTTTAATTCTTATTTAAAGAATCCAATAAACCAAATCACACAAAAACAACAAATGTGTACTGATAAATCAAATATATACTTGATACTTCAATTTAAACAACCAAGAAACATCAGATTGGAGACAATCAAATAGTCGCAAGAATCCAATAAACAATTGATACCAGAATGAAGCCACTAAATCAACAGTCTTTCATTATCTCCTTCAAAGTTCATACATGCAACATAGTCTCCTTGAATGTCATCATTTTCAAAAATTTAATGCTTATAGCAGTCTATCCTATTCTAATTCTATCTTCTACCCCTTTACATTTATCCAACAATGGATACTTATACATCAGTTTGCAAAAGGACGTGCCTTTTCAAAAAGGTTTAAAGCATAAAAGGTTTAACAAATCAACTATTAACTAATTTCTCTTGAGCCACAAATGGACTACAGACATATGCTCCGTATAATCCTGGTGCTCATGAGTGTCGGCATCTCCCAATGCATCATGGATCACAATCTCCATCATTATCATTTGCTCATTTTGCTCACATGCTGCATCCAATATCACATCTTTCGCAGTGGTTGTCTCCAGCATCCCTTGAAGTATTATTTCGCACTCACTTTTCCATGTAGTTGCTTCCTTCATTTTCCCTTCATCATCACATAACTTGGTCAATCTATCTTTGGCAGCCTCTATCAATCCCTACATATCCCCTTGTAACTCCTCAAAGAAATCCATGTGCCTATCCATAATACAATTGGCATTTTCAATCTCTTCATTACTAGTAGTGTCTTGCTCCAATTCCTCAATTATTTCCTGAATTATGATATCCACTCTCCTATGTTCCTTTATTGCATCTACGTACTGTGAATGTTTTCCCCAGAGTTTATTTAACCAAGTGGTTGAAACAACCTGCCTTTTTTTTATTATTGCAGAAAATGCATTCATTCTCCCTTGAGAATTTGCAGTTGACCCTTCCCAATGGTCCTTTTTCTGTGAACTCTCACCTTGAGTGAGCATCCTTGTTGGTTCTGTTACACCACCTATCAATTCTTTCAAGCATTCATTCTCTCTCAACATCCTCTCATTATTGGTTTTGTACATCTCCCTTTCCCTTATCAATGTTTGAATTTGGGCTTTATTCAACTTGGCTATATTTATCCCAATATCAGCAGTCGCTACAGGATCAACCTCCCCAGCCTTCAGGGTCATGACATGTTCGAATGCCTTTTCAGTATCAATAACAAAAGATTTCTTGTGAGGAGGATACAAGGCCCAAATCATCAATGTTTCATCATCAGGATTGTATCTTGATCCTATGTATACCTCCATCACCTTCTCTATATTGAGCTTATGGGTAGCATTGTTATCTTTTAAGAAACTATCAAAAACTAATGTAGAATTCATATCCAAACCTGGAAAAATCATAGCACCTGCCTTTTCAAGTAGCTCCCTCCCCTTTTTATGGGTCATGTCAATCATCTCTTTGTCTACTTCATCCTTTAAGCTTTTTAACAATTGATCTGCATTCCCTGGAGAGACATTGTCAACCTGTCCCCTTATCTCTTTCCTTTTTTTCTTATATAAAAATGTCTTAAACTCCGAGGTCTTTATAAATTCATCATCTGATATGAAAGACCTATACTCTTCATGTCTTGTATCTACATCCATGGTTTCCTCAACATCTGTTTCTCTGGCAACATAGGCATACTCCTGATTCTTCATTCTTGAAACTTTCCCAGATGAGCTTTGTGGCCTATCTATTTCTGAAATACCCTTAATGGAGGATAACAACTCAGTATCCACCAATTCCCGATTATGTTTTTCAATCACAATTTCAACTTCCTCTGCCTCCAAGTTTCTGATTATGTCATCAGATTTAAAGGGCACACGATGGTACCCTCGGAGATTTACTTTTTGTCTGGCAGAGTGGATATACCCTTTTGGATCAAATTTCTTTCTCATTGGTGCTCTGCTCATGTTGTAGTGCAATAATTTGTCCAGAATCAAATCATAACCTTCCTTGGCTAATACAGTGAAATCACTAAAACACAATGTACTGGGTATAAAAGCATGTTTCCCATATGAAATTAAGTTCATAACACTGGAGTAATCCATTTGCCTAACAATTTCAAGGTATGCAATTCTATCCAGGACAATTCTAGGCAGAATGAAAGGTGTATCCTCAAAGCCATAAACCCTAATCATTGTGCCATTCTCTAAGCAATACTAATCCCCCCAGTTGTGGTTAATTGGTCCATTGTAATCTCTAGGCCTAAGAAACCTTTTTACTTGTTCAGATAAAGAATAATCACAAGGATGGCTAAAAAATCTATACAAGGGTTTCACAAAGAATTCTTCAAAATGCAAGAAATTTGAATTGGCAAACCTGTTGTCCCAAACAACAATCCATAATTGAATAGGCAATGGCCTACCTTCCTTGTTGGATTGTGAAATCCTCAGCTCCTGGGGCCATAAACCTAACTCTTGTCCAAAATACAATACTAAGTGCATCAGCAGTGAGTAATTTCTGAGATGGAGAACAGAAGCACCACTCTTTATCGCCATCAAACTTGCATCCAGCTCCTTAAAAACATGTGCAGCATAGTCAAATGATCTAGAATTGTGATACTGAATGTCTGCAGAAATCACCATGGGCACAACCACCATATGCTCAAGTACCTCCATCCCTAATACCTGTCCCACTGAGTAGCAAGTATATTTTAGGTAAGGTTCGAAGAGGTCTACATGAAAGGGTGGCCCCTCACTGTCTTCCATTGGAGTAGGTTTTCCATGACACCTAATTCTGTGCAAAGGTAACCTCCACCCTTTATTAAAGGTGTCCATTCTTCTGAACTCACTATCGATCTCTTCACTCACTACTTTTTCACTGCATATTCCCTCCATTCTGAAAACCTCAGAATTGCATTCTCAGATACATGTATCAATGGATTCCCTGACAAATCACATATAGCTTTCTTTTTTGAATCATAGTGTCCAGCCAACAAGTTTACCAGTTCGACATCAATAAAAACATTAGGGCACACTAATTTCCCTAAATTGAGCCTCCATGGATTGCATACTGGCTCAAAGCGATTTCTCCAATGGTAATGGAAATTGAATAACTCATAGCCTCTAATCGGAGTCCAAACATCACCTATAAATTTGTATTTTTCATCCAATTTCTCAACTTCCACTTTGAGCTATGCAGAATGCCTAGCTTTAGGTCCAAAATCAGGTAACTGGTCTATGAGGTCTTGATTTAGCTTCCTTTTAGTACCTTTTGGTTGCAACTCAATCTTTTTCTTTTTTTCTTTTGATTGGCTTCCCTCCCCGGGTTTTCTTCCCTTTAGTTTTCCTGAACCAGTGCCTTCCATAATTCAAATTTTTATGAATTCTGAGAGGATGAGAAACTTACTGTAACTTCTTCCAAACTCAAGCCAGGTGAATACCTTAATTACTCTACTAGTTCCCTTGCTCTCCTTCACTTTGAATTATGTGAGACAATGATTTCAATTGATCATACCCTGATATGAAAAATCTCCTACGCTTTGTGGCACCATTAATGTCTTTACCGGTCGAGACATGAATGCTGCAAGTTTTTTTTTTAAAATTCTCACTGTTACATTAGGGTTCAACAATCACCCATCCACCAAGACGTCTTGCAGTTTCCCCGACATCACAAGTCTCCTCGATAGTTTCTTTCCTTTTTCTTTTATATTGCCATGACTTTCATTGAAACAACTATCACTCAAACTTAATGAATCGAGCCAACGGTTCTTTGCCTTTCTCTGAAAGTAATTTGTCTCATTAAGATGTTCACCTTATCGAGTATGTCACCGAGACCAAGCAATTTGTTCTGGCGACAGAATAATACTCGTTGTGTTGTCTCTTAGATCTCCCCATGGTGACATGTCTCACCGATACGCCTCTTCTTCGGCAAGACAACGAGAATCATCTTATCAATACCCTTTATCTTTGCATGCTCAATTTTGTCGGTGTAACCCAAGGGGTCAGTAAGACTTTTATGAACTCTTCCTGGCATCGTTTGTCTTACCGATTGAGTCCTCCTTTTGCTTTATCGGCAAGACCAATAGCGCTTCAGCTAGTGTTTTGAAATCTCTCTTCGACGACCAAAGTCTCTCCGATAGACTTTACTTTTCTCTAGTCGAAAAAAGGTAACTTAGCTCGATATGACCTTACACCGTCATGCTGATACCTTTTGTCTTGCTGATAAGTAATACAAACCTGCATTCTCCTAGTGTATAACTTTATTGGTATGACCCGTTTGATGTCTCGTCGATAGGATAACATCGATAAGACATTTCAAAACTCTGGCCAATCTTCCTATTCAACATTCACCCATCTGCTAAGACGTCTTGTAGTTTCCCCGACATCACAAGTCTCCTCGATAGTTTCTTTCTTTATGCTATTTTATCGCCATGAAATTCACTGAAAAAACTATTGCCTAGACTTAATGAATCGGGCTAATAGTTCTTCACCTTACTCAGATAGCTTTTTGTCTCACCAAGATGCTCATTTTATTGACTTATGTCACCATGACCAAGTATTTGTTTTGCCGACAAAACAATACTTGTCGTGATGTCTCTAAGATCTCCCTGTGGTGACATGTCTCACCGATACACTTTTTCTTCGGCGAGACCATGCTCATTGTCTTCTCGACACACTTTATCTTCGTATGCTCAGTTCTATCGGTGTAACCCGAGGGGTCGGTAAGACTTTCCGAATTCTCCTCGGCATCGTTTGTCTCACCAAGTGAGTCCTCCCCTTGCTTTATCGGCAAGACTAATAATGCTATAGGCAGCGTTTTAAAATATCTCTTTGATGACCAAAGTCTCTCTGATAGACTTTACGTTACTCCAATCGGCAAAAGGTAATTTAGCTCGATGTGACCTTACATCATCACGCCGATACTTTTTGTCTTGCCAATAAGATATACAAACCCGCATTCTCTCTATGTATAACTTGATCTGTGTGACCCTTGTGATGTATTGCCAATACATTTAGGATATGTATATTATCATCAATGAGACCTGCATCAACTTATGCTGATATTTTCATATGTAAATATTTTAATGTCAGATGAAATTTATGGGGTGTTATGGCACAATTTTAAATTCTGATTTTGGTAAAATATGCTATGTGAGGATTTTTTTGTCTGCATTATGAATCTTTTTTCGAAGACTAATAATCATGAAGAAATAATGAATTTGTTAAAATTTGACAGTTCCAACAACATGAAGGTTTGATGTTTCATGATAGTACTAGAATTTCAGTTATAATGATATATTTAGAGCTCATGGCTCTCCTTTGTATAAACATATCACAATTTTAAATAATATAATCAAGGGTTATGGAATTCATCTCACTGTTATGGTGTATATGATTTCCATTTTTGCTTTAATTCAAAGAGTAAATTAAAATGCTTGGATGGAGTCATAGATGCATATGTTTGTAAAGGGATTTGATAAGAAGTATTGAGTTAGGATAGAAATTGACACTGTTGTAATGCAATATTGTCAGAGATCTTATATGTTATATGTTTGAACCTATTATGGAAATCTCAATATTTGTGAATTCAACTCCCCAATAGTATATGGCACTGGCCTAAATCGTATGTGTTTGTAAGGTTCTTTGTTTGTTTGTCTTAGCTTAGATCTTGCTACCAAATTTCAAATTAAATGACTATCTTAAGTGGTGAAATTTTGTTGTAATCATCTCATGCTCCAAGTAGTTGATACTATTGATGCTTTTCTGTTGTTTAAATTGATATATCAAGCATATATATATTCAGTTTACCGATACACATTTGTTGTATTTGTGTGATGTGATTATTTGGTTCTTTCAAGTAATGATTAAACCCTTCTAGTCAATCACAGTAACTAAAGAGTATTAATTGGATCAATAAGAAGAATCACATAACTAGGATTGTCATTCTATCTCAAATAGAGTTTTTCAGTCATTTACTTGCACATTTAGACAAGTTATAAACTACATCTATGTGCCAAACACTTTGAATTATTGCCATCATAGATTACACTTTTATAGATCTTCATTAGACCCCATACACCCAACAAGGCAGTTGTCTCACGCTTTCATCTTTTGGTTTATCCATTTTGTTATTTACATCTATTAACTAAACATATTCTAATATAATTCAAATATAATTAAAATTGAAAACATCATAAATTAATTATGTAACCACATAAGTCACATATAATTCTTTCAAGAAATTAATATCAAATAGATAATACAAATTAATGTCATTGATCTTATTCTTCATCCAACTCTTTGTCTGTATCATTCGATGCAGATTCAACATTGTAAGGATTGGTCATATCATCATCATCGTCATTGATATCAGTTTCGATAATTTCATCATCCACATGGATATCATCTTCATGAACATTAACTCCTATATCATCATGATCTAGTTCCTCCTCTTTGACATCTTCGTCAGGAACATCATCAACTAACTGTTGATCCTGATCATCATCTACATCATCTTCTATTTCTTTAGTATCTTCTTCTTCCACCACATTATACTTTACCGGCCTTCCTCTTGGATCATGTCTAACAACATATGACCAACCCGCTTTACTTGGAACCTCTGAGTAAAATACCTACTCACATTGGCTTGGAAGAACATAGGGCTCATTTCCAGCTCACTCAAAATACCTTGTATTAACCATGGTAAATCCATTATCATGTTCAATAATAGTTTTCTTGGGATCATTTTCATTCAATCATAGCCTGTACCATAGGATGACGAACAAAACTAATTTGAAGGACTTAAAGTCACACTCAATTATATCATCCAAAATCCCATAGGATTGATTTTCTGAGACTTCTGAATATATGTCACTTCTAGATGAAACATTAATCACTTGGAAGACTGCAGTTATCCTAGAATCACAAGTTTTCTTCATGTCATCCAGCTTTTTGATTCAAAATTTATGACCATTGCACCACATAGCCTTGTGGTGTTTCACCTGCAATATGTCAAACATGCAAAACTTATTGCAATATCGTGAGTTGATAAACATATTTATTCTTGGCCGAATGTATGCAAAGAAAAAAATCTCAACATATATATACATCAATATAATTCAAAATAATTAAATAATATGGGTGATTAATATATTTATACATACCTGTTTATCTCTTAAACCATATGCTAAATCAATTTCCCTTGGTGTAACATTCGAATCTCCATTACGATGAGCTTCTTTAACCAATGAAACCACACCTTCCCATGTTAATGCATGAGCAGATTGTTGACATCATTCAATCCATACCGTCATCCAATCAAGATTGTTTGCGACGTACAAATGTAGTGCATCCCACTCTCGACCAACTGTATCAAAAAAAATTGAAATTCACAAACGATGTATAATTAGTTAATTAACACGGTATATGACCTTAATTTATAAGTACAATATACATAAAAACCAAATGTAAAATATATTCTAATTAATCTCCATGACCATCTTATAATTACCTGACACTCTCTTCAATCTACCTTTCCCCATCAAGTACTCCCCTTCAATTTGTTAATGGAGTTGGGTTCCCAAATGCGATCTACATGGATCTTTGCTACAAACATAGGAAGATATTCAGTCATGTACACCATGGTCTAGTATACCATGTATCCCTCCACCATAGAACCCTCGGGATGTGCTCTCTGTCTAACCAAAGCTTTCAAAAATTTCAAGTGTCTCTCAACCATCCACATTGACCTTGTGTATACAGGTCCACACAATTCAATCTCCTCAACTTGGTGTATGAGGTAGTGTTCTTGTGCATTGAAAAATGTCGAAGGTAGACACTTTTTCATTTCACACATTAGACGAGGAATTCTTCTCTTCCAATAATTTATATCTTCTTTATGGATTTCTTTAGATGACAGCCATCTACAAGTGATTCAAGGCACAAATATATTAATGAGATTTAACAAAAATATACAACGAATTGAAAAAATATCGCTACTTACCTCATGTATTTTCCAAGATCATATATAACTTGCTTGACATTGTTGTCGAAGTTGTCTGGGAGAGATAGAGGTAGAACGTACTGCAGCAATTATAAAATGATCTTTTCATTAATATTTTTCCAAAAGTAGTAAACATAATACACTAAAAATTACATGTAGTATACAAATATATATATAATATACCAGAATAATTACCTTAATGAAGGTATGCCAATCATGCATTTTCATCCCTGACCCAAATTCACCTTTCTTTGTTATGATATTGTTTATGTTGGAAGCAAATCCTATGGGAAATCAAATTTTTCGTATGACTTGTTTTATAGCATTGCTTTGCTGCTCCATTAATAACCAAGGAAGGGAACTTATATTGATTAGGTCTCCATTGCTATTTAATTGAATGAAATTTTTCATTGCATGACTAGCTTCCTGAATGTCACTACAATTTTTGACAATTTTTTCTTTGTCATGCCTTCCATCCAATATTTTCTATAACGTTTCTATCATATTCTTTCCGATATGCATTATATCAAACAAATGCACAATTTGTAGCTACTCATAGTAGGACAACCTACTAAATTTTTTGGGATAACTTTTCAGTCCCTATGGAAGCTGACCATTAATGCCTTGATGACCTTCATGAAGCATATAAGTTAAACAAATTAACAATGACAATCATTGTCAATTAAAACATGAGTAAACACAACACAAAAATATAAATATAAATTCAAAACATATCATAAATGATAGATAAACAATTTGATCCAATGTATAACCTTGACGATTAATTCTATTATATTCCAACTTCCATAGGCGAGGTGTCATTCTTCGTGGTTTTGGTGTAGTCTCTTCTTTCCCATTGAAAAGATGTTTTTCAGTAGTTTGATACTTATGATTTTTGTGGAGGAAGTGCCTATACTCATCAAACACCTACTTTCCTAAACTTGTTGAACGACAAAATTTCATCTTTGGACCACAAATTGGACATGCAAATTTTCCCTTTGTTTGAAGACCTACAAATCATATATAATTGGATTAAATATGTCAATTTTTATAATTATATATAATGAATAGATTATTTAAAAAACATGCATGATATCTAATTCATAAAATTAAATATTGTTAAAGTCATGCAGTCGAACATTATAACATACCAGAAAAATGTGTTAGCCCCAGGGCATCATGAATTGTCCATACAAGCATTGCATGGAATTGAAATTGTCTTTTTCCTATTGGTCCAAATACATCATACATAGTGACGCCATTCCATAACATTAGTAACTCGTCGATAAGAGGCTCAGTATATACATTCATATCTTTAACTTGGTACTTACCTAGTTGAATGAACATAAACATTACATAATTATTATAACCATTTTACTACAATATATATAAATTCATGTACATGACTATTAAATGAAAAAACGTATAAGTCATTATGCAACAAATAAGACAAATGAGATGCTACTACATTAAATAAAATTGATGTAAACAAATACCTAGAACAATCATTGCCAACATTATGTGCTCCCTCTTTATTGACATCCATGGAGGAATGTTATTGTTGATAACAAAAATAGGCCACACCGAGTAAATAGATCTCAGCTCTCCAAATGGATTGACATCGTCCGCTGCCAATGAAAGCTTGAGATTACGGGTTCTTCTTTAAAGTGTGGTCATTTTTCCTCCATGTCCCTAAATGCAGAACCATCCGTAGGCATTCGAAGAATCTCATATCCACTTCTATTACATGCATGGTAATCCATAAATTGTGCTAAGCTTTCACACCTAAATAATTGTTGCATACATGGAATAATGGGAATATAATGAAGAACCATGCAAGGCACCTTTTTTGTTAGTTTATCTATTCGATATCTATTGATATGACATTCTGGGCATTCTGTTGCAAATTCATGTTGTTTATGATATATAATATGATCATTGGGACATGCATCTATTGCTTGATACTCCATTCCAATATCTTTCATAATGCCAGATAAATCTCTGTATGAGCGAGGTAAAATATTTGATGGTGGTAACAAAAATTCACCAATCAATCTACAACAAAAAATAACTTCTTAATATAAAGAATATTAAAGGTACATACTTCATCCTTTATTTACTAGCGATGAACTAACAACAATTAAAATAGATGAAAAAAAATGACATATATGACATACCTTAACATCCGTGAGATTGCTATGTTGGATAAACCATTCATAACCTTCAAGTTCACCAGCAATAATACAACAGAGAGAAGAGTTTTTTGGGAGCCTTCATAAAGGGGCTCGTATGCCTTCTCAAGTACAAGTAAATCATGAGCATCATCAAAGTCATCTCGATCAACATGATCAGATGTGCCACTACATGTGTCATGGATTAATGTATTTGTACCGTCATCTTTAATTCTATTTTCTAGTGCATGATCATCTTCTTCCATAGGATCATTAACTTCATCTTCAATATTCATATCTCCATGTTCCTCCACTTGCAAAACCACATTCTCTGGGCCATGATAATTCATATTGTGTGCCCTAGGGCACCCCACCTTTATAATAATGATAGACACAAATAAACCATGATCATGATCAAGTGATTTTATATATATATATATATATCAAATGTTAAAACAATATAAACATTTACAAATTCAATCAATATAAACACATATAATGAACAACTTACCAATGGACGATAATCATGCCCCCCTTCAACATGACCATGCTGCCTACAATGTTTCTCAGCTGTTGTGATTAAAAGTCTTCTCATCTTTAAGCCCTTGCAATTATTGCAAGGACAATAACATTTCCCATCACCCTTTCTTTTCAATATAGCCCACAATCTAGCAACTGTCTCTTCATTTTGTTCTGGACTAATATTATCTGACATGATTTTTCTTTACGAAGCTTGAATATTTAGATCTTCAAAAAATATGAAACTCACACACACTCCAATAATTTTTAATCATACACAGGTAACAAAATATAATAATTATGATATTTTACACCAAAAAAAATCGGCATAAAACCACCCCTGCAAAAGAGAAGATAGTCTGAAGTTAATGACCCCAAAAAACACTTTCAAATGCTAATTCCAGAAATTATTAAATTCTGATTTTACAATGATTTCCAACTGTTATACTTCTAAAATCAGAATATTGAACTTGCACAACAAAATCTAGAAATGAAATTCTCAAAATGTAGCTAATAGGCCTCAACAATTAAGGCCTACTCAAGATTTTGTGAAGTCACTGCAAGGTTCCCAGGCCTTACTTGATGATTTGAGTAGGAGGATTAAAGAGTTGGTAAAGAGTTTTGATGACTAGAGTGGCACATCTTTACCAGATATTGTAGATGCCCAAGGAAATGTTAGATCACTACAGTAATGGCAGGACAGGGTAGATGAAATCATCAATGCACAAATCAAATTGATTTGTGATGACTCAGATTATGACATTCAGATGAGTAATATGGATAAAATCATTAACACTAGCACATTTTTGGAATCTTTTGAAAGGGAGGCAAATCAAGTAGCAGTTAAGTATACAACTTATAGTGCAAAGGTAAATTAGGTGGTAAATTTTAATTGGCCAACGGATGAGGAATATCAAGGATGGGTAGAAAAGTACTTAACTGAAACAGAACAAGACAAAGTCTACAACCGGCAGTTAACAGCTCAGCGGTTATGGTTATAACAAATTTTGGCTATGTCTTGGTGGCAGTTTTGGTGCAAGTTTTCAAAGTTTGGCAAATGCAACAGTTATTCTCCAGTGGACGAGATGAACAAGAAGATTCTCCAAAGACTCAGCTATTGTAACCAATTTTTGAAATGCCATAAGGCGGTCCAAGTGACCAGTGACAGGTGTATTTTTGGTCTGATGCTTGTTGCTCCTTCATTTTCCCAATAAGAAGGATTTCAGGACCAAAAATATGGTCGGTTAGCAAGTTAGATATCTTTAGGTCAAGTCTAACTAAAGCCACAGAGCGAATTTGTAAAGAGCCTGATATTATAGTGAAGATACTATTCTTAGGTTTGGTGTCATTCTATTATAGGTTTTAGTTTCATGGGTACTTAATTTTCAAGACAGTACTAGCATCTGAATGAAAATTACTCATTTCAAGGTCATGTATCTCCATTGTATGAATATATTATTATCTTGAATAAAATGATCAAAGGTTATTTTGTTCATCTCACTGTTATGGTGTGTGTAATTCTCATTTTGGCTTTAATTTAAGGAATTAATTAAAATGCTTGAGTGAGGTTATAGGTGACTATGTTCATATAAGGATTTGATAAGTAGTATTGGGTTAGAATATAGATTGATGGTATTGTAAGGTAGTATTATCTGAGATTTTATATGCTATGTGTCTAGAAGATAAACTTGGTTACAGTAAAAAAACAACCAACATCTTTGATATTATCTAGCTATGGCTCCCAAATCTATTGCAAATTGATCATTAGGGTTAAAATTGAAACCTTGAAAATATAATCTTTGTCCAAATCCATCAAGAATTTCCCATCAGTTATAAACAATTCCCTTATAAAGAATTTGTGAAGCCAGGTCTAAAATCTGGAAATGAAATTCTAAAAATGCACAAGACTATAAATGAAATCTAATGAGATATTGCTTTCAAATATGATTTTCAAACTTGGAAGTACAAATCTGACTTCACAAATGAATTCTAGAAAAATACAATGACTTCCCTCAACCTGGCGATATCTTCTTGAGTTTCTTCTGATTTTCCCCAAGAAAACTGTCGAGCAAAACACTGCCGCAATAAATAGTCGAGCTCATTTCAATTTATGCCCACCACAATTTAAATTTGTAGGACCGTCACAATTTTGGCGAAAGATCTTCATTGAAATGTACACAAAACAATGGTTCGTCAAAATTTCGACGAATGTCGGGGTAAAAAATTTAAGAAAAAATGGAAATTTGCACAAGTGTCCGATGATACATCTAATTATATAGCTTTTGTCAGAAGGTTTCCTCGAAAATTGGGGTCAAATGAGTTAGTGAGATATCACAAACTGAACCAATGGAAATAAGGTGTCCCCCTTTTAGGAGATGGAACTTTGGGACTTGTTTCACACTTTAGTTCATTACAAAAGCAAGATCGCTCAACCAATTGACTCAATTAATGGAAGGACTACGGGTTTCATTGTGTGATTAGATGGGTTTCACCATTAAACGAAGCTTCAAAGGATAAATGTAAACTCTTATGCACAAAACCCTAGAAACTTGAAAACATTAAATCAAATTAACAGACAACATGATACAAAAAAGTACCTGGAAGAATGGAGAGTTCAAAAAAAATTCTGAAAACCTTGGAAATCTAATGTTTTAAGGTGCATTGGGACTCATATGCAAGGTAAGGTTATTTAGTCTTGCTACATGACTCTGGGAAAAAATTGGAATCTTTTTGTGACTGTGCAAGATTTATAGAAAACTAATAAAAGGGCTATGCTAGGAATCATACGCGTAGAGGGTTGATTTAGTCTCATTACTAGGGTTTTATTGATATTTTTGTAGCCTCTAGTGATCTTTTGTAGCTTCCATCTTGTTTGATTCTTCAAGTCCAAAAGTCTTAATTCTGGCCTGTAGGTGAGTTTCCATGAAAATGACAACTTCTTGACAACTTTGAAAACTTTTACGACTTTTTATTCAAAGGATCTTCAAGCATAAATTCACCTAAATCTACAAACATGCATCAAGAGGGGAAAATGTTGTTTTGTTAGGGAATAGGGGTTTTCCTTGGTCAAACCTAGTTTTGGTAATTAAACCTTGAAATGAAATTAAATAGCATGAAGGAATGATGAATGAACAAATGCAATGTTGCAACTCACCAAACACTTGAAATGAAGGTTGCAAACTTGTACGAAATGAATTCAATGGATGTGGATCTTGACTCTTTCTTGAATGCTTGCTTAAATCATGATATCTACATCACAAATGTTAGCTCACAAACACACATGATGCATGATGACTTTGACATGATGCTTGAATATTTAATGTAGCTCCAAATGCTTGATGATTTGCTCTTGAATTCTCTCTTGATCATAATTTTTCTATAATGATTGAATACTTGAAAGCTTAGATGACTTGAAAACTTTCTAGGGGAAATTATGTGAAATAACCTTGTATTTATACTTTATTATGCTTAATTTCATGAAATTACAACAATTAAAGTTGAAATCAGATCTAGGATAATAAAATCCCACCAATAATTTGATTTAAAATAGGTCCAAGTTAAAGCGGGACTCATACGCCAGGTTGGGCATATGATTCCTAGTGGCTTAAACCTGGGACACATACTTCAAGAAATGTTAAGTTCCATGTAACATTTGAAATCAAGCCTTGAGACCTAGGTGGGACCCATATGCCCAAGATAGCGTATAAGTCCCAGATCCCTAGATCTAGAACACATAGCCAAAAACATTAAATTATGATTTTCCATTTGTTAAATGTTGGGATTATCCTTAGAAAAATGCATTTAATTAGGCTTGCAGATGCAAAATAGGACCAATTAAGTCATAAATGAACCAAATTTTAGTAGGGAGGGCCCAAACAAGTGTGAAAATGTAAATGGGTACATTTTTCACACTACATAAACAAAATAAAATAATTTATAAGAGCAAGGTATAAAAAATTGATAAGAATTTATAGGGAAAAAGTGTTTTGAGACAAATTTAGTAAGAGTAAGGCAAGGAAAAATAAACCTGTAACAATCAACAATATTAAAAAATAAAATAAATAATCTTATCCCATCTAAAATCTAAAAAAGAGAAGCCCAAACATAACATCGAGTCATCCATCAAACTTGCAATGTTTGGAAAAGGCATCATCGAGGCACAAAACAAATATTTGGAAGATAAAATCAAGCTATTATATTTTATAGCATCACTGAAAAAGTATTCATTAGATTGGTATAAAAAAACCTACCCTAAGCATGATAAAGACTAGGAGTTAGTTAAAAAGGAAATTTCAGAAAATTTTGATACCCTCTAAAATTGTAAGTAAAATGAGGGAGTTGGCATAGACGAAGGGAGAGAATTTTAAGGAGTATACTAGAGATTCAAGGCAATCTCCAGTTAACTTGAAGAACCCCTAACATAAATATAAAAAATTGAATGGCTTATCTTCGATCTTGATAGAGAAACAAGGATAACTTTGGCTAATCAATTCTTTGATTCCTAACTATAGGTGGTAACCTTGGCCTACCATATTGAGAAATGGCCTTGAATAAAGTAAAATAAGGAAAAAGACAGTGAGATGATGGAGAAGCTACAAATAGCAGTAGAAAAAATTTCTCTACACCAAGATATAAAAGATAGAGAAGAGGCCAATAAAAGAAAAGAAAATATATGGTGTTTTTACCACTCAAGGGAAGGCCAATTGAGAAATTATTTCCGTAAGGAATAGGGTTAAAAAAGAGAAGAAACAATAAATTAGAGCTACAATCAACACCAAAATAATCCGATCTATGCTTTATGGACTTTATGGTGAGTGGGATGACCACAAGACAAATAACTATCCTACAAAATCCTTCCACTTAAGGAATGTGGATGCTCATTCATATGTCCACTTATTCAAGATTGTGATAAAATGGTAGATCACAACATGGAATATGCAAAAGGTCTTGCAAAAAAACTCTATACACACAAGACTTTGGATATTGGCAACCACTATCGAAAAACAATATAAGTACCTATACATTGTAGAATGCTCCTCTACAAAATCATCAAGAAGAAGTGAGGCTATTCCATTATAGAGGAGATTGAGGATGTGGAAGGGGAAACCACATAAGAGATGATACCACTTTCTTTAAATGCATTAAGCAATGACCACTACACTATAGAGTTTTGGTTAGACAAGAAGAAAAATTATGCATTTTGGAGTAGTGAAGATCATGATTTATTCAACTATGAAAGGGACGACATTATTTTGAGAATGTCCAACATAAATATAAAATTAATGAGCTTCAAGGGATAAATAGGGGGGTTAGGGTTATCAAAAAAATTATTCCACAAGGTGCCAAAATATACCAATTTTTTTATGTTTGGACATCTAATACATATAAAAATGAAGATACCTCTAGGGAGTAATACACAGAAGAAACAAAAGCCAAATATTTAAAAAAAATTATAAAAAGAAAACTATGATGTTCACCCACCAAGGAATCAATACGACCAACAATAAATAGAAAATAAATAAATAAATGAGTGAAGAATTAGATACGAAATTAGACAATTATGAATACTTTTGACCTACAAAACAATAACATAATAGAATAGTAGAAAATACAAAAAGAGTAACCACACAAAATAAAAGTGAGGAGATTATATTTTTTTTCAAAAGAAGAGGTTATCACACTAAATAATCTTACCTCATTGGTAAAATAATTTTTTTTATCAAACTAGATCCACTAGGTAATATTGGAATAAACAAACAAACAACCCCGTATCTCTAGAATCAATAATAACTAGAACTAGAAGAATAGAAAATTATTGATAACCACACACATAAATCACCACAAATTAATGCATATCATGGGAGAATTATGGGAAGATATCAATATAATACTAGCGAAAACTTGGGAAGAACTAGGAAGGTCAAAATTAGAAAAATATCTTTCAATGTTAGACTAATAGATGGGTTTGGAATGAAAAAATGAGCACCTAGAAGAATGTTTAATTCACTACATAAGGCCTAAAATTGATATTAGACTTTGAGTTGGTGGAGATGAAAGAACAATCCAGTACATCTCAAGAACTACTAGGCTTGAAATTGTGTGTCAAAAAAAATGGAATGATAAATAGCAAGAAATAAAAAAGCTCATTTGCAAATGATAATAAGGTCATTCATATCTCCCTAGGAGAAGATGGGGATAATAAATAAATAGAATAAAAGGCCCTAAAAAAATGAAAAGGATGACACACAATTATTAGACTAAATTTCCTCATGACCTATCTTAGATACTAAATAAGTACCAATTATTGAAGCATATATTGAGTTAGAAAGTAGAATTGGGAGTACAAATAGTGAAGAGGTACTAAATGCATGGATATAAGAAGAACCAAAGTGGACCTCATTAAAGGTATACAAGTTTAGAAATTATTTCATGATACAAATAAACTTGACAAAGCTACCACAAAATACTGCAAATAAAAATAATCCATTGGCAGAAGTAGATTGTTGGAACACAACAATCTACTAAGAGGGGGGTGAATAAGTAGATCTTAAAACTTATTCCTTAAAACCTTTTGTGCAAACTAACTTCTTAAGCCCTTAATCAATCCTATAGATTAATTCCTTTTAGCACTTTATGCAGATTTACTAAACTAGTAGAAAGATAAACATGCACACACACAAATGCCCATAACACATGATGTACGTGCAAAACCCAAGATGGTAAAATCCGCGGTGATAAATTCTGCTTGAGTCTTCTACTCAATTGAAATTTCTCCCTCTTCTCTTGTCTTCTTTCTTTTCTCTGCACTTTCTCTCTCTCCTATGCACTTTACTCTCTTCTTTACTTAGAACAATCAATGTTCTATTTTTTGAACTTTAACCCAGATAAGATATTTTTTCTTTTGTTCTACTCATGTAGAATGTGCATACTCTATCTGCTACACCACACTTCTTCATGCTTCTCTTGTATAATCTACACTTCAACAATATTCAAATTGTCTTCATCTTTTGTTTGATTCCACCAATCTGCAATTACTACCTCAATAGGCGCACCACCATCTAGATCATCTCAAATCTTTTGTTAGGGTTTCCATACTTACTATCTTCTCCAAAAAAATTCTTGGTCATCTCGAGCCATGCACCACCTATACAGATTTGTTGAATGGCAACCTAAAAAACCCCTAGAATTAGATATGCATTATATGTATTTCATTCCTTGATCAATTTGATCTTGATCTCTCTAGACATAGCAATCTGTGCCATCTACCTATGAATCAAATCTTCATCGACATTGGTTGCAGGTGTAGTTGGACCAATTAAATTCCTTCATTGCGGCAGTTACCCATCAAAACCTTGTTTACACTAGTAGCAGTTGAAGATCTTCAAGTTTGAATTTTGGCCATCGATCTTTAGTCTTCATGCCATGATCCTACAATCTTCGTTCATCTCAAATTCTTTAAAACACTATTGTCAAATTATTTTGGGCATGTGTAAGATCATGGGGGTCCAAAAAGTGGAAACAAGGTAAAAAATGTGTTTTTACTTTGTCGAAATCATGAAAAATATGTTGACTTTTGTATGGGTTAGGTACAATATCCATTTTGGTTTGGTAATACCAAACCAAAACGGATATCCATTTATAATGGATATTCCTTTCTCAAAATTAATTTTCATAAATTTATGCAAAGAAAATGGATGAAACAAAATGGATGTCCTTTTGAAACGAATATCCATTCTGAAAAGTGCAAAAAGCACACTTCAGTAAAATGGGCATAACTTTTGCATTATTGATCAAATTTTTTTTTTTCTATAGGCATTGGAAAGATGATTTAGATCTCTACACAATGGATAAGATTATTTTGATAGATTGAGAACAAAAAAATAGTTTTAATCATTTTAAGTTCCTCCTTAAGTTTTAAATTTTAAATGCTCATAATTCTGCATACAAAGTCTTTTTTCATGGTTTTTTGGCAACAATCATCCTAAATGACTTGAAACATTAAAGAAGTAATAAATAATGATTTTTTTTTACTAAGGAGAGTAAAAATCTTCACAAATCATCATAGAAGGCCTCCTTGTTATCTTTGATCCTATGCACTCCTTTACCCAAGTTGAACTAGGAGAACATATATCTCTCTCTCCATCCATCTATTTAGTTGTCTCCCTCTCTCCCCCTCTCCTTCATTTACCCTCTCTACCTATCTCTCCACTTTTCCCATTCTCTGCATTTATCATCTATCCTCTCTCCCTTTCTCTTCCATTCTATCTTTTACATGTTATATATATATATATATACATATATCTCCCTCTTTCTATCTATATCTCTTCATATCTCCATCTATCTATGTCACTCCATATTTCTATATCTCACTACTTCTCTCTTTATGTCTCTCACTCCCTTTATCTATTTATATAATCTACATTTTCATCAAGTTATCTCCATATCTCTCTCACTCATATATACACACACACCCTATTTATGACTCCCTATATCTCTCCCTATCTCTATTACTTGTCTCTATCACTTTTCCCCCCTCTATATATATATATCTCTCTCTCTCTATCTCTCTCTCTTTATATCTATCTATATCTCATTGTCTCTACCTCTATCTCTTATTCATTCTCTCTCTCTCCCTATCCATCTCTATCCATATATTTATATACCTCTATCTCCCTATCTCTCTATCTCTTCCTCTTTCCCTCTCCCAATATATATTGATATATATGATCTTTGCCCCTCTTCTTCTCTCTCTACCTCTAAAACTATCTCTCTCCTTTTCTCTACCTCTATCTCTCCCTTGTTATCTCTACCTCTTTATATCTCTCATTTTCTCTATCTCTATCTCTCTATCTAGGGTACCTAGAGAGATAGGTAGGGAGTGGGAGAGACCTAAGAGGGAGAGAGAATTAAGAGGGAGAGATACTTTAGAGGGGGAGGGGGAGAGGGAGAGAGGGAGAGAGAGAGTTATCTAGTTAGGGTGGGAAGGAGACACCTGAGAGAGAGAGGGACTAGGAGAGAGAGACTTGAGAGGGAGGTGGAAAGTGAGTGAGTGAGTGAGAGAGAGAGAGAGAGGAAGTGGGAGAGAGGGAGATGGAGAGTGAGAGGGAGATCGATATGGATATGGATATGGAGAGGGAAAGGGAGAGGGAGATGGAGAGAGAGAGAGTTATCTAGTTAGGGTGGGAAGGAGACACCTGAGAGAGAGAGGTACTAGGAGAGAGAGGTGGAAAGTGATTGAGTGAGTGAGTGAGTGAGAGAGAGAGGCAGTGGGAGAGAGGGAGATGGAGATGGATATGGAGATGGAGAGGGAGAGGGAGAGGGAGAGGGAGTGGGAGTGGGAGGGATTGGAGAGAGAGAGAGAGAGATACCTGAGAGAGAGACCTAAGAGAGGGAGAGAGATAGGGAGATGGAGTGGGAGGGACTTGAGAGTGAGAGAGGGATTCAAAGAGAGAGAGAGTTGGGAGGGAGAGGGATGGAGAGAGGAGAGAGAGAATGAGAGAGAAACCTAAGAGGGATATGTAGAGTGTGTGAGAGAGAGAGAGAGGGAGGGAGAGGGAGAGAGGGATTGAGAGAGGAGATAAATAGTGGGAGAGAGATACCTGAGAGGGAGATGGAGAGTGTGTGTGTGTGTGTGTGTGAGAGAGAGAGAGAGAGATACTTGAGAGAGACACCTAAGAGGGAGAGACTTAAGAGGGGGAGAGACTTCAGAGGGAGGGAGGGAGAGGGAGATGGGGAGAGGGAGATGGAGAGTGAGAGAGAGATGGAGACGGAAAGGGAGTGGGAGGGACCTGAGAGAGAGGGAGTGATAGAGAGAGAGATACTTGAGAGGCATAGAAGGAGAGAGAGATAGAGGGAGAGAGATAGAGGGAGGGAGGGAGAGGGAGAGAGACTTAAGATAGAGAGGGATGGAGAGAGGAGTGAGACAATTGGAGAGAGAGAGAGACCCGAGAGAGATGTAGAGAGAGAGAGAGTGTATGTCTATGTGTGAGAGAGAGTTGAAAGGGAGGCCTAAGAGGGATAAAGACTTAAGAGGGAGAGGGAATTTAGAGGGAGGGAGAAAGAGAGAGGGAGAGAGGGATATGGAGAGTGAGAGGGAGATGGAGAAGGAGATGGATTGGGAGGGACTAGAGAGAGAGATAGAGGGAGAGAGAGATATATATATGGAGGGAGAGATAGAGAGATTTGAGAGGGAGAGAGGGAGATAGAGGGAGGGAGAGGAAAAGAGAGAGAGAGACCAGAGAGGGAAATGGAGAGTGTGTGTGTGTGTGTGAGAGAGAGAGAGAGTGGGGGAGTGGGAGAGACTTGAGAGAGATACTTAAGAGGAAGAGAGATTTCAAAGGGAGTGACAAAGAGAGAGGGGGAGATTGAGAGTGAGAGGGAGATGGAGAGTGAGAGAGAGAGGGAGAGGGAGTGGGAGGGACTTGATAGAGTGAGGGAGAGAAAGAGAGAGAGAGACCTGAGAGAGAGAGATAAAGAGAAATATATAAAGAGGGGCAAAGAGAGAGGGATGGAAGGATGGAGAGAGAGGTAGAGAGATAGGTATAGAGCTAAAGAAGAGCGAGAGTGAAAAATATAGGTCTAAAGAGCGACAAAGAGATAAGGAAGGAGGGAGGGATGGATATGTAGATAGTTAAGTCTAGAGTTCAATAGATTGATAGGGAGAGCTCTAAAGAGGTAAAAAGAGAGGGAGAGAGGGAGGGATAAATAAGTGGAGGTATAGGTCTAGAGCTTAAGGGGAGACATAGTGAAATATAGATAGGTAGAGAGAGGGAGAGAGAGAGACCTAAGAGGGAGATGGAGAGTGTGAGTGTGAGTGTGTGTGTGTGTTTGTGTGTGTGTATGTAAGTCTATGTGATGTAGGATAATCCTTGGGTCGTACCAATCTTGCATCACCCATAAATATTCAAGTTGTTCTTATTATTTCCTTTCTGCATTTGCAGTCTCATGTTTTCGGGCTTGTGTATCATTTTCGTTGTTTTTGGATCTCTTTGTCACATCATTATATGATCTTCGGGGGGGTGAGTGGTCTCTCTTTGGGTCTGCACCTCATTCTATGCATTCACCAGAAAAAAATCCTTGGGTAAGCTAACCTATGTTCTTCACGTTACGTATTCTTTGTCGGTGATTGGGGATCATTGTGGATCATTTCCTATAATTGTGGATCTTATTGTTGTATTTTCTGATGTTCGTGGGCTTGCACCTGATCTTTTCATTGGGTCCACATCATGTAATTGCATTTATAATTACAAATCTCCAATTATGTGGCTGACATTATTCTACATATTATTTTCTCTATCCATGGCCGATGTGGACCATTCCAAGAGTTTGAGTTGTTATATAAATTATTGTTATACATCATTTTGGTGATAAACAAATCCAAGTAGATCCTAGAAGTTGTAATGTTAGGTCTCAAAAATGGAGGTTTGAACCACAAGAGGTTCCCAAGCTCTCACAACATTTTTGGCTAATGTACAAGGCCAAATGATGAATTCAAACCTTCTTCTCTTCATGCACTGCCAGACCTAGGTGGCTGTACCTATGTAATGGGCAGACTTAGAATGTGTGTTTCCTACTTAAGCAATCTATCCACAATGGAAATTTGGGAGTGGAAAGATGTAAACCTATGCACAAATGCAGAATTATAAAAATTGTTTAATGAATTTAAATGATTAAAATAGGGGTGAGACCAGTGCCTTGTTGGGTATATGGAGTCTAATGAAGACCCAAAAAATGAAACCAGTAATGGCAATAACTGAAACTATTTGGAACACTAATAAGGGTTTATAAATTTAATAAATATGCAAATTAATAGTCAACAAACTCTACTTGAGATGAATTGCCAACCCTAATTATATGGTTCTTCTTATTTATCCACTTAACACTTCTAAGTTACTATGATTGAATAGAAGGATTTAATCTTTACTTGAAAGAACCAATTAATCACATCACATGAATACAACAAATGTGCATCATCAAACTGAATATATACTTGATATATCAATTTGAATAATAGAGAAGCATTAAAATGGAGATGACCACATAATTGAATAATTATAAAAAATAGTCGATACCAAGATTTGGCTGCAAAATCAAATATCTCCATTATCCTCTTCAAATTTTATACATGCATGTTGGTCTACCCTCTTCTAAAGAAAAAATTGATGCCAAAAAATATCACATAGCCCCCTTTTATATCGTTCTTCAAAAAATCTCCTGCACCTTTTAATCTGTGTCCCTTCACATTCTCATCAGAGGATGCCAACCTCCAATCAATAGTCACGCCATTTCATAACAATGTAGGAGATTACATAAAAATGCAACTGAAAGTTGATAACAATAATTAATACATTAATCTTTGTCACTAGCAACTTCTCAAGAGCTTTCCACGTGTTTTCCCATTAGGACTTCCCTTCGACTGATCTTCTTTATGTCTTGTCAGGCTCTGACTTCTTGATACATGGCATTCCATCGCTTGCTTTTCATGTGGTGTTACATCGCATATCTTACAAGTTTTAACTAGTAAGCACTTTAGGGGCATGAACCAGCGAGCAAGGGTGGGGATTGAGCTAAATCTTCAACTTTACTTGTGAGTTGTTTGATCATGTCTGATCTCCTTTAGTATTAGCTTTGTGTGGGTATTCTCCATGTACTTGTGCACTCCACTCATCTATAGCTACAAAGTGTACGTGGTAGCTTATTGTGATGTCACGATCCATAAAGTGTACACATCTTCCATTTGTGATATGGTAGGGAATGGTAGTGATTATTTCCCATGCTCTGATCGGCACCATTGATCTTTAATCTCCATGAGCTGGGATGGGACAAAGTAGATGGGCCCTCCTTACATGTGGTGCCATCTCGCAATATCATGATCGATAAAGAACTCCCATCTTCTATTTGCGAAAAGGCAGGGAATGGTTCAGATGAACTCCCATGATCTGAAAGATGCCAAACTTGCATATGAAGAAAAGTTATTCATAAAAAGGGGCCTTGACTAGGCGGATGGGAAAATGACCCTCGAAACAAAAAATTGACCAACCTGACATTAAGGAAAAGGAAATAGTATGAGAAAGATAAAACCAATGGGGCAGGTTACAAGGGGTTGGTAATGAATGTACGCAATGGCTCAAAAGGCAACTAATAAAATCGACAACCAGGATAACTAGTCAATGAAAAATTAGAATTTTCAAGGCGATTAGAAAACTCAAGACCACATTTTCCTTAAAACCCAAAACCCCAAGACCAAAATGATCAAGAATGGAAAATGTAAGGCTCCAACACATGATAAGGATTTTATGAGTTGATAGGGGTATGGAATAGTGTTTTATGTTGTGTAGTCAGGCCAGTGCACCAAATCTATAAAACTGGCATGTTGCTGGTAAATATGTATATGAATTCTTTGAGTTAATAAAGATTGATTCTTCATTGCTTTGGTCAATTGGTGTTATTTTTGTTGTGTTGTTCTTGCTGCATGGTTGGATAGTTTTCTTTCAAGACCCTCTGACCTTGACTACATCACTATGTGTGTGTGTGTGTGTGTGAGAGAGAGAGAGAGAGAGTGAGAGACTTGAGAGAGAGAGAGACCTAAGAGCGAGAGAGGGAGTGGGAGAGAACTAAGAGAGAGAGAGAGACCTAAGAGGGAGATATAATTAAGAGGGTGGGAGACTTCAAAGGGAGGGAGAGAGAGAGGGAGGGGAGTATATGGAGAGTGAGAGGGAGAGAGAGGAAGAGAGAGAGAGAGAGAGAAGGATGGAGAGAGAGGTAGAGAGATAGGTCTAGAGCTCAAGGAGAGAGAGTGAGAAAGATAGGTCTAAAGAGAGACAAAGAGAGAAGGAAGGAGGGAGGGATGAAGAAGATAGTTAAGTCTAGAGTTCAATATATTGATAGGGAGAGGTCTAAAGACGTAAAAAGAGAGGGAGGGAGGGAGGTAGAAACAAGTGGAGGGATAGGTCCAAAGCTTAAGGGGAGACATAGTGAAATATAGAGAGGTAGAGAAATGGATAGAGAGATATGATGATTTATGAAGATTTTTTCATCTCCTTACTACAAAAAATATAAATATTTCATTATTGATTACTTTTTCTAATGTTTCAAGTATTTTGAGATTAGTATTACAAAAAATTCAAGAAAAGGAGACTTTGCATTCGAAAGTAGTGAGCATTTGATGTTTAAAAAATGAAATATGAAGTTCAAATGATTATAATTAATTTTTTGTGTACAATATAGAAACACTACCTATTCCATTGCATAGAGCTCTAAATCACCTTTCCAACACCTATAAAAATAATTTGTTTGATAAGAAACACAAAAGTTATGCCCATTTTAATAAATAGGGTTTTTTAGGTCTTCAAAAAAGATATCTATTTTGTTTTTCAAAACGAATATCTATTTCAAATGAATGTCCATTTTCTTTTTTGAAAAAATGGGTACCCGCTTTCCAAAATGGATATTTGTTTTGTCTGGAAAAAATTTCAGCCTCAGTGGGATTTCCCTCAGGTTTGCCTTGCTTTTTGGCTTGGGATTTCCAAACCTGGAAAGTCAACTAAAAAAATGTTCTTACGAAATTTCCTTAGTTTTCCAAAGTTCGCCCTTTTGGCTAACAACTTTTTTATATCTGAATTTCATGAAACGAAAAGGGTTTATAGAAAAAATTGGCAGCTTCCCACCAATATAAGTTATTCCTTATTTTGAATTTATTAAATAATTATTATTTATTTTCTACATACATTACAACTAAAGTCTTGATTGATAGGTTGATTGAAAAACTTCTATAACTTTCAAAATACTTAGCATTTTTTGAACCTTCAAGATGCATCATATTCTATGCTTCAAATTTTATATGATAAAAAAAATAAAATTGAATTTCATAAATTTTTGACCAAGTTATGGTGGTCAGACATACACGTTTTAATAATTCTAAAATGTTTTAATAAAAAATCATAAGTAATTATTTACATGAAAAAAAAATACAAAACAAAACCTGACACATCCGAGCATCTGTCCTCTACATATATTGAAAGATTCAGAAAAGAATATTATATTTTCTTGTATTTAGGGTGGTTAGACATACACCTGCTTCTTAGCTTTTTCTTGAAAATTTAGTACCACTGCATTGAAATTTTAAATTTTCACAAAACATATTTACTTTTTCCATAAAAGGACTAGTAGCCTAGAAACTTCATTCAATTTACTACAAATTTTGTTCCTACATATTTTGCAAATTATGTTAATAACCTATTCAAATTTTTGTGTCAAGTTCCCTAACTCTATTTTTATAAATTTTCATTGCCACTTAGAGGCCTAGTTTGGACCCCCATGATCCTGCAGTGACTCTTCTCCTTTAAACCCACACCATTGATCTAGGTTGCTTTATATACATACCCATTGCATATCCTATCTTTGCTTCGTGCATCATCATTCATTTCTACTATGTGAAGCACCTTAGCAATTACTGTTAGATCTTAGCCTTATTATCTACGTCATTCACCTTATCTCATCATGTATCACTAATTTTTATTGGGCATCAACATCCATTTCCATGATTTGAAGGAATACAATGATCACCCTCCAATCACCTTCATTGAATCTTCATTGTCGATCTCCATCTCACCTCTATTTCTTTACACCATCAAAGATACTTTGTCATGTCGAGCTAAGACATTTTAGGGTCTCACTGATATCTACCTTTCTCTTCGATATCACTTGTGAAATACACGGGCCTACACACGTCGTCTTCCATCCATTTCATCACCACACAACTCACAACACTAATATGAGTTGGTATATCGAGCAATCACTAGCTGCCACCTATCTGCACATGTCAACTTCCAATCATTATTTTCTTCCTATCAAGTCCCACCAAGGTCTTCATTAATCTTCCATCACCGTTTCGAAGGGAATTTAACATCACTCACTCCAATATTCATATGCCTCAATGAAGTTCTATTGGAATGTTGAAGAGACTGACTATTTTATCTTGCTAATGTTCATCCTTCTCTCTGATGAGGAGCCTTAGTGACATCATTCTCCACTAACGCTTAGTGCCTATCGCCCATCACATAAAGTTTGACTTCCTTTGAATTCATAACCACAATAAACTAAATTCTTGCGATGTAATTCCAACCATTGGATTTCTTTCATTTAATCTTAGTCATTCATTATGCATCACTCAAATACTTCCTCCTTATCAATTCATAACAACGATGTGAAGCACCAAAGCGATGTAATCATTTGTTGCCTCATGTAAACATGAAATCACCTTCCACTAACTTTTGACACTCATCTCTCATTGCAAAAATACTTTCTTCATTTGACTTCATTACTATGATGTGAAACTTCTGATTCATGCAATAGAACTCTGCCACCTATACACTATTGATGTCATCTTCCACTAGATCCTGATGTCTATTGCTCATTTTGGGATGCATCTTAACACTTCACTTCATAATAGCGATGTGAAGCGACCACACAATATCTTCTAGATCCTCCATGCATTGATCTCCACCGTTCATCGCTCATCACTCATCACTCAAGGGCTTCCATCATTCTACTTCACAACAATTATGTGAAGCAGTACAGTGATATCTTGCCATGTGTCTGACTTACATCTTCAGGACCCACTAGGTACTTTGTCCTCTATCTAATTAAAAACTTTATTTGATCTCCACCATTCCCTACTTCCCCACGAGGTATATACAAGGTCCCACCACATGTTTCGTGGGCTAGCAGGCACCATCAAATCTTTTTTATCGCATTCGTTGATCAAGCATCACCACTATGTTGAAGGAACTTAAAATGCTATCTCCTCAAAAACCCATTGCCACCTCGATGTATCATTGTCTCTCTTTCTTTATCACTTCATTGAAGGGACTCTGAAGTGACTCCTCTTGATATGTTGGCATCTATTTGATATGAACACACAGACAAATATTTCATTTGTGATAGGGGAAATATTACAATAGCTAAATATTTGACAGGCCGGTAATAGCTAGGTGAAGGGGCTGATTCCCCAAATGACTTGAAAGGCTTAAGTTATTAACTAGGCTACTTGCAACCTACAATAACAAGTCAATGAAAAAATAGAAAATTTGTTAGAGCGCCATGACTACAGAAGCCTTAGGGTTTATTGGATAAACCCTAAACCTTGTCTGATAGCACAAATATTTGATTGCATAACACATTTGACACCTTGTGATCCTACAAAGCACATCTCTTGAATGCTATAGATAAACCCATATCAAATCTAGCACCAAATTTTCCTTTGAACACTTGGAAGCCACTGTTGTAGAAAGATGACAAGATTTTATCAAGTTTGCAACATTTTGAGCAACTTTTGCAATAAATGCAAAATACGCTATTTTGCACCATCAACCAACCACACACTTCTAGAGCTAGATCCACATGTCTCATAGTCATCCTCTGCCATCATGCCAACAATCCGCCTTGTATGATTTCCCCTTTTGACATCAATTACAAGAATATGCCAACATAGAAAACATGATAAGTGGTAACCTAGGTCCATCCCTCATGGACAAAAAAAACATAAACCATATCCAAAGGGGTATATCACACATCAAAGCTTGGAGGTCCAAATTCTCAATAATTTGAAATCTAAAAAAATACACATGATGTGGAAAAAATATTTCAAAATGAAGAAGCGTGGATGGCTACACTACAAGACACACTAGTTTGTCATGCAACACGTTAGTTGAAAAAAAATAAAAATAAAACATTCCCCAATGGAAATATTTTAAAATTATGATTATAACCATATACATACAAGAGGAAGGGGAATATACTATCATCCCAAAGTATATAGGATCTTTCACACCTGAATAACATTTACAACCTAAATAACATTTACAACTATCTACAACTATAGGGGAGGGATACAAAGATTATGACCATAGATTATACATACAAATATTCCATTGGACATTTACACCAAAAGTCCAAACATGGTACATAAATCAAGAGAGAAGGATAAAAAAGGATTAGAAAGATCTTCAAAAAAATAAAATCCACACCTTCTCATTTTGAGATGGAAATGAAAATATATGAATTACATTGAGGTGAATAAAGGAAGTTATCTTTAACCTAACTACATAAATTGATGGTCAATCCTTACCACAAAATACCCAATCCTAGGGTAAATTAATGTGAGGGTTAATAGAGTGCATGGAAAAATAGACACATCATGTAGAGAACTAGTTTTATCACACACATCAAGAGGAAGACAACCAAACCCAAAACTACAAACAAAAGTACAAGGGGAAAGAGAATGAAAAACCAAAAACAAGTCAAAAAATCAATAGTATAACCAGCCTCTAAAATTAAGGGAAGAAAACACATAATATATTGACAATCCCAAACTAGCTAAGATTAAGGAATATTGGGATGAAAAAATAGTTGGTAATGTAATCGAGCTCTTATCTAATTATGAATAATTTTTTCTTCAATCATTCAAATACATGAAAGGAATTAAGGAAGAATTCAGAGTCACAAAAACATAATTAAAAGGAGCCAAACTACAAAAGAAAAGACCATACCAACTCAACACAAATATAAAAAGAAAAAAAAATAGAATTGGATAAGATGTTAGTAGCCAAAATAATAAATTTGGTGGAATATTCAAAATGAATTAGCTTCGTGATGGTCTAAAATAAAAATATAGGAGAAATAAGGATATGTGTTGATTTCAGAGAACTAAAAATTCTTGTATTCATGATCCCTTTCCAACTTCATTCATTAAAGAAATATTAGAATATGTCATAAGAAGGGATATTTACGCATTTATTAATGGCTTCTTCAAATACAACTAGGTCAATATTAGACAATAATATCAACCAAATACTAAATTTATAATAAAATAGGGTCCATTCATGTATATGGTCATGCCATTTGGCCTAAATAATGCACCAACAATGTTTATTCAAATAATGGTCAATACATTTATAGACTTTATGCATGACTTATTAGAAGTGTATTTGGATGAATGGATAGTCTATGGATTGATTAAAAAACATATCCAAACATTTTGCACAATGCTACAAATATGCAAAAGCATGCAAATTACACTAAATATAAAAAAATACATTTTTGTAGTATCCTTTTGGACACTACTAGGATATATTATTTGCAAGGATTCTTGGTGGATCTTATAAAGGTAGCATTTATAATGACCTTAATACCACCAAAGATAGCTCTAGAAGTCAAATAATTCTTAGGTTACATTGGTTATCACCAAAAATTGATTAAAGGTTATGCCATATTAGTGATAACATTAGAAGAACTCTTGAAGAACAAACAAATAATAATATCAACTAGACCAAATAGTTTCAACAATATTTTGACACACTAAAATTAAATATTGTAAATCCCCCATACTTGTTGAACACTCAAAATACTGAGATGGAGCAGGGATGAATCAATATTCACTAAAATTTATTAAGTTCATCAATTTAAACATTATTTCAAAGCATCTCATCAATCTTGCAAAAATGGAAAAGAACAATTGAAGCATGTACCGCAACAAAAAACACAAGAACACTAGATTTACAGGGAAAACCCTAGGAAGAGAAAAACCATGATGAGGATTGTCTCACAATTTATTATAACTAGTTAAAATGGATTACAAATTGGAGGACTCACTATCCAAGGACTCATTGTCCAAAAAGAAAGGCTCATTTCCAAGGGCTCACTTCCCAAATGACTCATTATCTATAATAGAAAAGATAATAGAAGAATGGCTCACTTCTAGATTTTGAACTGCTAACAATGCATCTACTACATGCTGAAGATACAATTCCAATTAAGCTCTAAAAACTAACTTTACACACTTCATACTTCACCACTATCACCTTTCACACTTCACTCTACATCACATCGCACACATGATCTCTACATGACATCTAAATCACCATTCGCATATTATTCTTCACACATTGAATTGACCTTCTATATATATGCATATATTCTTCAAACACTCATCATCAATTAGGTCATCCTAATTAGATGAAATATGTAACACCATAACCTGTCAGCTCAAAAATCTAACCCACATACCTTGAGGAAGAAACCAAAACATGTTCTTCACCAAAATAGGTCGGTATGACCTATAATTACTCTCATGGTTATTCTCCTTACATAATTCAACTCTGCACGACCCCAAAACCCTTAGGTCACTACTACACAACAAAATTGTTGAAGCAAAAACTGAATGAACCAGCTTTTCATTCACAACTGAACACTCGACCCACCAGATCACTTGCCACTTGGAGTGCTTACACTTTTGACATCCTGAAAACTGGACAACATAATAATTATCCACGGTGGAATACAAAGCATTCCAACATGCACTTTGCACCTATAACTCTACTTGTATTAAGCTTGATACTTTGTCATTGATATCTTCAATTGTGGAAGGCATGCAACACTGGACAATGTGGACCACAAAACTATTGCTCTATTACTTACCATTCCAGTCTAAGACTTCGGCAATTTTCACCAAAATACTTGGTATTCTTTGAACTTCTCTAGACTATGTACATAAAGATGCACCATCACTTTTACAATGGTTTTTCATCAATGACAACACCATATACCATCATTCTCATGTTTCCAACAATATCCCCCTTTGTCATTGATGGCAACACGCTTCTATAACATATTTATCTACTTCTGCCCCCTTTGACATCAAGGGCAAAGGATACAAAATTATTATTATATCTTTTCTTCACTTTCCCTTTCTACTAACATCGCATATGTATATTGAAATAAAAAAAATGCATATACAAAGAAAAAATGTACACCTTAACTCTGATATGTTGAATTTAAGTTTGCAAGGTGTGGATCCAAATCTAAAGCTTGGAAACCTCCCAATATTTCTTCGTGAAGTCAAGCATGTAGATATAGTTCTTGGAATATACATGGAGGTCTTCTCCTTCTTCCAGATAACTAGGAATTGTTGTATTTTGCACAATCTTCTCTACATTTTCCAAAACTCCAATTAAATATGTAAGCTTGACACTTACCATATCTCAGAGTTGAGTATACTGCATTATTATTTTCTCCCTTCTTTCCCACAATAAAAAGAATTGACCATGTAGATTTTTAATGAATAATCTAGTAGCTCGATCTCCATCATTCACTAGATCATAAAAAATTGTGGCTTAAGTAATTTGAGACTCAATTGATTCCATCTGATTCTTAATTCTCCTTGTAGAAACGTGCCACTTCAAATAGAATTGAAATATTTTTTGGCTTCTTCCAAACACCTTTGAACTTCCTTCAAGTTTCTTTGCAACTTGGAATCTACAGTACTACACTTATCATAAACATTAAGTATCCTTTTATCATTGAATTTCTTTGTCATTTCCTTCTCTATATTTTCTTCCAAACCAATAGAATACTCCTTGAAGGAATCTAGCAATAATTTCAATTGATGAATACCTGATAAAGAATTATCAATAGAAATTCTAGGAATTTCTTCTTGCATTTCCTTCACAAATTCATGCACCAACTCAATACTCTTTTTCTAGAGTGAAAAGGACACTCAGAGGCGGGGGTGAATTAGTGTCATGAACCAATTTAACAATTTTTAGAAAATGAAACAAAACTGAATTATGCTCTCACTATTTCAATGATTAAATCATCCATAAATTGAATGTAACCATTTAGAACTGAAATGAGAAGTATGATTGTAAAACAATGCATAATAAAGCATTCTCACAATAAAATAGTGAAACCATAAATGAGAAAAGAGACACAAGATATGTTGAATGGAAAAGCCTCCTGGGGTAGAAAAAACACTCCTAAACTATTGCCTTTCAGGCTCTTATTTGAAAATGACTGTTAACAATGCCTTGTAGGCTAATTTTTTAGCACCAACCCC
The DNA here is from genome assembly GCA_007115665.2 of Sequoiadendron giganteum. NCBI lineage: Eukaryota > Viridiplantae > Streptophyta > Pinopsida > Cupressales > Cupressaceae > Sequoiadendron > Sequoiadendron giganteum. The sequence continues at coordinate 74,369,500 of CM021101.1, read as the reverse complement.
TCATTTAGAGACACCAATCTCAAGGAGCACCAACCCCTTATTTTGAAACACCAATTTCAAGGAGCACCAACCCCTTTTTAGTTTACAAAATTACAATAACACAGAGGATCTCTTTGTTTTCCAAATAAACTCACAAAAGCCTCTCAGTTAAACACCCCTAATATCCTCAAGGTTCTCAGTTGAACGTTCAAAATACTAGAGATACTTAAGCATCAACAATTCTCATACTGCATTTTTGTTTCTTCAGATTTTCTATTTCCGAGTTATTACATATGTCTCTCATGAATAGACAAAATACAAAAACTGTGTTCAATCATACAATATCTCTCACATAACAATAATGTATATGTTTTCTCTATTTAACCTTCAATAGAGGTATATTGGATAAGACAAAAAAATTGTTGGTTATTTTCCAAGAGTAACAGAGTTCAGTGAAGTATGCACTAAGAAGATGATTCTTCTGACACTCAAAGAGGTTTGATAGAAAATGTATTTTAAGGAAATGACCTAGAACCCTGAAGCCAACAGAATATGCACCAATAAAATCAGCTAATATAAGAATACATAAAACATATGCATCAAGAAAATGATTCCATCTGATATCTCAAAAAAACCTTATCTATTTGTTTGTAAAAGAACCTCCAAAGACTTAATGACAAGTGGGGGAAGAAATTAGAGAGAGAAATTATATTCAACACATACGTTTTTCAAGTATATAAAAAAAAGTAAATCACGTCTGGGGTATGAAAAGAATCTATAACTGAACCCGTATCATCATGAATATAATAACCAACACTTTTAGAAAACTCACAATGAGAAATGATGTAACCGATGCCATTCTGACAAAGATATGCAAGCTACTTATGCATTTTCAGTTTTGAATCAAAAAACTGTAATTGCCTTTTCATTTTGAATTTGAAAAATTTCTTCAAGAAAGGAAGAATAATACCTGATGGAATGAACCTGAATATAGAAAGAAAAATGCATGAGATTTTGTATCGAATGTATTTACCAACCTAGTTGAGTAATGTCATCGAATCTCCTTCTAGATTCAAGCTTATAGCCATACAAAATGCATCAAACTGAGAAACCATAACCATCATGCATAGACACTGATATTTTCTCCCTGTCAAAGTCGTTACAGCTAGCTAAACCAACTAGAACCACAAAAGAATGACCACAAAAGAGTTTTCCTGAACATGCTTTCACTTTCATTCGAATCAAAGGCTTTCAATGCCTTTTCACAATTAGATAGAACTTGAAGTCAGAAGCAAAAGAACATAATAATTATCAAACAATCATAAGCTTTCAAGTGCATAGCCAAGGATATTCACAATGCCAACAAAATGATCACTTTGATTATTTCATCCATAGTGTCGATTCATTTGAAACTATAATAATGCTTGAAGTCTATAGTCAAAGCCATTTTCTATGGATACCGATACCTATCATTTTAAATTATTACATCAAACTATCGATGCCACATGAAACAAAGATATCTAGGGATGCCAAGTAAGCTATCACAAATCCGATGAAGAATTTGAGTGACAAGGAAACAAATAATGAATGTTTGTGTCACAAGAAAATTATGACCAGTCTGCTTTAATAAGACTCGATGCCTTAAGGTCATTCCACCTTCATATTATCGATGTCACTGCCAAGTAACATTCCAAAAGTGAAATAAAATAAACCCGATACCACAATATTGTTAGTGTAATATATTATTTACTACATTAGCATAAGTTAACTTAGGTCATATTAACCCTAGGTTGCATTTAATCTTTTAATAATGTTGTCAGGGTTTCCTTGTTGACACATGTTGTTAGATCAAGACACATGGCAACATCTTAATGTATCTTATATCTCACCCTTTCCTATATAAGGAGGGTTATTATATCATTTGAAACATCCCTTTACCTCATCATTTTGAGAGGTCTTAATATCAAGCAAGCTCTTGCATATCCTCTTGTGGAAGATTTATCATTGTTTTTGTAGGTGTTCCTAGTTATTAATCTTATTCAAGATTTCTAACATGGTATCAGAGCCATTCTTGCAAGACTCTTCCCAAATCTGAGGATTGAGCTATGGCTGTAAGATCTTCTTTGAGGTTGTCTCCATATTATGTTTTCTTGAGAAGGTCACTTTCGGTGCATGTTGGAGGAAATATGAGCTCATATCCGAGTCTAGGGCTGTCGAAAAAGTCAAAATAGACTTTTGTTTCGCCAAAATCTGACATTTTATGCCAAAGTTATGAGGATCTGAAGTTTTGCAAGATTTGGAGATTGCAGACCTTCAGGAGCTTTTTCACCTCAAATCAACCACGCCATTAGATCCAGAGAGCCCGAGAGATGAAGATCAACATATAACATGCCCATATTTGGCGTTAGCTATTCGTGAGGCAAAAAAAATTTACCCAGCAGGTCGTACAGCCCGCCAGGTACATGGTACGATCGTGCAGAATTAAAAAAAAATTATATATTTTATTTTTTCTACAAATTTCCTTCAGCTTTTATTTTTTGGTTTTTTTTTTCAAAAAGAAAATAAAAATTGTAAAAAATAAATTAAATTTTTTTAAAAAAGGGGGGAGAAAAGTTTTTTCCCATCCGCCGACGTCACCTTTGTCACATCTGCCGGCTCCAACTGCCATCACATCTGTCAGCTCCGACCCCCGTCACATCCACTGGCTCCAACTACCATCACATCCACCAGCTCCAACCCCCGTCACATCCACCGGCTCCAACTGCCGTCCCATCCGCCGACTATTTCAGCCCCATCTCTCGCCGACCGTCGAGCATTCACCGCCGACCACCGAGCACTCACTGCCAACCGAGCACTCACCGGCTCAATCACCGCCGACCAAGCACTCACCACCAACCACTGAAAAAATTCCACTAGATAAATCACAGCGCCGATCATATCTGCCACCGGGTGCTAAGCCGAAGGGGGCTTATTTATTGCTCCTGGTTAGCCTGCAATACATGTAATCAAGGCAGTTTTTCTTTTCACCAAAATATCAAAAAATAGAAAATGACATACCGTTGGAAAGGTCTCAACATCAACCTTTCAATGGTACACTCTATTTTTTTAGATTCTGCTTCTATTAGACATACCATCCAGTTGAAGTGAAAACTCTCATTTAGGGTTTTGGAGGTGATACTTTTTCAGTTTGTCGAAATTCTGCCATCAGCAGGGTATTACTGTGCTTTTCCAGCATTTCAACACTATCATTAGATTTTCCAGTATTTTTTTTTTAGAGATATTTTGTCTTGTGTCTTTTCTTCTCTCTAATGGCTGAATCAGGTTTTGAGCTTCTGATTCCCCACAATTACCACACATGGAAAATTGGTATGTAGTGTCTCCTCTGGTCTAAAGGTCTCTGGTCTACATTGGATGTGAACCAACCTAATCTGACTAGGGAATATGAGAAGTTTCAGCATCGGATCAAGGGTGAGGAGGCTATGGGACTGATTGCTCTTCATATCTCCAATCCACTATTTTTCCACATCGAGGGGTGTAATACTCAAAAAGGAAGTTTGGGATAAGCTCAAAACATTGTTTGGTTCAATAAGTGACATTCGAGCACTTCAATTAGAGTCAGAGATTGCTTCACTCTCAGTTGATATTTTTCCCTCTATTGATGATTACTTGGAGAAATTCAAGTCCTTGAGGACTCAGCTTGCAAGGTGCGGTAAGGACAAAACTGACAAAGAATGCATCTTCATGATCTTGTCTAAGTGAAAAGGTTCTTTTTCCTACTTTGCCACTTCTTTTTATTCTACAATGGATGGACTTGGAAATAGTTTTGTGATGCCTTCATTTGAGACCTTTTGTGAGCGGTTGACTAGGGAGAAATCTAAACTCAACCAAGTTGATTCATTTTCAAAGACTCATACTCTCATTGCAGCACCATCCAAAGGGAAAGGCAAGAATAAGGAAAAATCCAAGATAAGATTTTTTGAATCATCACAACACAAGGCAGATAAGCCTCAGAAGGAGAGGACCAAATGCAACTTTTGTAATGGGCTTGGTCATCATGAGGAGACTTGTTTTAAGAAGGAGATTCATGAACTGAGAGAGCTTCTCAAGGATCATAAAATCACTCTTCCTTCTTCTTTTGTCCTCTCATCCCCCTCTTCTCCACATGAAGAGCCATCTTCAGGTACTGCTGCAATTGTCTCAACTAAGAAACTAGGCAAGGGGCATGCTTTGATCACTACTCTAGTTAATAGATAGGAAGATTGGGTCATCGACTCAGGAGCTTCAAGGCACATCACCTATTCCACAAATCACATTCTTTGGGAGACTATGCGTCCTCCAGAGTTTGATAGAATGTTCACTGCCAATGCAGACATGGTTCATGTTGCTGCAATTTGTGATGTTAATTTGGATGGGAAGTCTATTTCTGATGTTGTTTATATTCCACAAATGGCTCATAATCTACTTTTTGTTTATCAGCTTGCTCGGGAGGGTCTTAAGATTGAGTTCACATCCAATCTAGCTATCATCAGGGATCAGTTTGATACTCTCATTGCCTATGGTGAGGTTGACCATCACTCTCGAGTGTATAAGTTCACCAAGTTTTGGGATCAGACTCCATCCTTTCCGACTTCTCCAGATTCCAGGGTAGGAAGTAGTTCTCCTCCCCCTCACCAGGGTTGTGGTGGTTGGATTGATTTGGCTCTTCTTTCGGCATCATCTTTTTCCTCCTCTCCATTGATATTTGTTTCAGTAGAGCAGGGCTCATCCATCTCTTCCGACTTGTGGCATCCAGATGGGTTCACAATAGGTCTTGTTGACTTGGCTTCTCATTTCTCCACAGGTTTTGAAGACATCCTTGAGGGGACCACTCTCCGTTATGGGGGGATATCTAGTCTCCTAATCTTTTTTTGTATCCATGTGATGATTGTTTTCCTTGGGGAGATGATGTTGATTCCTCCAATCATCACCTTTCTACATTTCATCTTTTTTTCGGAGAGGGGTTTTCTTCCCACTGGGTTTTCCCCTTTTTCTCCATTTAGTGGGAGATTAGTTGCATTTTCATCCTATGTACATGGGTACCTAATATGGCCATCAGCCGGGACCCATCATCATCATGCATAATCATTGCATTTTCATTTCCTCCCTAAGTTGCACTTATGGGGGGTTTTAGTGTAATATATTATTTACTACACTAGCATAAGTTAACTTAGGTCATATTAACCCTAGGTTGCATTTAATCTTTTAATAATGTTGTCAGGGTTTCCTTGTTGACACATGTTGTTAGATCAAGACACATGGCAACATCTTAATGCATCTTTTATCTCACCCTTTCCTATATAAGGAGGGTTATTATATCATTTGAAACATCCCTTTACCTCATCATTTTGAGAGGTCTTAATATCAAGCAAGCTCTTGCATATCCTCTTGTGGAAGATTTATCATTGTTTTTGCAGGTGTTCCTGGTTATTAATCTTATTCAAGATTTCTAACAAATACACGTGAACAATATACCATGATGTCCATCGAAATAAGGTGTCTAAAGAAACCCAATGCCTTTAACAAACATTAAACGCTGCCATGTGACTTTATTCAAATTCAATTTCAAATGTAAGAAACCCAATAAGACCAACATCAATAAACATTGCATGGTGATTTTGCTCGATACCTTTTCAAATTAAATGTGATTTAAATAATGAAATATTCAAAGCCTTAAAAACATATGCTTAGTATACTTGATACTCATTAGGAGTATAAATCAAGAAAGTTATTTTAACAAGAGATGAAAACCAAGTAAAATTTGGTATAAATACCTTTCCAAAATAATATTCCAATGGATGTCAACTATAAACCAAGATCCTTATCACCATATCAAATGCTAATGCAATGTGATCTCTTTTCTTATAGAAAAGCCATCAACCCTTACAAATGTGAACTATATGAAACCAGATATAGACTTCATATGCTAAGATCAATCTGATAACTATCAATGAAGCCAAGATCAAATAGAAAATGATAAACTGAAGTAATATACTTGAAACATGCACTAGTAAAGGACCATCTTGTCAAAATGAAAACCATCTGAATAACTTGTACCAAGTCTTATCAACACTGTCAGTCCAATATAGTCATAATCAACTACAAATGAATATCATGCATAACCAGAAATTAAAAGAGAATACCATGAACTAGGAGTAACACCATATGATCCAGCAGTAAACATCAAGAGCCAATATATCATGAAAATCCTGAATCACCATTAATCATGAATACCAAATACAAAGCCTCTGAATAAATAACTTAGATACCAAAGAGCATGCCAACTGATTTTGTCATCAAGGGCAACCAAAGACAACTGAGAAGTCAACACTCCTTTGGTGAGTTTGAAGAATCTCCTTTCTTAATGGAGGCATGAAACACATCACCAAGTTGTAATTTATGTAGAGGGGAAACCTTATCTAGGTCCACTTGACCTTTTTGCATAGGAATTTGTACCAACTATGTAGACACCACTAGTTGAAATTATAATTGCATATCCAAGAGATATTTCAATGAATCTCTAGAGGGTCCAGAGGATTCACCACTTTTTTTTGTACTTACTTCTTTATTTTTATCATTACTCTCCTTCTCACCACTGCCAGAGATTTCTTCTGCATTCTTCTCAACTTTTGGATGAAGGTAAGTTTCTTATTTTTGTGCTTCAGTCTTCTCTTAGACATCTTGCTTGACTTATTTTTTCTACTCATCAATTATCTCCACATTTAGAGGAGTGTTATCTATCAACATATCTTCTTGCTCATTTTTCTCTATGATAGGCTCATTGATTTCCGAAAGAGGTGTATCTTGTTATATTTGATCGTTAGTCTCTAGAGGAGTGGTTTCCTTATGTGTAGGTACATTTTTCTTCATTTCTACAAGAATCTTGGCTATTATCTCTTATATGTGCCTCTCCATCCTCTTGATTTATTTTGAGTCCTTCCCCATTAGGGTATCTACCCTATGTTTGGTCCCGAATTCTTTTGCTTGCAATTGAGAAAATCTTATTCTTTCTTTAGGAGTAAGAGTTACACCAATTTTCTCCTAAATTTGTTTTCTTATCTTTTCTTCTTCCACCACAACTTCTTGTCTATTGGGACTTGTTAGCTCTCAAAAATGCAAGTTTGAATCATGAAAGGTTGCCAAGCTTCCACGATGTTTTAGGGTAACAGAACAAGGTTTTGGAACAATTAAACCTTCTACTCTTTAGATGCTGCTAGACCTAGGTGGGTATACCTATTTAAATTAAGCAGATTTAACTTTTGATCTTCTCTTATTGCCTAATTTATCCAAGATGGCAATTTGAAATGGATAAAATAAAACATTTTTGGTACAACTAGCACAATAATATTCAAAACTAAAACCTAAAACGCTCAAAAATGATAGATAAAAGATTGTGAGTGAAACTAGAGGATGAAAACAAAAAGACCAGTGCCTTATAGGGTTTACAGAGTCCAGAAAATCTAAAACAAGTTTACTTGTTCTGGCAGACATTCAAGTTGTTTAGCATTTTGTTTGGTTTATAACTTGTATAAACATGCAATATTGTGATTACTGAGTTCTTCTTAATAATCCAACTGATATTCCCTAATTACTATGATCAATTCAGAGAATTTAATCTTTACTAGAAAGAGACAATTAATTGATCATACAAGTACAACAAATGTGCATCGATGAACTATGTAAAAACTTGTTTACACTAATTCAAATAACCAGGAAACACCATTACGGAGACAACTTCAATAATACCCTTCAACAAATATCATAAACAACTGATACCAGAAACATCGCACCATCATATTAAATTTTCATTGATATCTCCATGATTTACATATGCTACCAGTCTCATCCCTTTTCAAAAATTGTATATTGCTATATCTTCTCTCTTCTCTATCTAATTCTACTTCGCACCCCTTACATTGTTTTCAAAGATGATCATTTATACATTGAGAAGATGAAAGGACGCATCCTTTCGGAAATAAGCATAACTAAAAATAAAACAAAGGTAGAGAATAATTAGGCTCTAGTTATCCACAAATGAGTTTTAGCGAGATGGTCCAAATAGTCTTGGCGCTTGTACGTGTCTGCATCTTCAACAGCATTCCAGATCGTGATTTCCATCTTGACCATTTCCTCATTTTGCTCACTCACTTCCTCTAGTGTTGTATCCTCTACAAAAGATGTCTTCATGATTCCATTCAATACTACATCGCATTAATTCCTCCATCTATTGGCATCTTTCAACTCCCCTTTACTATCAGAGAAGGTGACCACATTTTTCTTAGCAGCTTCAATTAATCCTTGCTTATCTCCCTGTAATTCTTCATAGAATTTTTGATGGCGACAGACAATATGATCTATAGCCTCAAGTGTAGCACTGCTAATCTCATCACATGGGGCCAATTTATGAAATTTATCCATAACCCACTCATTCATCCTCTCATGCTCCTTCAATGCATCCATAGTAGTAGAATACTTTCCCCATAATTGATTTAACCAAGATGTCAAATTGTCCCGTCTCTTCTTAGCAATGGCTACAATTGCATCATACTTTCCCTAATTATAGGCACTTGACTCGATCCAATGATCTTTTGTCTGAGAAATTTCTCCTTGAGTGAGCAATTTGGCTGGAACTATTGGAACACCAACCAAGTCTTTCAATCTATCGTTTTCTCTTAACATTCTCTCATTGTTCGCCTTATACATTTCTTTTTCTCTTATCAATCCCTGAATCTGTTCTTTATTCAATTTTGCAATATCTATCCCAATCTCTATAGTAACCACAAGATCAGCCTCTCCAACCTTTAGGGTCATTACATGGCCAAATTCCTTTTCTATATCAATCACCACTGATTTCAGTATTTTGCTCGAGCTCTTCAGACTGAAAATCGTCCTGGTTCTATGTTCAGCACGCCAATTCACCTACAATCAATTTCGGAATTGAAGAATTGATTCAATCTTTACTATGATATCCCATCATGCCATTAATGAAGCACGAATGAACACCCATTTGAAACTAGCACTATCACATCAAGTGTCATTTCGATGAGAGATTTTCAAATCTGGGGCAAAATCCCTTTTCAACGTCTATTACATCTTTCGCCAGGACAGAATGTAGTCTTATCGACATCTGGGATAAAAAAAATGATGACTGTTGCTCATGTTTTTTATATCGCTATAACACTTCTGAGTCGGGGAGATGTCACATAGACTTCATTGTCTCATATCGATATGTATTTCTTCAAGTCATAGGCATTGAGAAAAAATCCCCCTTTCACCAACAAATTCTCCCTTTGGCATATCCACCAAGTTCTCTCACTGAAGAAATAAACCACACCAATGAAATAATACCTTCAACAAGACATAATATCTTCGGGAAGACCTATATTGATGCCAAATTTTTTACCGATATCACTCTTATTCGATGAAACTCACCCCGAGCCGCTTGTTGGTATAACTTCCCACCTTCGGTGAAACCTTATGTCAAAAGTTCCTCTCCTGGAGATCCACATCTCTGTTGGCATATTTACTGAGTCGGCAAGACCCCAACACTTTCTCCAATACTTTTTTGGATTCCCCCGTATTAAGTTCGGCAAGACAACAATCATCTCGCCCAGACCTTCACCGAAGCACATAAGTCTTACCGAAACGTTTTTTTGCAAGCCAATCGATAAAACTAAATGGTTTCGCTGTGACATCCTACCGATACCAATCGATTTGGCCAAAATGACCCCTCCACATGCTATTCGGCAAGATCAATTGAATTCACCGTGACCTTATAACGACACCCCAACACATGTCGATATGGATCTTTGCAGTCGCTAAAACAAGAGAAAAGTCCTGCCGATTATCTACACAAACATATTTTAGTGAAAAATACATCTCAGGGAGACTTTCACTATGTCTTGCCGATATGGGTCTTTCAATGAAATCAGGAGAGGTAGATGGATTTAAATGGATCTCATGACAAAAATAAGCAAAGCAAATGGAAACAGGGGATTTTTTTCTTATGGTAAGGACTTAATGTTGGAAACTCATGAATGCAATAGACTGTAAAATTCAAAATTTTATAGTTCTAACAGGACTAATTGAAACTACAAGACTCACCAAGATTTGGTCAGGAATATCTCCTAGATTCACATCAAATTTTATCATATACATCTCCATTTCCTTTTCAATTATAGCTTTTTCAATAGGAGTCAACTCTTAATACAATAATATTGTTTCTTTTATTGTACCATACTCTACAATAGCATTGAATAATGTATCAAACTTCATAGTACTATGTTCATGAACCAAAGGGGACTTCTCTATCTCTTTTCCCTTTTCTGTACCAGTCTCTTCTTGAGAGACCTTTTTATTTTCTAGACCAACTTATGTTCTTCATTTCCTCTTATTCTTCTTCTTCATAACTAGTATTATTTTCTCTTGTTGATTTTTCTTTCCTTCTCCTCTTGGGATAATTTTGTTGCATAGAGGTTCTAGATGTATCTTTCTTCTTAGAACCACCTATAGAGTTTGTTCCAAAAGGATTTTTAATAGTAGGTGGTGTGGAAATTGAGGTCCTACTTGAATTTCTTGATTTTTGTGGAGTATTCTAGAGAGGAGAAAATGCACCTTTAAATTTCTCCACAAGGTCCTCAAGGTTACCAAACTCCTCCAAAACAACCTTCATCATTTCAAATTTTTCTTCAATTCCCTTCTTCTTTTCCAAGTTTTCTTTACTTGATTTCCTTTTGTAAGTACCAAACTTTTCAATTGTAGGATCTTAAGGTTTTCTTATTATAATCTCTGCAAGACCAATGCATTCTAACTCATCTACCTCATAAGGAAAATCTTAAACCAAGATAGTTTTTGGTTCAATTTCTTCCATATAGCAGTAATCTCTGCTAACCATAAAATTTAAATCATTCTTATAGTTATCCACAACTTTTATTGGAATCCTTTCTCTATCTTGCATCCAAGATTGAAAAGGTTTAAAGAATCCCCACAAAATTGAATCATTAGACTCTTTAATAGGAAATATTCTCAAGTGATGTCTAATTTGAGTGGCTACAAAAATATTATCTAGCCTTACAACATTTTTTTTTTGGGCAACTCATTAAGAAAGTAAAACATCAAGAAAATTATAAGAGTACCATACAAAAAAGGGTATTTTGACTCCTTTTTCTTCTGCTAATTCTCCATCATCTTTAATCTCAAGAGATCACAAAGATCAAAATCCTTTTATTTTTTCACTATCTAATGGTCCATGTGTATTGTGGTGGTAGAGATAGAACTATCTCTATTTGTGGAAAATATTTTGTAATCAATCATCATAGAAGCATACTTGACTTTCAAATCTTCAATGTCATTCATAGTTAGGGCATGCTTTTCAAACTTCACTTTGGTAAGATTCGTTACAAATTCATTCTTTACGGCCTTCAATGCCGAAACTAGTCTAATGAAGAACAAACCTGTAACAACCCTAATCGCCTCTTTATTTATCATATGCAACATATCCAACCACATGAATCTATCATGAATTATACTCATAACATACTTCAACCACTCATTATCATATAAAAAATTAGGAAATTAATTCCACACATCAAACTTCTTCTCCTTTAAACTAACATTCCCTAGTTTTAGCTCAAAACCACCACTAGTTAACACTTTATCTCTAAATTTTGCCAACTTCTAGTGAATGTAAATCCACACATCTGATGGAACCCTAGAAAAAACACCTTCCTTATCCATTACCATTGACTTGTACATATGATTCTTAAATTTAGGTCTCGGCCTCTCAAGCACATCAATAACTTGTGGAGTAAACATTTTGAACTTTTCTTGAGCTTGGGTTTTCAAGAAACTATAAATACCTTGTGAAATATTTCAATAGGGTTTCATTTAGCACTATGGAATAATTTCAAATCTCATTTTCACTTCTCTCCTCTTCAAATTCTCGAACACAAATGAATTTTGAATATGCATAGTGAAATATAAGCCCTTTTCCAATTACTTAAAATGAGTAATAAATGCAACAATGAAAGTTAGGTGACTGAAAAGTCAAACCCTTTCTATGATATCACAAACACTCCCAATCACTCTACAAATCTCTGCAATAAGAGATTTATTACCAGATATTGTTGAACAAGACAACTGAGAGGGGGGTGAATCAATTGTGACAATTTTAACATTTGAAACTTTTACCAGAAGTTAGATCAATTAACATTCAAAAATCCTTTACTCTACTAATGTGATAAATCATTAAGTGAAAAAGAAGAAACTGAAAGAAGCAAAACCAAACAAACAATAACACTAGATTTACATGGAAAACCCAGTGAGGGGAAAACAATGATGAGGATTAGCCCACAATATAAGGAGTATCAAACTAAATACAAAGGTTCACTGCTAGAAAGGATCACTACCAAAATAGGACTTACTGTCAAGAACAAGACTCACTATCCAACAAGGGTTAACCACTTGGAGGGCTCACTGCCACAAAATTACAAAGATAGAAGATATTTTTTACAAAGAGAAAACCAATCTCAATGCAACAGATATTTCCACCATAGTTCACTGACACACTTATAGACATGCTTGAATGATAAAGTATACCTTCAACTCACTACCTCCAAAAACTCACCATTTGAATTTCACACTAATCTTCTCAAACTTGCATCACACACACACTATTTCACATCCATCTCACATCTATCTTGCTCTTGCATTCATATTTTACAAACATCACAACCTTTATTTATATCATCTTCAACTTTGAAACTCATCCAAAGTTAGCCACACAACATTTGCATTTATAAATTCAAATTAGGTCAACGCCAAAACATTCTATGGTGGAATTAGAATGAGGGTGACAAAAACACACACTTAAATAAGTCCCAACACACTTCAACATGCTTCCATGATCTTTGTAAGTATTTTTTAACACAAGGTTGGCTAATACCAATGTAAAACGCACATATCAATTAATAACACACTATCTTAACACAATCCAATCTTCCAAATAGAAAATTTCACTTGAACACGACCTCATGAACTTATCCTAAGAACTACAAGTCATAAAAAATAAACAAGAAGAAATTTAGAACAAATAAATTTCTCGTGAACCTCAGTTAGATACATAGAAAAGAATAGTTCACAACTGGTGAACATAACTCACATTGTACAATGATCCAAAAACCCAAAATCTAGATATAGAAATTTCCAACAATCCTGAACAATACCTTAGATGCTCACTAGCATAGCAAAAAATCCTAGAGAAAAATTCAAAGAAAACATTGAATACCTACAACATTTATTTATTATAATTTTCTCAATATGCTCGACATATAGAACCAATAATCAACATTCATGAAATCAATGACAACAACAACCATTTGACAACAAGTTAACCAATTGACATCAATGACAACACCTTCATACTTGCAACAATCTCCCCCTTTGTCATTGATGGAGACACATGATGTGAAAAACCATCAAAGACAACACAACATTGAACCATAAATCTCCAAAATTGTATTCTCCTCCTTAATTTTTATTTTTCACATGATACTTTCTCCCCCTTTTACATCAATGGAAAAGGAAAATGAAATTTAACATTGTTTTCCCCTTTAACATTAAGAACTTTACCAATATAGAATACTCCCCCTTAGGAGTGCACCCAGACAAATACACAATGACAACACAAGATACTACCTACTCTCCCTGAGAGGTAGCCACCAAACATCAATAGAACATAAAGATAGATTCATAGATCCACCAAATTGATGCATCACCATATGCATCTTGTTCAAGAAAGGAGGGGTAATAACCTCTAACTTCTCACAAAGATACTCAAAATTATCTTTAGGAAGAGCCTTAGTAAATATTGTAGTGTAGAAAAATGTATCCCTCTACATTTTCACACTTGTTTTGGCCCTCCTTGCTAAAATTGGGCTACTTTATGCCTTATTTTGGTCATATTTTGCATCCACAAGCCTTAATTAATCTTTCTAAGGATAATCCTAACATATATCTAATAACCAATCAATATTTAATGATTTTGGTTTTTATGGCTCATATTTAGTGATCTTGGACTCATATTCCACCTTGGGCATATGGGTCCCATCTAAGTTTCAAAGCCTAAACTTGAATTTATCATAAAAATAAACATTTTTTGAAATTTGTGTCCCAAGCCTAGCCCACTAGGGCTCATACACAACTAGTTTATGAGTACCACTTAGCTTGGACCTAATTTTGAATTTGATTCTTGGTAGGATTTTATTCTCCTACATCTGATGTCGTCTTGTAGTGTTGTAATTTTGGGAAATTTGGCATAAAGAAGTATAAATACAAGGTTATTTCACATATTTTTTTCTAGCAAGTTTACAAGTCATCTAGCACTTTTTGAGATTAAGAATTCTAGCAATTTTACAAGTCATCTAGCACTTTTTAAGATCAAGCATTATATCAAATTTATGATCAAGAGAGAATTCAAGAGTGATTATCAAGTTTTTGGAGCTATATTAAAGATTCAAGAATCATTTCAAAGTCATCATGCATCATGTTTATTTTTGAGCTAACATTTGTGATGTAGGTTCTTATGATTCAACCAAGAATTCAAGTCAAGATCCATAACATACAAGCAAGATTCAAGAACCAAATTCATGCTAGCCATTACATACAAAATTGTAACCTTTATTCTAAGGGTTTGGTGAGTTGCAACATAGCATATTTGTTCATTCATCATTCCTTCTTTCTATTTCATTCTATTTTAAGGTTTGATTACCAAAATGAGGTTTGACCAAGGTAAACCCCTAGTCACTAAAAAATTAAAATTTTCCCTCTCTTTGATGTGTGATTTATATATTTAGGTTGGAGATCCATTGAAGAGTAAGATTGCAGAAAGTTTTCAAGGTTGTCAAAGTTGTCATTTACATTGCGAGATCACGAAAAGTCATCTACATAGAAGAATTTAGTGTTTCAGACTAGAAGATTTGATAGGAGAGAAGCTACGAAAGATCACTAGAGGATTATATAATTTTAAATAAACCCTAATACTGGGACTAAATCACCACTTGTGGCGTATGAGTCACAATATACTAGATTTCAAGCATTTTCTATAGATCCTAGTTTAGCAATTCTAGATTCTATTTTCTACCCGAAACCCTAAACTAGGACTAAATCACCCTACTAGTGTATGAGTCCCAATGTACTTAAAAATTTATATTTTCAAGGTCTAAGACATTGTTCTGAGACTTTTTATCTTTTTAGGTGCACCTCTATTTACCCTCAGTTTTTTATTATGATTTGAGTTCATTTTCTAGGTTACATTGTTAGGTTTTGCATGCTATTTTCATTACTTTTATTTCCAAGCCTTTTGTTGGTATTGAACCACCTTATTGTCTTTAATCACACCCTAGGTCACCCTATTGTAGATATATTTTCCCTAATTTCATCCTTTGATTGAGATCTCTAGAATTTCCTTGAATGAAACTTGAAGAAAACAGGTGGAGGAACCCTAATTTCCCAAAAGATATAGCCCCGCCTATTTTCTAGGTTTCAAATATATTAGCAATATGATCATTTAAAGGTACATGCTCAAGATTAAATTCATTATCCATAAACTTCTCTCTCAAAAATTGATACCTTATTGATATATGCTTTGTCCTTGAGTGCATCACAGGATTCTTTGAAATATTAATTACACTTGTATTATCATAGAAGATTGAAATGGGATCATCATACCTTACTCATATATCCTTCAAAGTCTATTGCATCCACAAAAATTGTGTACAATAAGCTGCTACCACAATATACTCATCCTCTATAGTGGATAAGGAAACCGAATCTTTCTTTTTACTTAACCATGATATGAATTTGCAACCAAGAAAGAATGCACCACCACTTGTACTTTTTATGTCATCAACACAACTTTCCCAATTTGAATCTATATAAGAACTTAGTGTAAAATAAATATCCATAAGATACCACAAGCCATAATCTAGAGTGCCATTCAAATATTTGAATATCCTCTTAACAACAACAACATGTGTTTCTTTAGGATCTTGAAATCTAGCCATAAGACAAACTGCATGCATGATATCAGGTCTAGTAGCAGTTAAATACACCAGTCTTCCAATCATATATCTATATTTTCTCTAATTAGACTTAGGTAAATCATCATATTTACTCAATTTGTATCCAGTCACCATAGGAGTGCATACCGATTTGAAACCATCCATCCCAAACTTCTTCAACATTTATTTCACATACTTTGACTGTGAAATAAAAATCCCTTTTTTTTTTGATTAATTTGTAGCCCGAGAAATAAATTCATCTCACCAAACATAAAAATCTAAAACTCTTTTTGCATCTCTTCAAAAAAAATCTTGCACTTTGTTTCATTTCCTCCAAAGATAATATCATCAACATTTATGGCTACTATCAAGATTTTATCATTTTCAATTTTGAAATATAAAATACTATCTGTCATACCTTTACTGAAACCTTCCTAAATCAAATATCTATCCAACATTGCATACCAAGCTCTAGGAGCTTTCTTTAATCCATATATAGCCTTATTTAATCTATAGACCATATCTGGTTGATCTGACAATTGAAATCCAATCTACCATTTAGAAATGCAGACTTTACATCCATCTGATAATCTTTAAAGTATTTATGTGCAACAAATTCCAAAAAAAACTTGAATAGATTCCATCCTTGCCATCGGAGCAAAGGTCTCCTAAAAATATATACCATCTATATGTGAGTAAACCTTACAAGCAAGCCTTGCTTTATTTCTGACTAGTTCTCCATTCTCATTCAACTTGTTTTTGAATAGCCATTTTGATCCAATTATGTTTTTATCTTCTAATCTAGGGACCAATTCCCAGGTTTGATTCTTCTCAATCTTCATAAGTTCTTCTTTCACAGATCTCATCCAATGCTCATCTTTGCATGCTTCACTCACTATTTTATGTTCAATTTTAGAAATTAAAAACAAATTTATTTCAGTAGTAGCAACAACTCTGCTTCTTGTCAGTACTCCCTTACTCTTGTCCCTAATGATTTGGTCTTCTGGATGATTCTTTTGCATATATTTAGGTGTCTTTGGGGACACAACCAGAGACTCTTCTTCTTCATTATTCTTTTCCTATTCTTCCATAACTTCTATTTCTCTATAATAAATGTCATATGATACATATCCATAAACTTCAATTGAATTCTTCAATGCTTCATCAACCTTGAAATTTGTGCTCTCTACAATCTTTCTTAGAATTGTATTGAAACATCTGTAATATTTGATTCTAGTAGAGTATCTAAGGAATATAACCTCATCACATCTACCATCAAACTTCGCTAAATTTTCTTCATCCCTTCTGATATAACATTTACTTCCAAATACCTTGAAATACTTGACAGTATGAATTCTTCCACACCATAGCTCATAGGGGGTCTTACTACTATTAGCTTTTTCTTGAACTTGAATGAACACATAGACAACAATGTGAATAGCTTATCTCCAATAAAATTTTGATAGACCTGCATTTGTAATCATTGATCTAGCAGCTTCTTGAATTGTTTTTTTTTTCTTTCAACAACTCCATTTTTTTGAGTTCTAGGGACAAACAACTATCTCTTTATTCCATGAACTTCAAAAAATATGTTAAAATCATTGGAGGTGAATTCACCACCTCTGTCAGACCTTAAATATTTTATTCTCAAATTTTCTTCATTCTCAACCATAGCCTTAAACACCTTCAATTTATCTAAAGCATCAAATTTCTCTTTAAGAAAAGTAACCCATGTATATCTAGAGTAATAACTAATCAAAAGCATAAAATACGTGTCACCTTGTAGACTTATCACTCTTGTAGGACCAAAAATATCTATATGAATCAAATCTAGTAGTTTGGTAGTAGATTGATCCTTTGACCTAAAGCAATTTCTAGTTTTCTTTCCAAACTGACAATCCTTGCAAATAGCATTAACAGGATTTGTAATCCTTGGTAAATCTCTCACAACTTATACAAAACTAATTCTTATCATATTGTCAAAGTTCATATGACACATCTCCTGGTGCCATAACCAAGTGTCATTAATCTGAGACAAAAAACAATGTCCATCAACACCCTTAAGATATAAATATTTCGTTTAGACTTCTTTCTTGATTTCACATCTCTCATCCTTGAATACAAGATTATATCCTTTACAACACATCTATCCAACACTTAAAATATTATGCCTTAAACCTTTAACATAGTAGACATCATCAGTATTATTCTTTCCATCAAAACTTATTGAGCTTGGATAAGTGCATGGATTTGTGACACAATTTTGGTGCCAAATTGCAAAAAAACTTGTAACAAGCCATATTGCACTTGCCAAATTTGGAGTGTGCCAAATGGCTTGAATTTTTCAATGAATGTCATTCATGACTTTTGGAATGCATTTCTAAACTCTTTCATTTTCTCTTTCTCTAACAGGGAAACTATATACATGAAATAGACATTTAAGTGTAAGTTGATATTTACATATGGACATTTACTTTCTTATACTTTAAGTTATATTTCATGTTTATAGTTTTAGGATGTTTGAGAGTGGTTTCAGATCTATAGGAGTTATAATGCAAATTCTAGCTTTTGGAAGATTTTAAATTTTTTAGACTTGGTCAAATTTCAGTAATCAACATGTCAAGTTTCGGTAATCGGGAGGTCAAATTTTAATAGTTAGCAAGTTGTATAATCATTCTCTCTCACTCTCTCCTCTCTATCTCTCCACTCCCTCTCTCTCCCCCTTCTTCCCTCTCTCCCCATCTCTTTGACACACACCCCTTTATCTCCTCACTACATATGTCTCCCTCCCTCCCTTCTCTACTTCTCTCTATCTCTTCTCTCTCTCTCTACATCTCCTCCCCTCTCTACTTATCTTTATCTCCCCTCTCTCTCTGTTTACCTACCTCTCCCTCCATCACTTTTTATCTCACCTATGTCTCTCTCCCTACCTCTTTCACTCTCTACTCTCTATCTCTCTTCTCCCTCCCTCTACCTACATCTCTTTCTCACTATCTATCCCTCTCTTCCCCCTCTTTTTCTCTAACTCTCTCCTCTCTATCTCATTATTCTCTCTCCCTCCCTCTCACTCTCTCCTCTCTATCTCACCACTCTCTCTATATCTCTCTCTTTCACAAAAACCTTTATCTCCCTCCCTAACTCTCCCTCCCTCCCTCCTTCCCTCTCTAATTCTCTCTATCTCTCCTCTCCCTCCCTCTCTAGACCTCACCCTCCCTCCCCTTCTTTTTATCTCTCCTCCTAGTCTCTCTCACTATTGTCTCTCCCTCCCCCCTCTTTCTCTCTCAATTAATCATTTTCTCTATCTCACCATTCTCTCTCTCTCACACAAAAACCTATATATCCCTCCCTACCTATCCCTCCCTCCCTCCCCTCTTTACTCTCTTTCCCTCTCTATACCTACCTCTCCCTCCATCACTCTATCTCTCTCCATCCCTCTCTATCTCACCTATGTCAATCCTTCCCTACATCTTTCCGTCTCTACTCTCT
>CM021101.1:74262794-74343615 GCA_007115665.2 Sequoiadendron giganteum | reverse complement strand
AGATAGAGAGAAGTAGAGAGGGGAGGAAGAGGTAAGAAGAGGTAGGGAGGGAGGGAGAGAGGGGTGAGATAGAGAGAGAGGAGGGGAGGAGGTATATTTAGGGAGAGAGAGGTCAGATAGAGAGAAAGAAAGTAAAGAGGGAAGGGGGAGAGAGAAGTAGAGACATAAGGAGGAAGGTAGAGAGATTGAGAGAGGGAAAGAGAGAGGGATAGAGAAAGAGGTATATAAGGGTAAGTTAAATAGAGAAATGTATAGAGTGAAGTTTGGTGGAAGGAAGAGAGAGAGGAGGGAGGTATAGGTAAAGGTGGATAATTGAGATAGATAGAAGGAGAGAGAGGTAGGTAGAGAGAGGGTGATGAGAGATATAAAGAGGGAGAGGGAGAGAGGAGAGATAGAAAGAGGGGGAGGGAGGGAGAGATGGAGAGAGTAGAGAGGGAAGGAGAGAGATAGAGAGAGGTGATAGAGAGAGAAGTAGAGAAGGAAGAAGGTGGGGATATTGAGAGAGAGGAGGGAGAGAGAAATAGGTATAGAGGGATGGCTAGGTAAATAGAAGTAAATATGAAAGGAGTGATAGAGGGAGGGGTAGGGATGGAGAGAGAGGTAGGTAAATAGAGGGAGGAGGAGATAATGAGAAGTATAGAGGGAAGGAGAGAGGGAGGAAGAGGTAGGGAGGGAGATAGAGAGAGGTGAGAGAGATAAGAGAGAGGAGGGGGGATAGGTAAGGAGAGAGAGGTGAGATAGACAAAAAGAGAGTAGAGATGCAAGGGGGGAGAGAGATAAGTGAGATAGGTGAGAGATGTGTGATGGAGAGAGAAGTAGAGAGGTAAGGAGGAAGGTGGAGATATTGAGAGGGAAGGAGGGGGAGAGAGAAAGAGGTATAGAGGGATAGGCTAGATAGCGAGAAGTAGAGAGAAAAGGTGGGTGAAAGGAAGAGAGAGAGGGAGAGAGGGGGAGAAAGAAAGGTGAGATAGAGAGAAGTAGAAAGGGAAGGAGAGAGAGGGGGAGATAGAGAAAATTAGAGAGGGAGGGAGGGAAGGAGAGAGAGGTGAGATAGAAATAACTAGAGAGGGAAGAAGAGAGAGAATGGTGAGATAGAGAGTAGACAAGGAAGGAGAGAGAGAGAGGGAAGGAAAGAGTGAGAGAGAAAGAGGGGAGAGAGAGAGGGAGGGATAGGTAGGGATAGAGAGAGGTGATATATAGAGAGTAGAGATATATTTATATAGAGATAGAAGGAGAGGGAAGGGAGATAGATAAATTTAAAGAGGGAAGGAGGGAGGGAGTGAAGGAGATATATATTAGAGAGGGAAGGAGAGAGATGGACATGTAGAGACGTAGTTCTTGAGCTCAAGGGAGAGTGTCAGATAAAGGGATGGAGATAGTGAGAGAGAGGTCTAGAGAATAAGAGATGAAAATGAGTGAGATAGAGAGAGAAAGATGAAATTTGACCTCCTGATTACTAAAATTTGACTTCCTGATTACTAAAATTTGGCATGGTGATTACTGAAATTTGATTGTCTTAATTTTTTTTAAATCTTCCAAAAACTAGAATTTGCATTATAACTCCTAGAGATCTGAAACCACTCTCAAACATCTTGAAACTATATACATGAATTATAAATTTAAGTATAAGAAATTAAATGTCCATATGTAAATGTCAAGTGAGCACCAAACGGGCTACATTGGGAAATTCCAACCCAATGGGTTGGATTTTGCAAATTGGGCATCTAACCCAAAGGTTTGGACAACCATTTCATGCAAAAAACATGATTTTTTGAAAGGGTAACCAAATTCCTCATATTTTTGTTTGTTTTCACCATCACATTTGCACGTATTTCAATGCAAGTTTATGAAAAAACCATGATGGTGTTAACCTCTCTCTTAGCTGTCTAAATATATAATTATTTTTTTGTTTTGATTCAATTAAGGTTTTGATCCATAAATTCTCTTGTAAATTCCTTTGTTTTTGGTCAAAAACCAACATGTGCTAGTTTTAGGATAGATATTTACTCATTAATCGAAACATGAAACAAATTAATTTAATAAAAACTAGAATCCATTCTATGTGTGATGAAAAAAATCAATTTTCGATTAGTTTTGAAAACATTTAGGGGGGAGCACGCTCAAATTTCATCTTTTCAGGATGTGTCCACTTTGAAAATTCATAAAATATTATTTATTAAAAAAATTATCTGAAAGAATGAGGATGAACTACATGGTGTTAGATAATTTCTCACTATTCGGATTTTTGAAATTCTAAAAAAAAATTAATCAAAAAGGGGGCCTCATATGCTATGCTATTTTTTTTATAAAAATAGGACATGTTTTGGGCCTCCCCTTTTTCATACTCTTAATCTTCATTAATTTCAAAAAGAATTAGTAGCTTAGAAACTAGACTCGGAGCACTTCAAATCTTGTTCTTTCTGCATCTTGAAATTTTGAGCCTAATTATCTTCATTTTCTCGTGAAAATCAGATTTTGCTGATTTCAAAAAAAATAAAAAATAAAAAATAAAAGAAAAGTGGCATCTTAAGAGCCAAAATTGTGTCACAGATCCATGCACTTACTCACCTATCCCATGAATCTTAACACTAGTATCATCTCCAAACTTAACTAAGCCTCCATCATATTTTTCAAGCTTAACAAACTTACTTTTATCACTAGTCATGTGATGTGAACATCCATTATCAACAACCTAGTAGTTTTTTTTTCTTGTTTAGCATAAAGAGAAAATATTACAGTATTGGGTATGTGTAGGATCATGATGGGACAAAAAGGGGTGATATGTAAGGATATCATGGCCCATGTGGCTAACTACTTTTTTTTTACCCAAAATTGATGAAACGAAAAGGGTTTTCAAAGGAGATTCTCAACTTTCCACCAATATAAATTACGCTTTACTTTGAATTACGACTAAAGTCCTGATTGATAGGTTGATTGAAAAACATCTATAGCTTTCAAACGGTATCACATTTTTTGAATCTGAAACATGTGTCACATTCTATACTTTGCATATTATAGGATTAAAAAAAAAAATGAATTTAATGAAGTTTTGACCAAGTTAAGGTGGTTAGACAAACGAGTTTTATATAATTTTTAAAAGTTATAAAAAAATCATAATTAATTATTTACTTGGAAAAATATTACACAGATCGGGACATGAGTCCTCTACTTATATCTAAAATCTTATAAAAAAATATTATCATTTTATTGTGGTTAGGGTGGTCAGACAAACACCTACTTCTTATTTTTTCCATGAAATTTAAGTACTACTGCATTGAAATTTCAGATTTTCACCAAATAGATTTTTTTTTAAAGAAAAATAAACCTAGTAGTTTAGAAACTAAATTCAATTTTCTATAGATTCTATCCTTACATATTTTTGAAATAATATAGATAACTTATTCAAATTTTTACGTTAAGTTGCCTAACTCTGATTTTCTGAATTTTTATTGCCACTTAAGGGCCTATTTTTTCCATGATGATCCTGCACATACCCTATCTTCAAATTTATCTGAAGCACTTTCCTTCACCTGTCTCTTAGTATTAATAGGAGTAAATTCATCTTTTATAGCCAAGAACAATAATTCATTATCATCAAAATCTCCATAATCAGACTCTTCATCAGAAATACCAACATCTTCATTTACATAATATGCTCTCTTAATCATCTTCCCTTTGTTTTCTTTCCCTGCTCTATATTTTTTCTTCTTAGCTCTTTCCAAATATCTCAAAGAATAATGACCTATTCCTCCACAACTAAAGCATTTAAAGGGTAACTTACCTTCATACTTATCGGAGCCCTTTTTCATTCTTCTTACAAAGTTAGCTTCCACTTCATCAAAGTTCTCTTCATCCGGATCTTTAGCTCTTGTAACCTTGAAAGAATTTTTTGTCTTGGATCCATTTCTCAAGCTAGGCTTTCTCATTTCAAATGATGTTAGATTACCCAACAACTTCAATCTTTAGTATAAGTTTTATAATCTACAAATTCTTAAATAGCAGATACCTTTTCACTATATGCATCATGGAGAGTTCTGAGAATGTTCTTCACAATCCTGGATTCATCTAATATAGCACCAATTCCTTACATTCCACCTACCCTCTCATCCACTCTCCGTACATAGGACATAATGTTCTCATCTTTAGACATATGTAGGATCTTGAATTGTGCCTCCCAGTTCTGCAACTTTGCTTCTTTGACCTTTTAATATCCTTCATGAATCTTTTCCAATGTATCCTAGACCTCTTTAGCAGTCTTTAGATTTTGGAAGTTGATTAATTCAAAATGTGAGAGACTATTATTTAGAATAAAATTTTCCTTATTATTTGCTTCGTGTGCCTTAATCTCATTAGCTGTACTCAGACCATTAGCAGGAGAAATGTATGCAGTCTTGTAAGATTTCTCAACATCATATCCATAGTATTCTAGATATCCTTCCATTTTTGTCTTCCAGAAGGTATAGTCAATCCCATCGAACCTAGGACACTCAATAGTTATCTTGATTGCCATCCCTGTACTTCCTTAAGCGGTTAAGCTCTTCTCCAAGGAACCAAGCTTTGATACAAATTGTTGAAAAAGAAAACTAAGATGAGGGAGGGGTGAATCAATTGTGACAATTTTAACTTTTGTTCCAACTTTCACCAGAAGTTAGATCAATTACCATTCATAAATCCTTTACTCTGCTAATGTGATTAATCACTAAATGAAAAAATAGAAACTATAAGAAGAAAAACCCAACACACAATAACACCATATTTATGTGGAAAACCCAATGAGGGAAAAACCATAATGAGGATTATCTCATAGTATAAGGAATATCAAATTGAATACAAAGGCTCACTACTAGAAAGGCTCACTGCCAAAACAAGAATTACTGTTTGGAATAGGACTCACTCTCCAACAAGGGTTAACCACCCAAAGGGATCATTGCCATAGAATTACAAAGAATATAGAAGAGGTTTTTTATAGACAGAAAAAAAATCTCAATGTAACAAAAAATTTCACCATAGTTCTCTCACACACTTGCAAACATGCTTGAATGATAGAGTACACCTTCAGCTCATTGCCACTTGAATTTCACGCTGATCTACTCAAACTTGCATCACACACACTATTTTTCATCCATCTCACATCTATCTTTCTCTTGCATTCATCTTTCACAAATATCTCAATCTTTATTTATATCGTTTTCAACTCTAAAACTCATCAAAAGTTGACCACACACTATTATTTGTATTTACAAATTCAAATTAGGTTAGTGCCAAAACATTCTATGCTGGAATTACAATGAGGGTGACCAAAAAACACACTCAAATAAGTCCCAACATGCTTCAACATTCTTTCATGATCTTCGTAAGTAGTGTTTAACAACACAAGGTTTGCCAATAATAGTGTAAAACACAAATTAATTAAGCACATGCTACCTTAACATGATCCAATCTTCTAGATAAAAAAATTCAGTTGAACACGACCTCATCAAATTATCCTAAGAACTATAAGTCATAAAACCTAAACAAGAAGAAATCTGGAGCAAATAAATTTCTCCTAGACCTCAGCTAGATACACAGAAAAGCACAATTCACAACTAGTGAACATAAATCACACTGTACAATGATCCAAAAACCCAGAATTTGGATATAGAAATTTCCAACGATCATGAACAATACCTTAGATCTTCACTAGCATAGCAGAAAATCCTAGAGAAAAACTCAAAGCAAACACTGAATACCTACAACCTTTCTTGATTACAATTTTCTATTGATATCCTCGACATATACAACCAAAACCAATATTCTTGACATCAATGAAAATAAGAACTAGTTGAAAACTGGTTAACCAGTTGACATCAATGACAACACCTTCATACTTGCACCAAATATTTCACCAATAGATC
This sequence comes from Sequoiadendron giganteum, assembly GCA_007115665.2. Taxonomy (NCBI): domain Eukaryota; kingdom Viridiplantae; phylum Streptophyta; class Pinopsida; order Cupressales; family Cupressaceae; genus Sequoiadendron; species Sequoiadendron giganteum. Next base: position 74,337,721 of record CM021101.1, on the reverse strand, counting down.
AAGAATATCAATATATACTTGTACCAATATGCTAAAGACATTAGCATCTCATATTTGGTAGGGGCTGGAAAGTTTTCAGCTAAAACTCACCTTGAGACAATTTTGTCTATCTAGTTTCCGAAGGAAACATCTACACTAGGATTTGGTACAAACTCATTCTGCGCCTCATTCTCTTCCTTTTTTTTCCATATATTTTTCATTTCCTTCTTTACTTCAACTGGATCAACCTTCTTTACCACATCAATCTTATTTTCTGAAGCAGTGGGCTTCACATTCTTTCCTCTACAAAACTTAGCTATGTGTCCTAGTTTATTGCATTTATAACATGTGACACTTTGTTGTGGAGAAAAATTTATTCTTACCATTTTAGATATGCATTCAAAAGCCTTATTCCAAAATTCATTACATGTGTAATGGTAACTAGGAAATGATTGAGGCATCATACCATTATTGCAACCATTCATCATCTATCTTTTGCATTCACTAGCCTTATGACCAAATCCATTGTATGCATAACATTGACCGAAAAAATGACAAAAATTTATAATTCTTTTTTCTTATACACTCTGCAGCTCTATGTCCAATTTTATTGCAAAAATAATAGCAACCACTAAAAGATGGGCACCTTTGTGCAGCTAGTTGTCTAATAGGTGGCCTTTTGAAATATTTCTTCTGGTATCAAACATGTTTGATATTGCTCTTCTTATGTCTAGTCTTCCTTTGTTCATCACTCTTGTTTTCAACATGATTTGGAGTTTGATTTTCTTTTGATATTTCTCCTTTTTCAAACCCTAATCCTTATTTTTCCTTAGAATCCTTTTGACTAGAAAGCATATCATCAAGCAAGGTGGAGCTCTTTTTGAATTTTTCCCTCCCAACTCTTTTATTTCTCCAGATCTTTCCTTAGAGACACACCTTCTTCAAGTTTTGAACATTCTACACATTTTTCTTTCAATTTGGCATTTAAGTAGCCTTCAACTCTTTTTCGTTATTCAACCTACACTTTTTAGACTGGTGATTATCTCATTTGATTATTTGAGATTCTCATTTATTTCCTTGAGTATTTCTTTAGATTTCTTGATTTGATCCCTCAAATTCTTGATGCACTCATCTGATTCCTTAATATTTTCTTTCAAATATCTATTCTCGCATTTTGTTTTATCCAAATCATCAAGAGAAGATCTGAGTTCCTCTTCCATGTTAAGTTCATAGTCTTCTTCAATAAAACCTTCCATTGTGATCTCTTTCAGAGGTATAGGATACCTCCTAGTTGTCATGTGTCCAACCTCCAAGATCTATCTTAGTGATTAATCCAATTGAAGGAACCAATATCTCATACCAATTCTTGAACACCCAAAATACTAAGAGGGGGGGTGAATCAGTATTCACTAAAATTCACTTCATCAAATTAAAAATCTATTCAAAGCACCTCATCAATTTTTTAGAAATGGAAAAGACCAATTGAAGCATGTATTGCAATAAAAAACACAAGAACACCATATTTATGTGGAAAACACTAGGAAGGGAAAAACCATGGTGAGGATTTACTCACAAAATATTATAACCAATTACAATGGATTATAGATTGGAGGACTCACTATCCAAAAAGAAAGGCTCACTACTAAGGGCTCACTACCCAAATGACTCACTATCTAGAATAGAAAAGAAAATAGAAGAATGATTCACTGCCATATTTTGAACTGCTAGCAATGCATTTTGAAGTGTGTAAGCTCTAAAACCTGACTTTACACACTTCATACTTCACCACTATCACCTTTTTCACTTCACTCTATTTCACATCTCACACACAATCTATACATAACATATCACTCATCACTCACACATTATTCTCTACACATTGAATTGACCTTCCATATATATGCATATATTCCAGAAACACTCATATCATCAACTAGGTCAGCCTAATTAGATGAAACATGTAAGACCATAACCTGTTGACTCGAAAATCCAACCCACATACCTTGTAGATGAAACCAAAACATATTATTCACAAAAATAGGTTGGCATGAACTATAATTACTCCCATGATTCTACTCCTTACATAATTCAACTCTGCATGACCCAAAAACCCTTATGGCAGCACCGCACAACAAAACTAGTGAAGAAACAACTGAATGAACCAACTGTTCATGTCCACAACTTGACACATGGAAAACCAAATCACTTTCCAATTGGAGTGCATACACTTTTGACATCCTCAAACACTTCCTCAAAACCACACAACATAATAATCATCCACAATGGAATACAAAGCATTACAATATGCACTTTGCACATGTAACTTTGCTTCTACTAAGCTCGATACTCTGTCATTTATATCTTTAGTTGTGGAAGACATGAAACCCTATAACTTTAGATATAGGTACCTTCAATACATACTTATTACCTCATAACCACATAATAATATTCTACAAAGTGAAGCAATGCAAACCACAAATCTATTTCTTTGTTACTTACTATTGCAAGTTGGGATTTAGGCAATTTTTCCCAAAACACTTGGTGTTCTTTGAAATTCTCCAGACTATGTACATAAAAATGCACCATCAATACTACAATAGGTTTCCATCAATGACAACACCATATATCGTCATGCTCATGTTGCCAATAATACTAATATTTCCTAATTGGGTAGTCCATTTTCATGTACATGTGAATGCCTCTAGAATTTCCATAAGAGAAATACTAGCACAACCATGTGGCTATAAATACCATCCAATTTGATTCACAATCTAGAAACTCTCCCAAGCAGAGAAAAACTAAACAACTATAGAAAGGGAAGCTCTTGCCATAGTGTATGCATTACATAAGTTTCACCACTATTTACTATCTACACCATTTACTTTCTACACAAATCAAGAACCCTTAAAATTCATACTACATGAACCAATCATTCAAGGGAACATGTGTAGATGGATGTATTACTAATCCAAGAGTTCAATTTTACCATTATGGTCAAACCGAGAAAGAATAACCAAGGTTCATATTATCTATCAAGGATTGGCTTGGGAGATGAATCAAATAAACATGAGGATGACCTACCTATTGTAACCTTGTTTAGAATAAATATGGTACTAGAAGAGTTACATGACATAGATACACTATTGTATACCAAAGAATACCCAATGGATATTTCATTGCATGAAAAATAGATACCATTACAAAACTCACTCACTTTCACACTAATAGAGGGAGAATTTTAAAAAAGGAGGAAGAAAGATATCCTATGATGAGTAGTGTATGAAAATGAAAGAAATAAAATATTAAAAGAAATGACATGAAGGGATATTTGGAGGAAATAATTTCAAAAACATACTACCAAGAAAGTTATGTTGGTAATACTTTGCAGGCCTACACCAAGAAAGGATGCTAAACAATATGCGATAAGTTATGATTTATTCTAAAGAATTGGAAGACCCGCTGAAAGGGATGAAATTTACGAACAAGGTCATTGTTAGCTCAAGTATCGTTAAAAAATGGGAAATTAATTTCAATGGACCTATTGACCCTTCAAAAAATATATCTAAGGCTAGATTTATCATTACTAGTGTAAGAGTACTTTACCAAATGTGCCAAAGTAGAATCAAATCTAAATATTATACTACAAAAATTGCCACAAAGTTTATCTATAAGATTTGGGTGCCCACTAAGCATCACAATGATCAAGGAAAACATTTTGTGAACAAGGTCATCAAAAAACTAATAAAAAATACTTATGAAAACTCATAATTGGAGCAAAAAATCACCCACGGGTGAATGGAGCAAGTGGATAATTAAACAAGATCATAGGAACCATCCTCACAAAGATGTGTTATGAAAATAGGATATAATGGGACAACTAGATACTAGTATTACTTTGGTATTATAGAACCACCTACAAAGGGTCCACTATTTTTATCCCTTTTGAACTAATATATAGGATGGAGACAAGTCTACCCATAAATCTCATTGTTCAAATTCTATGTACCACACTCACACTAAGGCTTACAAATGATAAATCAATCAAAAAATAATAGAAGACTTTAAAATTTTAAATGAATATAGACAACTTTCAAGACACGACCAACTCAAAAAAAAGAGACAAAAAGCATGTCATGACTAAACATCAAATTCAAACAATTCAAAAATAATGGCATAGTTTTACTATACGATAGTAATTTTTTTTAAAGGGGAAACTAAAAGTCTATTGGCTTGGCCCCTATAAAATTGAATACATCCTAGAGTTTGGAGCAATCAAGTTGAGAACATTAGATGGTATAGTACTATAATTATATGTCAATATAGCTATACTCAAACACTACCATACAAAACTGGAACGTTCATGATTTTATTGTACAAAAAAATCTGCTAACCACTAATAGTGTAGTTCAACACATGAGGGGGAAAAATAATATGAACATGAAAAATAACATAAATATTGAAGTAACGTAAATTTTTCCAAAAGAAGATGATGAGTTAGTTAGCTCTAATTTTGAAAACCTATTTTCTTAACCTAACACCCTTAAGACACCAAAAGGTATTGAAAAAACACTTTACTATAAAAAAATAGAATAACACGGTCCCTAAAATTATATTTTAAGTGCATATTATACACCAAACCACCAAAAAGAGCAATGGAAGTGAGAAGAAGAACAAAAAATAAAATTATTACATCTACCCAACTAAGCTCTATAAATACACCTTATCACTATCACTAAAGTCACTTTGTTCTCTTGCTATTCTCATGTGACCATATTGCCCAATTGCAAAACCTTAGCAAGCTTAAACCAACAACTCTCACTTTCCCCACTCTATAAAAATAGTTATCACCCCACATCCTTGTTGATATCTCTCAAACACTCCACACAAAATATAAGAAATTTCCATACAAGGCTATGAAGAAAGACCCATACAAAGCATTCTCAAATGTTCTAGTAGATGTAATATACATAGAGGACATTCACAAATATGTTTGTGCTCCCCTAAAAAATAGACTACACAAAATTTGAAGGTTTATGGCTAGCCCTAATCCAACCCCATACACATAAATACAGGTTTTGTATAATGCATGCATCTAGGATAAGATGTTAGATGTATGAAAGGATTTACCAGAATTTACTCATAAGGAGGGGTTGATTTAGATCATCCCTGTTACCTGATTTCTAACAAGATCATAACAACAAAAACCTGAAACTTTCACAATTTAACACTTGCACACAATAAGCCTAATTTACATTATCAAAGAGATTAATGAAAGAATTAAAATGTAAAATACGACCTTGCTTAAATAGGAAAGGTAGTGCAAGTAGCCATATCAAAAATAATTATTGACTAACCCTTCAAAGATGGAACACTTGTTAGCTCACATGACAATTGTTTTAGTGAATGGAAAGTGACCATGCAAGAGGTGTGTCACAAAGTGAGAACACTTGTCTCAACCACATGAGGTGAGATAAAACTCTAGAAATCCTCTAAATGAGCTTAATTGTAATGTGAATAGGAATCTACCAAGTATGCTAAAATCTAACTAGTTTAATAATACCTATTTTCACACTAACACCCCCCTTAAGTGATACCTAGGGAGTAAGATAAAACTAAAATGATGAGTCCTAACAACAAGGCTTGATAAGGTACTCATGTACAATAATTATCTCTCACAAATGGAGAAAATGGAGAAAAAGGAGAAAACCCAATGGGAACAAAATTCCTCTCCAAAAAAGAGAAAGAGAAGGATAAGACCTCTTGAAAATTTGTCCCATGAAGATAGGAACATGATGAAGCAGAACTCTTGAAGCATGTCGAAGTTGTAAAAGTTTCCAAAGATGAACTAGTGTTTGTTGGAATCAACGAACCTCCAAAAAATGTAGATCAAGATAAGATATACAAAATATTGCATGAGTGAACATATGGAACACTACTCAACCATGAATACACAAAGGAAATCAAAACTTTGTGAAGTTGAAAATATAGATAGTACTATAATTCTAGAGTATGGTCAATAAATGCATGAGTGACATGTAGTACCCTACTAAAATTTGCATCACGGTGTTCTACATAAGTGCTAGAATCTCACAAAATATGATCCATTGAAATAATCCCCCATACGAGAGATAAAGATAGAAGCTCCCTCCACTACTCCATTGAAACCAATGAGCATTAGCATAACACTGTTATAATTCATCCTTAATGTTAACAAGAAGAGGTATAAGCAGACCAACTAAAATCGGGCACAAAAGTGTGCATGAGAATGTAGAACCAAAAACGGGTCCAAAAGATGTACAAGAAACTAAAAAAGGGTGTGCATCAAGGCACACATGCATGAGGCAAGAATCATGAGGATCCATTGTTATGATGGAAAATCAAGGCACACACACATGAAGCAAGAATCATGAGGATCCATTAATGTGATGGAAAATCAGAGCACTACACAACCCCCCATTATACTTTATAATTTAATGTAAGTACAAAACTCCCTCCCTAAAGAACACACATTGAGTTGTTGTGGCACTTTATATTTGTGTATTGATAAACTTATTTGATTTTTTGAGTCTTACAAGATTTTTTCATGAACTGAACAATGAATACATATATCAAGTATACCTTTCAAACCTCAAAAAATTGACAAAAACATAAAATTAAACCCCCAAACCCCCCTTAGAACACTTTGTCGGCTATAAAAGGTTATAGTCACGATAATTTGCAATAAATACAAATAAGAAAACTTAAAAAAAAATTAAAAAATAAAAAGTAATGGTATTAATAATTGAAATGGTTAATAACTTTTGAAAAAGTCATAATTGTGTTGAACAAAAGAAAATCAACTACCAAATTGGCCAAGTCAAGGTCGTTTGAAGAGGACAAGTCTATGGAGGAAGAGTGGAGGTAACTATATGCTAACCTATAGCCTATATGAAAGGGTGGATATGGCGCCAGTGTTGACTAAATGTTGCAGAAGAAGCTAGAGTCATGGTGCAAAGTCATGCCAGAGGTAGGAAACATACTTGGAAAATATTGGAAGCAAATGGCATGCCTTTGCAGTAACAACAAAAAAATTCCATGTGGCTGCCACAAATCATAGTTTTCCTCTAATTGGTTGTGATTCTTTAGAGAACATAGGCCACAACTTTCTTGGTTGAAGCAATGAGAATGGGCACAACAAATTTGTTTCGCCAAAATGGTAGATTGTATGAGGATGTAGATTCAAAGGCCTCAATAAGCTGATCAACCTCACCAAAACTAAAGTAGCGCCATGAAATATGATGAAGTTGCCAAATTAAAAGTGTTGTGCCTGGCTGTGCAATCCATGGGATCTAGGTGCAGCTTTAATGATGTAGACCCCAATGCATTGAAATGGTATATTTTGCAACTATGAGAAGTTACAATCTCATTCACAAAACACAAAAATACTATGATAGAAAGAATCACATGATGAAAAGTCTCCTCTTTTTCATTTCCTCACATCATAGTGTGGGTGACCCACTGCAATGGGAGCACCTGAGGATGACAAAATATCCAGAGAATAGTCGAATTTTGTTAGAGCTGCTCAGATTTGATGTTTCCAACTGAATGTGTAGCTTGCAATGATAACACCAATGCTTTAAAAGCCTTCAATTCATATGAAACATGCCAGAAAAATAGATCAAATTCCAACGCAAATCCACAAATAATTACAGCCAAACAAAGATTTTTTTTATGTGTAAATTAAATTGCATGGAATTTTAGTTAGCCTTGATGCAAGATTTTGGGAAGGGTTTTGCATGCATGGCTCTGATATCATATAAGAACCTACAACAATGGAGATCAAGTAATAAGCACAAATGACAACACAAAATATGTATAAATTTGACTAGATATATTAGTCAAATAGGCATGCATATAAAGGTGGGAGGAAGGCACCCGATTTCCATGAAATGAGGAAATGACTCCTCAATCATGGAGTGGTGGCAAGTTTCCTACCATGAAAGTAGAATGAGGTGTTGAAAATGAGTCGACACCTCTTAAACCTCCTAACTAACTTGACACCTTACATGGGAAAGTGTCAAGGGTCGCCTAAGTAGGCTTATGGCCAAGTGTATGCAAAATATACACTAACAATTCTTTGTAATACTATATGAGGTCCTCTTCTGGGGTGCCCTTGCATTACACATGGAGATTTCCCACTACAGAAGGAAATAAAAATTATGAGGTGACCAAGCTCATAGGATCTACATACAATGGTTGGATTCTAGATGTTGCCAAAATCACTAACTTAGCTATGAGGTAAACCACTATAAGTATCACCTACAAAGCCTAGTACACCAACAAGGAGGACTTTACCACCACAACTTCTATCTAAGCAATATATTAAATGGTAACATGGGGAAAAGATATAGATTTTGTGAGGTGTTGCAACAAGAGTTAATGGATAATTTGGAGCACATAGAATAATCCCACTACTAATTAAGGTATGGCCTTGTATTCTATTTTAGAAATGTACTCCTAGCATTTACAAGAAAGATCTGGGAAAGCAATAGATTATTAGCCACACAAATCTAGGAACATATAAGACACTTCAAGTTTTCCATTTCTTACACAACTACCTACTGGGATTAGTTAAAATCACTCCAACAAAAGCTCCAAGAATATGAACATATCTCTTATGTTTTGGTTCATTGTTACATAAAGGATATAGTATTTCTAGAGTGGAAAAGGACTATACATTCATGGAGGCAATTGATCCTAGAATGTTTTGGACCCATTTAATACCATGTGAAGTGTCTGATGTAGAGATAAACTCTTATGTTCTAACATTTCTCTAACTCCCCAAAGACCCAAAAGATGAAAAATTCACAACTTATAGGGAGTACAAGGAAAATCTTGCAAAAAAAGAGGTAGAGGAGTAATGTTGGAAGTCTACGTAGTTTGTTTTGTCATTGATGTCAACAGATCTTTGTTGTTGCATTGATGTCAACCTATGGAGATTCTTCGATTTCTTGCATTATGTTGTCATTATTAGTCTCATTGGTGTCAACCTCTAGTGTTGCCTTGATAAACATGTGTGTGATTGATGTAAAAGGGGATGTTGCCCTTTTCCAATGATGTCAAAGGGGGGGAGATTTAACTGAAAAACATTATGAAGTAAGGGGGAGAAAGAGAAAGTGTTGGAAATGATAGTTGTTTGTGTAATAGGGAGTAGTGTATTGTTGTGTAGTATGTGTTGGTGATAAAAGTTGTTTCTTTTGTTGTTGGTTGTTTTCATATCATGTGTTTCCATCAATTACAAAGGGGAATATTGTTGGAAGTTTGAGTATTTTGTGTTTTCATTGATGTCAACCTATGAAGATACTTTGATTTGTTGCATTATGTTGTCCTTAGTAGTCTCATTGGTGTCAACCTCTAGTGTTGTCTTGATAAGCATGTGCGTGGTTGAGTTGTTGTATTGCAATTGGTTTGGTTATAATGAGGAAGTGTTTTAGATGATGAAATGGTGTTTTTGCTGCTTGGTTTCCAAGTGCTTTTGAGAAAATTTGAATAAAAGAGGAAATAGTGTGGTAAAGAGTGTTCTATGTAGCAAAGTCATGTTCTAGTTTTTTCTCTACATTTTTTCTACATTGAAGATCTTCTTATGTAGTTCAGATGTGTTAATTAGAGGTGTTCAAAGGTGTTACATCTATATTTTCTTGTCCTAGATCATTGTGCAGAGAAAGTTGTGTTCATCATTGTGTGAACTATGAAAACAGTGTTATCTAGGAGAAATGGTTTTTCTCCATATTTCTTTGTAGTTTGGTTTTTGGTCTTGCAGATTTGATGGCGTGCTTACATTGCTCATATATATCTCTAGTCTGATTTGTTCAAATTTTGGTGCTTTGAAAGGTTGGATTCATGTGTTACAATGTGGAAGGTTTATCAGGTATATAGGATGAATGTGTTTTTTAGTTGAAATTTGTTGTGAAGGAGTTGGATTTTAGGGTGTTTATGGAATATTCTAGATTATGTTTGAGTGTTGAGTGTTTTTCACAAGTCATATTTGGATAAAATGAAGAGTGCACTTAAATGTTCAATGGAGTTTACACATGTTCAACCGACCTTGGGTGTTTACTTTAATTACAAAAATGCTTCGGTGTTTTTGGAAGCATGGTGTAATATGTATGAATAGATTTGTTAGAATTTAGGTGTCATCAACCTTGTAATTCCTTTAATTAATTATTATCCTAAATTTTTTTGTACATTTACCCATAAGAGGTGAAACTGTTTGACCAACGGTGGTGAAAGAGACAATGTAAATGTAGTGTTACTGTTATCGTTTTTCCTTTTGGAAAATGACAAAAGAGCTAGGTGTCTCACTTTGGAATCTTCTAGAATGAGGTTGTTGGGTCAAAATAGGGTGTTGTAAGAGAATCTATGACATGTATGAAATTTTTCATAAGATTCTATGACAATATGATAGATTCCTTATGACAGAATATGCTATTCTTGGACCCCAAGCGCCCATGCATGAGAGATGCCTTATGACAGCTATAAGAGCATTTGTAAGAGGTTGTTTTTGGTCTTTTTGACCATTTTCAAGGAGGGAGGCATGGTTTTTTCTAGGTGGTATTTATTCCTATTGTTTAGTGAAACCATGGAAGTTTTCATCCTCACAAATCTCTATAGATTGGGGCCTTGAGTTAGACTTATTCAATTCAGTTTTGCAAGTTTGCAAGGTAACAAGGTGTTGCTGGATTTTATAGAGTTTGATAAGAGAAGTCTATTGCTACATGTAATATTTCAGAATATCAGTAATATATATTGAAATACATAAGACAACTAAGAGGGGGGGTGAATCAGTTGTGACAAATCACATTCAAAAATCTCAAACAATTATTAACTCCACATCCACTTTAATATATTATTAAGTATGAGCATGAAGTGAAAATAATAGAAAGTAATATCAACACCAAAAACACCAGAATTATGTGAAAAACCCAATAAGGAAAAAGCCACAATGAGGATTAACTCACAATATAATAGTAATTACAAAATCAGATACAAAGGCTCACTACCAAAGGGCTAACTGCCCAAAATAGGACTCATTGTCTAGATAGGACTCACTATCTAGAAGGAGGCTCACTGCCTACAGATACAGAAACACATAAAGAAGAATGTTACATGGAGAAAATTATCTCAATGCAACAAAGAATCCACTACTGCAACTCACACACATTCACGTCCTTAATCAAAGAATTGTAGATGCCATCAACTCACTACTTTCAAGAGTCAAACACATTAGAATATTGTTGCTTTAATTCACTTTTGCACAATCTTTCTTCTCACACTTTTCGCTTCCAATTCACAACATCTTGAATTTTATTTATACCATCTTCAACCTTAAAAACTTTCTCCAAGGTCGGCTACACATTCAATACATTCTTCATTTTATAAATTCAAATTAGGTCAGTGATTCAACATTCCCACGATGGATGAGAATGAGACTGGACCAAATTAATACCTAACTAGGACCCAAAACAACATCTTGGATCAATCACACGCTTCCTTAATTGATACTTATCCTTTTCATAATGTGTAAACACTAAGTCAGTCAAACCTAATGAAAACACCAATGAACTTGGAAGTTCGCACATTCACAACAAGATGATAATGTGTGGACCACATAAAACACTTCACCATACACTAGAAAAACTTTTAGATTCCTTTAGATTCATCCTCGACAACTTCTAAAATCTTCATACAGAGAACACTTTCCATTAGTCTAACCAAACTATAAAGACACACATAGTAACTTTGGAACTAGTCTTCTGGAGCACCAAACCACGAACACTTTTGTTAGCACACATATAACATCATTACAAGCCTTCTTCTGAATCTGCAAGATTTGAAACATTTCTCCTAGTCCACAGATAAACAAATCTGCCAGACCAGTTCACAAACTAATGAACACAACTTTCACTCTTCATCTACCTAGAAGCTACAACTCAAGATATATCATCCAAGGATTCCCATAAAAAACACTACATATCTACACAAGCATGTGATCAACATAGAATAAATGAAGAGCACATTACTAGAGAACATTCAGAACAAACACAAAAATCCATCTTCATTGTTTATTAATTTTCTCAAAATCACTTCATATCAGCACACTTGCAGCACCATAAAGATAGCTCCATGTACTCACAACATCTCTATAGTATCTCAACTATACATGCACCACCTACAATCACTTGATTCTTTTTACTACAACACTCTGAACTATATTGACATCAATGACAAAAATAATGACAACACCACCATACTCATTCATACTTTCAACAATCTCCCCCTTTGTCATTGATGGCAACACATGATGTGAAAAAACATCAAAGACAACATACACACTCTCCTTCTTTTTATTCTTCTTTTTTTCAGATTAGATAGCCTACACAACATTCCTCTACTCTCTTCTTTCAAGATTCTCTCTCCCTTTTAAATTTTTTAGATATAGATAGGCTTTTTCACATGATTCTCTCTCCCCCTTTGACATCAATGGAAAATAAAAAATTTACATGATTCTTCAGCCATAAAGTTCTCATCACTCCCCTCAAGGAGTGTACCCATGACAACACATACATCATATAGCAACAATGATACTCTCTAATCCCCTTGAGGATTAGACCTCAATCTTTAGTCCAAACAAATGAAGAATGTGTAGATCCACTAGACTGGTGCACCTCTATGTGCACCTAGTTCAAGGAAGGAGGGGAAGTAACCCCCAACTTCTCCCTGAGATACTCAAAAGTATCCTTAGGAAGAGCCTTAGTAAATATATATGTAATTTTATCCTTTGTAGTTGCATATTAAAGTTTGACTTCATTCTCCAACACCTTCTTCCTCAAGAAACAACATCTAATAGATATATGATTTGTCTTTGAATGCATTATCGGATTCTTTGAAATATTTATTGCACTTGTATTATCATAGAAGATAGGCATAGTCTCATCACACATCATAGGTCTATATCCTTCAATGTTTGCTTCATCCATAGTTCATGTGTGTAGTAAGATGTTGCTGCAATATACTTAGCCTCTATGGTGGGTTAAAAAACTTAATCATGTTTCTTGCTTAGCCATGAAACCAACCTTCATCCAAGAAATAATGCACCACCACTTGTACTCTTCCGTTCATCCACACAACCAACCCAATTTGCATTAGTGTAAGCACTCAAAGTGAAATCAGTATCCTTAGGATACCATAGGCCATAATTTGGAGTGCCTTATAGATATTTGAATATCCTCTTCATAGCTGTAACTTGTGTTTCTTTAGGTTCTACTTACAATATGGAAACCAAGCATACTACATGAATGATATTCGATCTAGTAGTAGTAAGATATAATAGTGCACCAATCATAGGTTTGTACATGCTTTGATCAACTTTAGGAGAATCAACATCTTACTTAGTTTGCATCCAATCACCATAGAGGTACAGAACGGTTTGGAATCACCCATTCCAAACTTCTTCAACAATTATTTAACATACTTTGATTGTGAAATGAATATGCCCTTATTATTTTGATTCACTTGAAGTCCAAGAAAGAAGTTCAACTCACTAATCATAGACATCTCAAATTCCTTTTGCATCTCCTCTGCAAATTTCTTTCACATACCCTCATTTCCTCCAAAGATAATATCATCAACATACACAACTACTATCAAGATATTGTTTCCTTCAATCTTGAAATAAAGATTACTATCTACGAAGCCTTTTTTGAGCCTTTGTTATGTCAAATATCTGTCCAACCTTGCATACCATGCTCTGAGAGCCTGTTTAAATCCATATAGTGCCTTTTTCAACTTACAGACAATGTCTAGTTTATTTGATAACTGAAATCCCTCTATTTTTTCCTTGTACACCTCTTCTTCTAATTCTCCATTCAAGAATGCAGACTTAACATCCATCTGGTATACCTTAAAATATTTGTGAGCAGAAAATGCCAAGAACATTTGAATGGCCTCCACTCTTGCCACCAAATAAAATGTCTCCTCAAATTCCATTCCTTCAACCTATAAATAACCTTTGCACAAAATCATTGCTTTGTTTCTTACTACTTCACCATCTTCATTCAGCTTATTCCTGAATACCATTTTGTACCAATTACATTATTGTTCCCTAGTCTAGGAACTAATTCCCATGTCTGATTTTTCTCTATCTACTACAACTCTTCTTTCATTTTTCTAACCCAATTTTCATCTTTGCATGCTTCACACACTATTTTAGGTTCTATCTTGGAAAGTAGACACAAATTTATTCAGCTGCTACCACTTTTCTTCTTGTTGTTACACCTTTAACTTTGTCTCCAATTATCTGTTCTTCTAGATGATTTTTCTAGACATATTTTGGAGTCTTAGGAGCAAGTTCTGGAGATTATTCTTCTTCTTCTTCTTCCTTATTCTCTCCTTGCTCTTGTCCACAAACAAGGTCATCTGGTTCAAATTCACTTATTTCAACTAGTTTGTGCATATCTTCATCAACTTTTACATTTGTACTTTCAACTATCTTTCTCAATCTTTTATTGTAGCATCTATATGCTTTGCTATTAGTTGAATATCCAAGGAAAATACCTTCATCACATATTGCATCAAAATTTCCAAGGTTCTCATCATCTTTTTTAATATAACATCTACTTCTAAACACCTTAAAGTACTTAATAGTAGGAATCTTTCTAGTCCACAATTCATAAGGAGTCTTTGTGTTGTTACCTCTGATCTGAACTCTATTAAGAACATAAAAAATAGTGTATATTGTTTCTCTCCAGTATACATCAAGTACATTTGACTCTTTCATCATAGTCCTTGTAGCCTCTTGAACAATCTGGTTCTTCCTCTCTACAACTCCATTTTGCTGAGGAGTTCTAGGAGCAGAAAAATGTCTCTTTATACCATGATCTTCACAAAATGTATTAAAATCATTGGAAGTGAATTCTCCACCTCTATTAGACCTTAAACATTTGATTCTTGGGTTCACTTCATTCTCTACCCTAGCCTTGAACACTTTGAATCTATGTAGATCTTGAGCTTTCTCCCTAAGAAAAGTAACCCATGTCATTCTAGAAGAATCATCAATCAAAAGAATAAAATACTTGTCACCATTAAGAATTCTTGCTCTTGTGGGACCATAGAGGTCTGTATGAATCAATTCAAGCATTCTGGTAGTTGATTGTTCTTTTCCTTTATAACTGCATCTTGTTTTTTTTCCCAATTAATAACTTCTGCAAATAGTATTGGTGGGCTTTGTGATTTTAGGAAAATCCCTAAAAACTTCTATTGAAATAATCTTGATTAGATTTTCAAAGTTTACATGTCCCATCCTCTAGTGCCATAACCAACTTTCATTAACTTGAGACACAAAAAACTAACCATCAACACTCTTAAGCTGATAAATGTTTCCATATGTTCTTCTTCCTGCAGCTACCACAATTCCAAATCCTTTTCTAATCTCACAGGTATTATATTGGAACACAAGTTTAAATCCTTTGCTACACATTTTTCCAACACTCAAAATATTACGCCTTAAGCCCTTAACATAATAGACATCATCAATATTGTGTGTTCCATCAAAACTAATTGTCCCTTTTCCAACAATCCTTGCACCAGAATCATCTCCAAACATGACAAATCCTACATCATACTTTTCAAGTTTAGTGAACTTAATTTTGTCTCTGGTCATATGATTTGAACAACCACTATCAATTACCCAATAATCTTCATCTTGTCTAGCATGAAAGGCAGTAACTAGAGTACCTTCCATCCTATCCTTCTTATTTTTTGGACCACATTCCCTTGCACATCTTCCATGCTTAGTAGAAACATATTTATTCTCCAAGGATAGAAACAAGCACTCATCTTTATCATCCTCAAAATCAGATTCATCATCAGATATTCCAACATCTTCTCTAACATAATACAATTTCTTGAACTTTTTTTTCTTTTTTTCTTTATTATCTCAGTTCTTTTTTGTGTATGGCTCTATTTGGACATCTTGAAGCATAGTGACCAATATTTCCACAACTAAAACATTTAAAAGGTAACATACATTTGTACTTACCGGTACCTTTCTTCAACTTCCTTGTAAAATTTTCTTCCAACTCCTCTGGACGTTCACTATCTCGATCATCTTCTGTCTTAGTGGCTTTGAAGGTTGTTTTTGTTTTCTCCTTTTCTTTTCCAAACTTCCTCATCTCAAATGCAGTCAAGGTGCCAAATAGTTGTTCTTTAGTGAATTTCTTTGGATCATACACTTCCTCAATAGTTAAGACCCTGTCACTATATCTCTTTGATAAGGTCATCAAAATATTCTCTATTATATCTTCATCTATCAGAGTACCACCTTGATTTTTGAGTTCATTTGCTCCAATATCAACTCTCTAAAAGTAGCTTGCAATGTCTTCACCTTCTTCCATTTTCAAGTTCTCATATCTATGCTTTGCTATTAGCTTCTTTGATAATTTGAATCTATCATTTCCTTCATAAATATCTTTCAAATTTTCCCACACTTCATAAGTAGTGCCTAATGAAATAAATTTTGTCTGATCAATATTAGATAAAGCATATAGATTGCATATCTTGCCTCTTCATTTTCCTCATGTGCAGAAATCTCATCTGCAGAAGAAGAACCACTTGTTGGCTCAACATATTTTGTCTCAATAGCTTTCCAAGTCTTGAAGCCAAGAGATATTAGGTAACCTCTCATCTTCACTTTCTAGTCACTATAGTTAGATCCATCAAACATAAGGATTGACAATTTGTGCACCATCAAATATACCTCAAGTTATTAAGCTCTTCTCTAGGGAACCAAAGCTTTGATACCAATTGTTGAAATGCACAAGACAACTGAGAGGGGGGGTGAATCAGTTGTCACCAATCAAATTCACAAATCAAAAAAAATTATTTAACTCCACATCCATTTTAATATGTTATTAAGTATGAACATGAAGTGCAAATAATAGAAAGTAATATCAACACTAGATTTACATGGAAAAACCAATAAGGGAAAAATCACGGTGAGGATTAACTCACAATATAATAGTAATTGCAATATTGGATACAAAGGCTCATTGCCCAAAATAGGACTCACTATTGAGATAGGACTTACTATCTAAAAGGAGGCTCGCTACCTATAGATACAAAAATATAGAAAGAAGAATGTTACACAAAGAACATTATCTCAATGCAATAAAGAATCCACCACTGCAAATTGCACACATTCACAACTTTAATCAAAGAATTGCAGACACCATCAACTCACTAACTTTTAGGACTCAAACACATTAAAGTATTGTTGCCTTAATTCACTTTCACACACTCTTTCTTCTCACACTTCTCGATTCAAATTCAAAAAATATTGACTTTTATTTATACCATCTTCAACCTTAGAAGCTTTCTCCAAGGCCAGCTACACATTCAATACATTCTTCATTTTACAAATTCAAATTAGGTCATCGAATCAACATTCCAGAGGTGGATAAGAATGAGATTGGACCAAATTAATACCTAACTAGGACCCAAAACAACATCTTGGATCAATCACATGCTTCCTTAATTGATACTTATCCTTCGCATAATGTGTAAACACTAGGTCAGCCAAACTTGATGAAAACACCAATGAAATTTGAAGTACATGCATTCACAACAAGATGATAATGTGTGGACCAATTTACACACTTCACCATACACTAGAACACCTATTAGATTCCTTTAGATTCATCCACAACAACTACAATAATATTCATATAGAGAACACTTTCCATCATTCCAACTGAACTATAAAGACACACATAGTAACTGTGAAACTATTTTTTCAGAGCACCAAACCACAAACACTTTTGTCAGAACACATATAACATCATTACAAGCCTTCTTCCAAATCTGCAAGATCTGAAACAAACCAACATATGACTGTTGATCAGAAAGATTTCTCCCAATCCAAAGACAAACAGCTCTACCAAACCAATTCACAAACAGGTGAACACAACTTTCACTCTTCATCTACCCAAAAGCTATAACTAAGGATATATAATCCAAAGATGCCCATAAAAAATAAAAAATCCACACAAGCGTAGGATCAACATAGAAGAAATGAAGAGCACATTACCAAAGCACATTTAGAACACACAAACAACTTTGTCTTCACTATTTATTAAATTTCTCAAAAGCACTTCATATCAGCACAGCTACAACACCATAAAGATAGCTCCATGTACTCACAACATCTCTATAGTATCTCAACTATACATGCACAACCTATAATCAATTGATTCCTTTTACTGTAATACTTTGAACTATGTTGATAGCAATGACGACATTAATGAAAACACCACCATACTCATTCATACTTGCAACAATATACTTGCCTCTCTTTCTATGGTGGGGTTTTTTCCCTTCAGGGTTTCTCCATGTAAATATATTGTTGCATGTGTTATGATTCTTCTATCTCTCTCTCTCTCATTCTTTCTTCACACTAAGGCTAAAGGTTAGTCTACATATTTCATATTTTCATATGCTTATTTAAGTTCATATTGCAAGCTTTCTTCACCTTGTTAATCAGCATTTGGTATCAGAGCTAACAATTTTGTTAAGGAAGGGATGCTTTCCTTTTAAAGTGTTGAAGGTTTTTTTGCTCCAGTGGGAGATTTTGTGTTGTGGGTGTTGCATATTTGTGAAATATTGCATACCATGGCCTCCACCTCTCATCAAGATATTGAGAATTTCAATGGCATTGGTTATGAGATGTGGAAGTTGAAAGTGGAGGATCTCCTTGAGGTGAGAGATCAGTGGTTACCAGTTCTAGTTGATAAGAATCCATCTACTTCATTCTTGTCAGATGAAGATTGGAAGAATTTAGACAAGAAGGATCAAGGGACCATTTGGTTGTGTCTCACAGACTCTATCCTCCTGAATGTATCTTTAGAAGGCATGGCATACAAGCTTTGGAGGAAGATAAGTGAAATCTACCAAACTAAGATCTTGTCTAAGTTGTATCTCAATAGACATTTATATTCATTAAAGATGAAGGATGGTGATTCTATTACTAAAAATTTGAATGCTTTTAATTTGATTATAATTCAGCTTGCATGTATTGATGTTAAAATAGAAGATCAGGATAAATGCATTTTATTGATTTTCTCTTTGTCAAAATCTTGTGAAAATTTAATTGTTGCTATAACATGTGGTGGTGCAAAACCTAAGATGGATACTATTATTCCCATAATTCTTTCAAAGGAGATGAAGAGAAATACCATGCATAGTGGCTCTCAAGATGCCTTGCATGTTCGAGGTAGGTCCAATGAAAAAGGGCCTAAAGGGGATAAGAAGAAGGATAATTCTAAAGGACGATCTAAGACCCCCGAAAAGAGCATAATGAAGTATTGGAACTATGGTAAATAGGGAAATAAGAAGAAGGAATGTAGAAACAAGAAAAAGAATGCAGATTCCTCCATGGAAAAGTCCTTTGATAACAATGATTCTAATGCTTTGATTATTTCAGCTAGCATACTTTGTAATGATGCTTCGCTTATTGATTCAGGTGCTTTCTTCCATATGACTCCTCATAAGGAGTGCTTTTATACATACAAATAATATAATGGAGGAGAGGTCTTCAAAGGTGACATCTCACAAAAGATTATCGATAAGGGAAAGGTAAAGTTATGTTTCAATGATGGGAGGGTTAAAATCCTTGATGATTTTTTACATATTCTAACACTTCCAAAAAGTTTAATTTTGGTTTCCAAGTTGAATGATTCTAGAATGCATGTGACATTTGACAATTTTGGTTGCAGGATGGTAAGGGGAATTTTTGTGGTTGCTAAAGGATTTCAGACAGGGACTTTGTCTAGGCTACATGCCTCTACTTTTTATAATTCCTCTTTTGTAACTAGTACTGAAAATGCATGTATGTTGTGGCACCATATATTGGGTCACATTGGTGAAAAAGGTCTTAGGACCATACTCGATAAGAAACTAGTAGATGATATTTTTTATTATTCTATTGGTAAAAATGATTTATGTGAGGATTGTGTTGAAGTGAACAAGAAAACTAAGAGGGGGGTGAATCAGTTGTATAAAATTACTTTACTTCTAACCTTAATCAATTCCACTTAAACTTAATTTGTTATTAAGAGTAAACATGAAATGAAAATAATAGAAAGAAAACACCAGAGACACCAGATTTACCTGGAAAACTCAATAAGGGAAAAACCATGGTTAGGATTAGCTCACAATATAGTATTAATGCAATACCGAATACAAAGGCTCACTTCCAAAGGGCTCACTACCTACAAAAAAGGAAAAGATAAATAAATATCCACCACAAAGGTTCCACACTTTCATAGCTTGATCAAAAGATTGTAGACACCATCAGCTCACTGCTTTCAGGAATCTAACACATTAAAGTACTGTTGCCTTGATTATCTCTTGCACACTCTACTTTTCACACTTGTTTGCACAATTCACTTTCTTTCTTGATTGATATATAATTCGTGACAACTTGATTTTCTTTTATACCATCTTCAACCCTAGAAAAATTCTCCAAGGTCGGCTATACATCCTTCAATTTTCAAATTCAAATCAGGTTGGCTACTCAACATTCCTGCAGTGGGTAAGAATGAGAGAGGACCAATTACACATTTAATTAGGAACCAAACAAAATCTTGGATCAATCCCATGCTTCCTTAATTCTATGCAAAGTGTTTATGTAACGTGTAGACACCAAGTCAACCAAACCTAATGAAAAAACCAATGATCTTTGAAGTACACACATTTCCAGAAAGATGATCACACATGGATCATTCAACATGCTTCACTAGACATTTTATGATCTCTAGGAAACCTTCAAGTACATCTACAACAACTACAACAATCTTCATTCACAAAATGTTCTTCAAAAAGTCTAACTAGACCAACTAGCAACACAAAGGAGCTCTGGAGCAGGTCTTCCGAAGTACCAAATAACAAGCATGTTTTTCAGAACATAGAAACCATCAATGTGAATCATCTCCTAGATCCACAAGATCTAAAAAAAAATTCTAGAAGATTGTGGAGCCAAAAAATTTCTCCCAACCCACAAAAAAATAGTTTTGATAAACCAATTCACACACCGATGAACACATCTTTCATTCTCCATCAATCCATAAGCTAAAACTCAGAATATATTATCCATTGAAGTTCATGAACAAAACTAAAGATCTGTATAGAAGAAATGTAGAGCACAATACCAGAGCACACTCGGAACACACACTTCAACACCACCTTCATTATTTCTTAAATTTTCTCAAAATAACTTGACAAAAACAAAACTACAACTTCATAAATATAGCTCCATGTACTCTAACCAATTCTACAATATCTCAACTATACAAGTACCATCTACAATCAACTGAACTCTTTTGACATCAATGACAAGATTAATGACAACACCACCAAACACATCCATACTTGCAACAATCTCCCCCTTTGGCATCGATGGAAACACATGATTAGAAAAACCATCAAAGACATCATACACAATCTCTTGCTTCTTCTTCTTTTTATTTTCTTTCAGATTAGACAACCTACACAAGCATAACTTTTTCACATGAATTTCTCTCCCACTTTGACATCAATGGAAAAGGAAAATTTTCATGAAAAATCTTTCTATATAAAGCTTTGTTCACTCCCCCTTAGGAATGCACCCACATCACATACTAAAACAATGTACTTTTCCACTCCCCTTGAGGAGTAGACCTCAATCATCATTCTAGATCAAAAGAATCTATGAATCCACTGGACTGATGTACCTCCATGTGCACTTAGTTCAAGGAAGGAGGTGCAGTAACCCCTAACTTCCCCCTAAGATACTCAAAATTATCCTTCAGAAGGGCCTTAGTGAATATGTCAACAATTTATTCCTTGGTAGGTGCATATTCAAGTCTAACTTCATTCTGCAAAACCTTCTCCCTTAAGAAGTGATACCTGATAGATACATGATTTTTCCTAGAATGCATCACTGTATTCTTTGAATTTTTTATAGCACTTGTATTGTCACAAAAGATAGAGATAGGGTCATCACATATCACACCTATGTCCTTCAAGGTTTCCTTCATCCATAGTACTTGTGTACAATAGGATGTTGCTGCAATGTACTTAGCTTTTGTAGTAGATAAAGAAATTGAATCTTGTTTCTTACTCAACCATGAAACTAATCTTCCTCCAAGGAAGAATGTACTACCACTTGTACTCTTCCAGACATCTACACAACCAGCCCAATCTGCATCAGTGTAAGAATTCAATGGGAAATCATTATCCTTTAGATTCCATAGCCCATAATCTAGAGTTCCCTTAAGATATCTAAATATCCTCTTTATAGTTGTAGCATGCTCTTCCTTAGGTTTTTCTTGAAATCTTGCAACTAAACATATTGCATGCATGATATCTGGTCTAGTAGGAGCAAGATACAACACTCCACCAATCATGGATTTATACATGCTCTGATCAACTTTAGCATATTCATCATCCTTACTTAGCTCGCATCTAGTCACCATAGGGGTGTAGACTAGTTTGGATTCATCCATTCCAAACTTCTTCAACAATTCCTTAAAATACTTAGATTGTGAAATGAATATCCCTTTGTCAGTTTGATTTACTTGAAGTCCAAGGAAAAAATTCAACTCACCAATCATAAACATTTCAAATTATTTTTGCATCTCTTCTGCAAATTTCTTACACATTCCTTCATTTCCACCAAAGATGATGTCATCAACATATACCACAACTATCAACATTTTTTTTTCTCAACTTTGAAGTAAAGATTGTTGTCTGCATACCCTTTGTTGAATCCTTGATGTGTCAAGTATCTATCCAACCTTTCATACCAATCTGTGGGAGCCTGTTTAAGTCCATATGGTGCCTTCTTTAACTTGCAAACCATGTTTGGTTTTTCTGATAGCTGAAAACCTTATGGTTGCTCCATAAATACTTCTTCTTCCAATTCTCCATTAAGAAATTCAGACTTGATATCCATCTGATACACTTTGAAGTCTTTATGATCTGAAAATGCCAAGAACATTTGAATGGCCTCCATTCTTGCTATAGGTGCAAAATTTTCTTCAAAATCTATTCCTTCAACCTATGAATATCTTTTTCATACAAGTCTTGATTTATTCCTTACCACTTCACCATATTCATTCATCTTATTCCTAAACACCCATTTTGAACCAATTACATTCTTGTTTGCAGGTCTAGGGACTAGTTCCCATGTCTCATTCTTCTCTATCTGTTGCAATTCCTCTTTTATTGCTCTAACCCAAATTTCAGCATTACATGCTTCACTCACAGTCTTAGATTCTATCTTAGAAATTAAAAACAAGTTTACCTCAAACACTTTGCTTCTTGTCTTTACAAGTCTTCACTTATCTCTCCAATTATTTGTTCCTCCAAATGATTTCTCTGCACTTGTTCACTCTTACATATTTAGGATCAGTTCTAGGGAAGTTTTCAAAGATCTGCCTAGAATCACAAAGACTTCAAATTCAATTTGCAAAAGTTTTCAGTTAGGAAAAAAAACAAGGAGAATTTTTAAAGGAAAGGAATAATTATCTATCGGAATGCTGGAATTAATTCATACATACCTTTGTGTTGCTACAAGAATAGGAAGCCTTAATGGTGACAGGTACTTTATGTTCTTGATTGATGATTACTCTAGGATGATATGGGTTACTTTCTTAAAGAGAAAGCTCAGGCTCTTCATAGATTCAAGGTATTCCAGGCAAGAGTAGAGAATGAGGAAAACCTAAGAATCAAATTTTTAAGGTCTAATAGAGGTGGAGAATTTACTTCTAGTGAGTTTAATGCATTCTATGAAGAACATGGCATAAAGAGACATTATTCTACTCCTAGAACCCCTCAGCAATATGGAGTTGTGGAAAGGAAGAACCATATTTTTCAAGAGGCTACTAGAACTATGATGAAAGAAGCAAATGTTCCTAATGCGTATTTGAGAGAAGAAATTCACACTACTATTTATATTCTTAATAGATTTCAGATCATAGGTAACAACACTAAGGTTATGAGTTATGGACTGGTAATACTCCTACTATTAAATACTTTAAAGTGTTTGCAAGAAGATGTTACATTAAAAGAGATGATGAGAATCTTAGAAATTTTGATGCTAGATCTGATGAAGGGATTTTTCTTGGATATTCAAATAACATTAGGGCATATAGATGCTTTAATAAAAGACTGAGGAAAATAGTTAAAAGTGCTAATGTGAGAGTTGATGAAGCTATGTATAGACCAATAGAAATAAATGAAGTTGAACCAGATGATCCTATCTATGGGCAAGTGAAAGAATAAGAAAATGAAGAGAAATAACAAAGTGATGAAGAGGAGATTCCAGAACCTTCACCTAACACTCCTAAATATGTATAGAGAAATCATTCGGAGGAACAGATAATCAGAGACATAAGTGAAGGTGTAAAGACAAGAAGCAAAGTGGTTGACATAAAATTGTGTTTACTTTCTAAGATAGAACCTAAGACTATGAGTGCGGCATGTAATGAGGAAAGTTCAGTTAGAGCAATGAAAGAGGAACTGTAGTAGATAGAGAATAATGAGACATGGGAACTAGTCCCTAGACCTGCAAACAAGAATGTAACTAGTTCAAAATGGGTATTCAGGAATAATTTGAATGAATATGGTGAAGTGGTAAGGAATAAAGCAAGACTTGTGTGAAAAAGACATTCATAGGTTGAAGGAATATATTTTGAAGAAACTTTTGCACCTATAGCAAGAATGGATGTCATTTAGATGTTCTTGGAATTTTTAGCTCATAAAGACTTCAAAATGTATCAGATGGATGTCAAGTCTACATTTCTAAATGGAGAATTGGAAGAAGTATATATGGAGCAACCATAAGGTTTTCAATTGTCAGACAAACCAAAAATGGTTTGAAAGTTAAAGAAGGAACCATATGGACTTAAACAGGCTCCCAGAGCTTGGTATGCAAGGTTGGATAGATACTTGACACAACAAGGATTCAACAAAGGGTTTGCAAACAACAATATTTACTTCAAAGTTGAGAAAAAAAAATGTTGATAGTTGTGGTATATGTTGATGACATCATCTTTAGTGGAAATGAATGAATGTGTAAGAAATTTGCAAAAGAGATGAAAAAATAATTTTAAATGTCTATGATTGGTGAGTTGAATTTTTTCCTTGGACTTCAAGTAAATCAAACTGACAAAGGGATATTTATTTCACAATTTAAGTATGTTAAGGAATTGTTGAAGAAGTTTGGAATGGATGAATTCAAACCAGTTTTTACCCCTATGGTGACCAAATGTAAGATGAGTAAGGATGATGAATCTACCAAAGTTGATCAAAGCATGTACATATCCATGATTGGTGGACTGGTGTATCTTATTTCTACTAGACTAGATATCATGCATGCAGTATGTTTAGTTGCAATATTTCAAGCAGAACCTAAGGAAGCACATGTTACAACTGTAAAGAGGATATTCACATAGCCTAAGGAACTCCAGATTATGGGCTATGGTATCTAAAGGATAATGATTTCACATTGAATGCCTACACTGATGCAGATTGGGTTGGTTGTGTAGATGACCGAAAGAGAACAAGTGGTGGTGCATTCTTCCTTAGAGGAAGATTAGTTTCATGGTTGAGTAAGAAACAAGATTCAGTTTCTTTATCTACTACAGAAGATGAGTACATTGTAGAAACATCCTACTATACATAGGTACTGTGGATGAAGCAAACCTTGACGGACATAGGTGTAATGTGTGATGAACCTATCTCTATATTTTGTGACAATACAAGTGCTATAAATTTTTTGAAGAATTGAGTGATGCATTCTAGGACAAATCACATATCTATCAGGTATCACTTCTTAAGGGAGAAGGTATTGTAGAATGAAGTAGGACTTGAATATGTACCTACCAAGGAACAAATTTCTGACATATTCACTAAGGCCCTTTCGAAGGATACTTTTGAGTATCTCAAGGGGAAGTTAGGGGTCACTTCCCCTCCTTCCTTGAACTAAGTGCACATGGAGGTGCATCGGTCCAATGGATTCATAGATTATTTTGATCTAGACTGATGATTGAGGTCTAATCCTCAGCCAGGGAGTAGAAAAGTGCATTGTTGCAGTATGTGATGTGGGTGCATTCCTAAGGGGGAATGAACAGAGCTTTATATGGCAAGAATTTTCATGAAAAGTTTCCTTTTCCATTGATGTTAAAGGGGGAGAGACAGTCATCTGAAAAATTTGTGCTTGTGTAGGTTGTCTAATATGAAGGAAAAGAAAGAGAAGAAGAAGCAAGAGATTGTGTATGTTGTCTTTGATGGTTTTCACATCATATGTTGTCATCAATGACAACATGAATGACAACACCAGCAAGCACATCCATGCAACAAATTATGTGTTTGGTAAACAAAACAAGTCATCATTTCCTAAAGGAACTAATAAAGCTAATGGATTGTTAGAACTAATTCATTCGGAAGTATATGGTCTAGTGGATATAGATTCTTTAGGTAGATCCCATTATTATGTTTTCTTCATTGATGATTACTCAATATATACTTGGATTTATTTTATGGATACAAAATTTGATGTTTTCACCAAATGTAAGGAATTTAAGGCATTGGTTGAAAAGAAAACATATTATAAGATAAAAGTATTAAGATCTGACAATGGGGGTGAATATTGTTCTAAGAAATTTGATGAGTTTCGCAAACATGCAGGAATTGTTAGGCAAAATACTACACCTTACACACCTCAACAAAATGGGGTAGCAGAAAGAATGAACCGTACATTAATGGAAAGAGCTAGGAGAAGTTAAGTAGTGCTAAGTTAGATAAAAAAATTTGGTTAGAAGTTGTTGGTACTGCTTGTTATTTAATTAATATATCTCCTTGTAAAGCACTTATTGATAAAACACCTTTTGAAATGTGGTTGGGTAAAAAGCCTTCAGTTTCAAATTTAAGGGTCTTTGGTTGTGAGGCTTTTGTTCATGTGCCTAAAGAGAAGCAGTCTAAATTGGATACCAAATCTCATAAATGTATCTTTGTAGGTTATGGTGAAAATTTTAAAGGTTATTTAAACTTTGGGATCCACTAACATGAAAGATGATAATTTCTAGAGATGTAATTTTTAGGGAATTTAGAGCTAACTCTGAAGATGAGAAACCAAAGGAAAAGCCAAAGACAATGGATTTTGAAACTAAGTAGGAAGATGGACATGTGGAAGAACAAAGAGATGGAAAAGAAGATGGAGAAGAAGAAGAAGAGAGTTCTGAAGAATTTTTTGTAACAGAAGAAGTTGAAAATAATGAGGATGAACATCAGGACCTAGAACCTCTTACTCCACCTTTGCGAAGGTCCACAAGACACTGAAATCTAGTTGACAGGTATAGCCCACCTAATTTTTATTGTAAATTTTCTTTGTTAAGTACTGATGATGAACCTAGATCTTTCAAGGAGGCTCTCTCTTTAGAAGAATGTGAGTCTTGGATGCAGATCATGCAGGATGAGATGTTGTCTTAGAAAAATTGTGACACCTGGGATCTTGTTAGTTTTCCCAAAGGAAGAAAGGCCATTAGTTGTAAGTGGGTATATAAAAATAATTTTGTGCAAACAATAAGTTGGAATGGTACAAGGCCATATTAGTGGCTAAGGGCTACTCCTAGAGAGAAGGAGTTGATTTTGGTGAAATATTCTCTCTTTTTGGTAAGTTAGCTTCTATTAGATTCCTTTTATCCATTGATGTTGCTTATGATTTAGAAATAGAACAAGTGGATGTTAAAACTTCTTTCTTGCATGGGGATCTTGAGGAAGAAATTTATATCCAACAGACTGACGATTTTTTTGTGAAAGGAAAAGAACACTTGGTTTGTAGGTTAAAATAGTCTCTATATGGTTTAAAACAATCTCCTAGGATGTGGTACCAAAATTTTGATGCCTTTGCATTAAAGTTGGGTTTTGTTAGAAGTGAAGAGAATCACCGTGTTTATTTTAAAGTTATTGATGATCATATATTGATTATTGTCTTATATGTGGATGATATGTTGTTCATTGGTAACAATAAGGTAATTATTAGGGAACTTAAAACTCATCTTTTTGGCACATTTGATATTAAATACTTAGGGGTTGCTAAATATATTCTTTGGATGAAAATCATTAGGGATCAGGTTCACAAAAAGATTTGGTTAAATCAGAGTAAGTATGTTAACACTATTTTGCAAAGGTTTAATAAGTAGGACTATAAATTAGTAAATATTCCATTTCTTGTTGGTACGAAGTTAAGTTTAGACATGTGTCCTAAATCAGATGATGATATTGATGAAATTTCTAATGTTCCTTATGCTATTGTTGTCGGTAGTTTAATGTATGCAATGGTCTGTATTGTTGATGCAGAATTTTCCATGTAGCAGCAGTTTTATGGGAAACTTAGCTATTGGGGGACATTGTGCGCTAGCTAAGTGACCTTCGAGATTTTATCGAAGTTGGCTCTTCATTCAGTGGGGAGAAAAGGGTCAAAAAGATAGTGAGAAGGTAAAAACTACACTATATGCGATGCGCCAAGATCATAAACGAATTTCAACAAAGCACAGTGCAATATGCAAAGGCCCGAACCACCAAAATGTTGCTAATTAAGTTATTTTTCTCAAAAAAATTTATCACATAAAAAACCCCTCTAATTTGCATAATATAATCAAGCATAGCTTTATCTAACACAGAGGAGTCGAAGAAACATGATTTGTATTCATTGAGCTATGAAAGGTTACTGAAACTGAAGAACAAGCATTCATACGAAAAGAAGATAACAACACAAACCAATAGTTCTAACAAATGCTTGAAAATATAAAGGTCGAATTTATTTGGCATAGTCTGAAGTCTTCGAATTAAATGAAACTATTACAAAAGAATTTCTTCCCAATGCTCGAGAGTTTTTTGCAAACTTAATCAACAACCTAAATAAAAGAAACATAATCGTATTTATTGGTCAGTCCACCGCCTGAAGATGCGTCAAAAGAAGAGAAAACCACATGCAAAGACTGATGGCTCAGATCATCTCAAGCCACCATAGCAACCATCGATCGGCCAGAAGCATGCCAATGAAGCCACGACATAGAACAAAAAACCACGCAGTAGCAGGAGAGAACACGCGGTAGCAGGTGAGTACAAAAGGTTCAGCAACAATTCCAAGGTAACTGGCATGGAAACAATCGCCATGTGTCACTCAGATGGAGCCCAGTAGAAACTCAAAAAGCTGCCCAACAGAAAACCTCGAGAGGGAGCCACGTGGAGCACTCTAAGTAAAATAAAGTATGAGGCGGGCCCAACTCAGAAAACAGCTAGAGAGAGCCACACGGCATGCAGACAGAGACTTCCAAAAAGAGAAGCAAAAGAAAAGTGAAAAGCTTCACGAGGAAGCCATGTGGAGCGCTCCAAGGGTAGTGAGCATTTCCAATCTAAGGCACAACCACAAAGGTAAATATAAAACTGCAAAGGCTTTGGCAGTTTTTTGTTGAACGGTTTAGCGACTCATAGGGGCATTTCGCTCATGGAATGAAGAAACCCTAAATCTTTGGTTCATCATCTAAAATGATCACAACCTCGAGAGGGCGGCTTGCAAATTGGTCCATACTTCATTCGACGATGTGGAGAGAGCTCGTAGATGCTTGTGAGTCAACCTGAGATCAATAATTGCCTTGAAGGGCAATCCGCCTGATACTTTTTTTTCCAATTCCAATTGGAAGAAAAGTTGTGCCAGTTGATGCATGATTCCCTCTATTTCTTTGGTAGTCAGAGATTGATCAAAAGTCTGAAAAACAAAAAGTTCTTGCTTCTTCTCTTCGATCATTGCAACAATATTCTCCACACCCGCTACTGCGTGATCTACAATGAAGGGAGAAGGGAGGCCTCTCTAAGTCAAGCAGGAAAACTTCGCCCACATGTCACTGGTAACTTGGTTTAACCAAGCTCTGCATTTTGCAACCTGTTGAATGACCTCGTGCATGGAGATGAGGCTACTTATGCCCATAGCCACCGTCATTAAGTCATTGATGCCCATGCCACTCAATGCCTCATTTGAAACAGTATACAACTTACCCAAAAAAATTCTAGCCTCTCGAACCTTGTCAGAAGTTAACTCATAAACCTGATGTATTTATTCACTCACTGTTCCACAAAGGCTAGCCGCTTGCGCCATAAATTTTAAGGTGGGTTGAAGAGTAAGGCACAAAGCCTTCACCTTGTCCTAGTATGATGCATACAACTCTTTGGAAATTTCCAATGAGCTCATCCAAGGCGCAAGGGGTTGGGTCTTTAGGGTAGCCAATTCTGCCTCTATGTTGCTCAAACTTGCCTTTAGCTCTGACAAGCTTCTATCTAATGTAGACATTTGCTCTCTCAGAGTGCAAACTTCCTTTTCTTTTTCCACCAAGGCCAATTCAGCCTACCTATTCTTTTGAATTTCCAATTCTAGATTGGCACTCATTTCAATAATTTTAGTAGTGGTGTTCTGTCGAAGCTCCTTCATTTCCTCAGTTAGCAGGTCAGACTCAGCGTGGAGTTTCTCCTCGTTTGCTCGGCTCTTCTCGACCTCTTGCTAGAGATTCGGAACAATCTCTACACTCAAATCCTCAAATTCCTTGATCTTAATTTTGAAGGCACTCCTCTCCTTCTCAAGGCGACTTATTTCGTTCTCCTGGGCTTTAAACTTGTTTACCCAGATGTCTACCTTGCCTTTGAGCTCTGCTATTTGGTCATCCTTCTTCTTTGTCTGCCGGTTGAGCTTGAGAAAATTAGTGGTCACTATTTTTTGGGTCTCCTCCATCAGCTCAACTTTATCTCGCGGGCGGGCCCGCTGCAAGTCTAACCTAACATCATTCATAGAATAATCACTAGGAAAAATTTTGCTTACCTCCTTGATCACATTACTAGTGATTTTTGCAAACATCAAGGAATTTTGAATTTCATTGAATATGGTTTGCAATTGGGGCTTTGCCTACCTGGTTGTATCTTTTTGTCTTCTTTTGTTGATCCGATTAGCATGGGCACTCTTATTTGCATCAACCTACGAGAAATATTCTCGGGCAGGGATACCCAGGCCACCAGCAAAAGGATACTCATGAGGGACGGCCAGCAGGAAAGATAGCGTACTCAATGCATCAGAAGTCTTGTTGGGTCGTGTTATAATAGCCAGGGAGAATGGAGGAATGAGTTGGCCACTCGGAGGAGATGGAAATGAGGTGTAAGGGAAAAATGGAGATGCTCCAACCACAAGGCTGGGCCTCGAAGATAAAAATTGTTGGCCAACGAGCCTAGTACTTACACCAAATTGCATTCTGAGTAAGGTATAGAAAGCGAAGGATAAATGTGGGAAACTAGGAGGGGCAAGAATGGGCTGCCCAGAAAATCTAGTGGCAAAGAAAACTGGCGCAGATGAAAAAGCAGGGGCCGAAGAGGAAGAAACCAAAGACATAGAAGAGAGAGAAGAGGGAGGAAATGTTACTTGAGGCTCAAGCGAAGCTGCAAACATTTTGATCGCTTCCTCAATCAACTACTCTTCCTCCTCACCAACTTTTCTAGTTCATTGTCGTTTTTCCTCTAGAAAATCATCAAGGTCAAGAATGACCCGCCTCCATCCGCAGGTAGTCCTTTCCCGCTTTCGTGTTGATTTAGAAGAGCCAACTGGATCTGATGTTTATGCATGGGCTCTTCTTCTTGTGCAGGCTTCTTACCAGCATCCTTCTCATGCATTGGACTCTCGGCAACGACAGGGGGATTCTGAGTTACCTCCTCCTCAGATTCCATGGCAACCTCTTCTCTTTTGTAGTGTTGCACGGATGTTGAGCTTTTTGGAGACCTTTCAATGTCCGGATGTTTATTCTCCCAGATATCATCAAATATTTCATCAAGGGCTACCTCTTCATGAATCTTTCTAGTTGCTAGAGTCTCCTGTCAGTATACCTAGAAGTCTTGGATCTTCTCGGGCATCCAACCGATCTTACTGAATTGGGTGACCAAGGAGGAGTTGATCTTTTGCTTTGGGTTGGCCTTCCCCACGATGTGATAAAAATTTAGCCATGGTGGTTGACCATCCACTATAGGAAAATACTCAAAGCCTACATATCTACTTAAATTCCCTTCCTCGACATTCCTCTGAAGGTCCCAGAATGGTCGAGGTGAATGTGGGATTTTGATGTCGACCCCCAATAAATTATTGTTGGGGTTGTAATGCTAGGGATCCTCTATCAATACCAACCTGAGGTGACCCAACTTTGAAATTATAATCACTGAGATATCAATCTTTGAAGTCCTCTTCTTAATCAGCAATGCAGATCCAAACATGATTAGTAGCAGCAAATAGGAGGTTAAGTGTTTTCCCCCAAGTAATCATCGTCAAGGGTACATGGCTGCCTCATTGCCTTCAGGGACAACACTCTATCAGAAAGTAAATGGGGAAGTCGGAAGGGCTCCCAGACGAAACCTGGTATGTCGATTATGGTGAAATCCATGCCAAAGAACCAGTCACGGGGCAGAATTAGCTTCCCCAACCAAGACTTCTGTCGAGGCGATATGCATTTGGTCATGTTGATGCCAGCTCTATCCAAAGCCCTTAGAGCTGGGGCTATGAATGAATCTGAAAACACATAATAATAAAAGTTTTTTGACATGACAGGGGTCCATATCGAAACTAGTTTCCTTAGGCCACACTCGTCAAAAATAGACAGGGACATGGATGCCAAAAAGTAATCTGGATTCTGGTGCAAAATCAAGTAAGCCAGGAAAGATGAATACCTAAACTTAGAGCCGACCCCAAATTCCTGCAACTGCTGCCAAATTCCATCACTGATAACTCTTGCAAAGTCTAGGAGTGGAGCTTCACAATTCCTCTTCAGTATAAAGTTGAGGCACATTTGAAACTCAAGAACATGCTTGTCTGAATCTAGACCACACACCAATGCCAGCATAGAAGTGATAGAGGAAGACTCACCTTTCAGAGCCTTCAAATTGAAAGGGAATTTGTGCGGCGCTGAACTACTCATTAGCTGATTGATCTCAGAGCGATAAAACTGTGGCCCCATTTGGAGCTCTCCCCACTTTTGTTGCATTCTTTTCACTTCAAAAATTTCAACCTCACGAGTCAAGGGAAGTGGGATGCACAACATATCTTGAATAGCCTCAGGGCTAATTACTACCCTAAAATCTTTGCTGCTGTTTACCACAGTGTCCGGGTCGAAACGTTCCATGCATGCTGCCACAATTTCTAGGCAAGGGTGTACCAAAGGAACTATGTACTGTGCAAGCCCACAGAACCATAAACGTTTGTTAAATTGGTTTACCATATGCTTCATTTTTTCACATGCGGCCTCCATAAGGCTCTTAGGATTGTGAGATAACTCACAATCAAAGGCGTTATCCCAATCTTCCACAACCACTGCCTGATCTCTGTGAGGGATTGCATTCAATAACCTCTGGTCCACCAGATGAGTGAAAGGCCAGCAAAGCTTTGTGGGTATGCCTGGAGTGGCATAAGACTCCTGGTCGTAGAGTTGCACGCAGGGTTCTTTCTTCATTTGCTCATTTCGACTTGTTGGAGCTAGGATCTGTGATGGGTTCTTTGCAATTTCGGCCATTTTTGATATTCGCAAGAACTTTTCTGTAAACCTTCACTAACGGCTTAGCTTTTTTGAAAATTTATTTCCTCTTGTGAATGCCTTAGTTGTTTAATCCTTGGTAACTTTTTGCAATAAACGTATTTTTGCATGCCTTAACCTGCCTTTTCAATCCTCAAGAAAAGCGGCCGAAAAGGGTACGTGCTAGCCATTCATACCAAGTTTCTATTATGCATCGCTAGCTTTTATTCATGCGAATGGATCACCAACCAGCCAAATTGCTCAAGATTTAATAGACAACCTCTCACATGTGACAGAGCCTATTTTTTCTCGAAATACGAACCAAGGCAACCCTGCGAACACCCCCTCATAGGCTATTTGCATTAACTGATTTCATTATATGTTCAAGGCACGTCGCCCAACAACCTTTTCTCTAAGATTTCACTTTGATTTGGATGTGACGGTGGCACTTTATGTTGACACCTGACCTATCTTCGAATGAATGTGGCAACTCAACAGAGCAAGTTGCAAATTGTACTTGCACCTTCCCATCACCTCGCATGTTGCAGTATTGAAAACTGAGGCAATGCAACACACTTTGGCTCAGTCGTAATTATGGCTTTCCTCGGCTGGAAAACCTTAGCCAATCTATAAATAAGACCTTTTTGAAGCATTGCAAATTACAAAATCCTCTAGCCTTCCTAGCTTAGTAAGCTTTTCATATTAGTAATTTCGTTTTTAGCTAGGAAAGTGAACGGCATGGAAACGCCAGTGAGGCTTGTGTGTAAAAAGACGCAGGCTGTCTTTCTTGGAAAAATTAGATGTAGGTGCCTAAAGTGCATGATAGGTGTGAAGAACCTGTTGTATGTGAAGGCAATCAAGTGGGTTCTCAGGAAAGACTGTGTGGAGTATGAAGAGTAGTATCGGGTGAATACTAGCATTTGCTCCCACTTTGTAGCCTCGATGTTGAACATTAGCGTTTCCAAACGCAAAATATTAAAGCTGACAAAGCAGGTCTTCCCTAGACGCTACCTCAAAGGCCTAGAGTAGATTGTGCGTGCGGCTCAATTTGACCATGGGATTCCCTCGGTTCGCAACATTCGCCTGCAGCAACTGCATGGAGGCATTGTTCCAATCAGGCCCTTCCTTTTCGGGTTCGAGTTGGAGACTCATGAGGAGCATCACACCAAGGTCCACATCAGCTATTACTTCCTTATGTGTGTGCACTACATTAAACCATTCCAAAAAATTTAGTGGTACGAAGATTTTGAAAGAATAGTGTTTCTCAATCTCGCACTGCCTACTACCATGATTGTTGGTCCTTCCCATTGATGACTTAAGAACAAAGATGATTTTCAAATTTTTTTTTTCTCCTTACAAGCTCTGCTCTATAGCGGACATATGTAAATATTGATACCAAGCCTCTGGCCCCCAAAATATAATGTAAATCTTTGACTCTATAAATATAATATATATCTTTTTCAGAAATCTTAGCCCATTTACAATATTTTCTATTTAGCACTATTGTTGTTATTTCATTTCATTTTTTGTACTGAGAAGATCCAAAACTTAAAGCATGAAAGAATAATTACATACATACAATGTACAAAAACATCACATAGGCAGAATTAATGAAATCTTTTAAGATGTATTCCATTGACTAGAATACTCAGGGCGTTACCTTCCATATCTTCCAACTCAAAAGAGTTCAACTATTTACATTGAACAATTTTGAATGGCCCTTCCTAGAGACTGTCAAATTTTCCATGTTGTCTAGGCTTTGCTCTGCACTAATTAAATTAAGAACCAAATCTCCGCATTGTAACCCTTGATCTGAAGCCTTTTTGTCGAACCATTTCTTTACCACATGTTGGCGGTTGTTCATCGCTTCTAGGGCATGCTCTTTTTTCTCTTGCACCTCAAGTAGCTCGGAAAACCTCACCTCCATTGCTCTGTTTTGTTCAATTTCCAAGGATTTAAGCAACTGCATGTCTGGAATTTCTATGGCAATAGGCAGCAATGCCTCCTTCCCGTACACCATCTCATAAGGAGATATCTTCAATATCTGCTTAGGCATGATTCAGTTTTCCCATAGCGCTATCCGGAGGTTTCTATGCCACTCTTTCTGGTGTTCCGATCCTATTTTCTTTATTAACCTTACGAGGTTTTTGTTAGTAGACTATACGAGGCCATTCCCTTGATGATAATAGTTAGAGGAGGTCTTCAAGAATACTCCATACTTTAGTGCGAACTGGCTCATCTTTGAGCCGAGAAAAGCCTTAGCATTATCAGAGATGATTGTTTTAGGCAAGCCAAATCTGGCCACCAGCTCTTCAAGGAAATTAAAAAAATCCATTTTTGTTGTATTTTTTAATGGCACTGCCTCTGCCCACCTGGTAAAGTAGTCGATTATTGTTAATATCCATCTATGTCCAGCTGAAGAGAAAGGTTTAATCATCCCAATGAATTCTAAACCCCATTGAGCAAAAGGTTATTCTACCACTATGGGCCTTAAAGGCAGAGCAGCATTTTGTCTCTTCCCGACATGGAACTGACATTCCTTACAAGACTTAATTATTGAAAATGCATCATTAAAAGTGTTGGCCAAAAATAACCAGCACATATAATTTTAATTTCCGTGGTTCTTGTAGAAAAATTTCCTCTGACTAGGCTATTATGGTATTGATCTAATATCTTCTTGGCTTGCTTTTCATTCACACATCTTATCAGGATGTCATTAAAACAAATTTTAAACAAGGCACCCTCTAAGAGAACATAATTGCTATTTTATAGGCGATAGAAATGTCTTTTAAAAGATGGGAGATCGACCGAATACCTTCCCGTCTGCATGAAATTTATTCTATCGTCAAGCTAGTTGCTCTGAGAACTCTCTTCGTTTATTAACATAGGTTTTGAAACTTCAAACTCTGCCACTGGTTCACTGTTTTCAGCGAGATATTCGCACAGTCCCTTTCCTTTGATAGTCTTGATGGGTCTGACTTCAATATCATATTCTAGGATCTTAGTGATCCAGTTAGCTCTTTTTTCTGTGATTTATCCCTCCATGATATACTCCCGCACACTAGGATGCAGTACACAAACAATCACCTTATTGTATGATATTAAATTTTGAAACTTCTTAAGCCCTTTAACAATGGCAAAGGCCTGTTTTTCTACAAAGTTGTACTTCACCTCATATTCCTTTAAAATTCATGATTAAAAGGAAATGGGAGACTCCCTTGTATCTTCATCATCCTTCTGCATAAGCATTGTGGCAATACTATTTTCACCA
Organism: Sequoiadendron giganteum; assembly: GCA_007115665.2. Classification (NCBI taxonomy): domain Eukaryota; kingdom Viridiplantae; phylum Streptophyta; class Pinopsida; order Cupressales; family Cupressaceae; genus Sequoiadendron; species Sequoiadendron giganteum. Next base: position 74,300,809 of record CM021101.1, on the reverse strand, counting down.
CCAAAAACATACATAATAAAATCTTTTGACAGGTCCGAGTTAACCAACACAGGAGCGGAGGATATAGCTCCCATTATAAACTCAAAATATTTTTTGGCCTCCGCCGTCCATTTGAAAGTTTTGTCCTTCTTCAGCATTAAGGTAATAGGCCAAACGATCATAGCAAAGTCTGCAATGAATTAGCTAATGAAATTGACCTTACCCAGGAAAGACTGCACACCCTTTTTGTTGACAGGTAACGGGAGTTCCCGGATTGCATCAACTCTTTCCGGATCAATAGAAATGTCTTCCTTAGAGACAACATATCCCAATAGCTTCCCCTAGGGAACTCCGAATACACATTTCTTCAGGTTTAAAGAAATCCTGAATTCCTGGCACTTCTGGAAAACAAGCTCCAAATGATCGAAGTGATCATCAACAAATTTTGAAAATACTGTGAAATCATCCAGGTAAATGAGTATAATCTTGTGGATCAAATCCTTAAAAGAAATATCCATAGCCTTTTGAAAAGTAGCTCTAGTATTTGAGAGCCCAAAAGGCATTTTAGCATATGCATAAGTCCCCCACTTCGTGGTGAACATTGTCTTGTGTTGGTCCTCCTCTTTTACTCGAATCTGGTTGTAGCCTGAAAAACCATCCAACATTGAAAACATTTCAGAGCCAGCAACAATTTGCAGAATTTCCCATTTTTCTTCTGAACTGGCACCAGGTTTGACACCCAAGTGTTATGTTTGATCGGGAACACTATTCGGGGTGCAATCAACTTATTTAGCTCCTGTGACATGAGAGACTCTATCTTTGGGTTAACGAGTCTCTGCCTTTGATGAACTAGTTTCGCCCCTTCCGAAAACTCAATTGTATGCTTGATGATTTCGGGATCGTATCCCTTCAGATCATCATATGACCAAACAACTACGCTTGGGTATTCCTCGCAGAAGTGTCTTAGTCTATCTTTATTCTTGTGCGACACTTCTTTCCCAACTTTGAGCCTCTTATCTTCTTCGATATGCAAATCAGTGTAATCATCTTTGTCAGCCACGAGCTTCCTTTTGTCTCTTGTTGCATCATCAGAATCAAACAGGATTTCCAGAGTGACTAGGACCCTCAGGAGCTTGTTGGATTTCAGTTGGATGATTTGATCTTCGTAAGCTTCGGCGATCTTCGGTTGTAGCTGATCGGTGAATTCTCTAGATGACTAGAGGAATGATGCAATATTAGTATTGCTATCAAACACTTGTCAATCCTGATTGTTATCTGGGATAGCGGGTCTTACAATTACCTTCACCACATGTTTATTTATCAATAATTTGGAGGCCGGCTCGAACTGAGCCCCAATAGTCGCCATCCTGTCGGCTTCGAAATTCATCTCCCTTGGAATAGCCTAAAAATTAAATGCCTCAAAGTTGTCAATCAAATCCCAGACCCTATGTCGATAGGATTGCATACGGATATTCTTTGCAGCAGAAGTTCTATGGATTTGGTTGACCACCAGCTTTGAATCTCCGAAGATACTTATCTGCTTTGCACCCATTTGTTCCACAAGTCTTAAACCATGGACGAGACCTTCATATTTAGCTTCATTGTTCGAACAAGAAAACTGGAAGCGGTAAGACCTCAAAGTCTTTTCGTCAGACGGGGATATCAAACAGATCCCCGCTCTAGCTCCTACTCTACATCTAGCTCCATCAAAGTATAACGTTCATATTTCCGAAGATTTTTCACCTTCAGGTTCCTTAGTAACTTTGGGCATGATCTGCCCCTCTTCATGTGGGTATGTGCAGGATCATGATGGGCCAAAAAGTGGTGATATGTAAGCCATATGATGACCCATGTGGCTGACGACTTTTTTTTTACCCAAAATTGATGAAACGAAAAGGGTTTTTAGAGGAGATTCTCAACTTTCCACAATATAAATTATGCTTTATTTTGAATTTAATAAATAATTATTATTCGTTTTCTTTTAGAATTACGAATAAATTCTTGATTGATAGGCTGATTGAAAAACATCTATAACCTTCAAATGGTATCAATTTTTTTGAATCTGAAACATGCATCACATTCTATGCTTTGTATACTATAGGATTAGAAAAAAACAATTGAATTTCATGAATTTTTTACCAAGTTAAGGTGGTTAGACAGAAGAGATTTTATATTTTTTTAAAGTCGTAATAAATAAATCATAATTAATTATTTACTTGGAAAAAAATTATAAAAAAATTGCATCACATTAGGACATGAGTCCTCTACTTATATCTAAAATATTATAAAAAAATATTATCATTTTATTGTGGTTAAGGTGGTTAGACAGACACCTACGTCTTATTTTTACCCTAAATTTAAATACTACTACATTGAAATTTCAAATTTTCACCAAATAGATTTTTCTTTTTTAAATAAAGGTCTAGTAGTTTAGAAACTAAATTCAATTTTCTACAAATTCTATTTTTTGCATTTTTTTCAAATAATATAGATAACTTATTCAAATTTTTACGTCAAGTTGTCTAACTCTGTTTTTTTTTCTTTTTATTGCCACTTAAGGACCTATTTTTTCCATGATGATCCTGCACATACCCATGTATAACATAGGTTTCGAGGCCAATTGCATGGTAATTCCCGAAAGGGTCTATATCAATAAACTCTTTCAACAAGTTTTCTTCGTTTTCTATCTGGGAGCTAGTAGCCTCCTCTTCTTCAAGAAATTCCACATTGAATTCTTCCTAAGAGATTGAAGTGTGTGTTGCTTCAAAAATTGAGCAGAGCCTCGTCAGCAACATGTTCGGAATGCATAGTTTCTGACAATAGTTTCATCTTAGCCCCATGCTTGGTCCTCAGAATCAAGTGCGACCAATCCAGTGTTAGATATGCTCTGACATTTGTTGTGAACTCTCAGGACAAACAAATCCTAAATAGAGGAGGGATATCAATGAGTACGGTATCCTGGTTTATAGTGATACTAGGGCAGGCAAACAAAGTCATAGGCAATCCCTTGATTACCCCAATGGTATCAACCTTATTTCCATCTAGCTACATGACTCCTTTGTTCAGAGGCTCATATTTTAAACCCAAAGCATCAACTACTTGCTTTGGCATGATAGTGGTGCTAGCACTAGAGTCAATCATACAGTTATGTAGCAACTTATCACCAATGATGAGTGTTAGAAAGAAAGGATTAGGTTTAGGCTTACTTTCCTTTCCGGACTCAAGCTTCTCCTCCAGTTGAATTGTTAGCACTTTATCCAAGTTCAGCTTGGATACATTCTCTTCATTAGATTGAGTAGGAACCTTCGCATCCTCTTCTCTTGACAATGCCTTTTGTAGCAGCACCTTCTGCTCCAGAATAGCCAGGACGTCCCACAAAGAAGTGTTCGCAGATGACTTCTTTAGTTGTTCCACCATGTTGAATTGTGCTTTTGACTGGTGAGTTGCGATTGCTTGTTCTTTAGGTTTTGCAGTCATCATTGGTTTTGCAGCCCATGCGTCCGGCCGTTTAGCAACAACATGAGTGATCGATGGAGCCTTCGCCTTCTGTGGAAGTGGACTCGAAGAGCTGGGAATTGTCGTCTTAGACTGTGGAGGGATGGGTAATAGGCCTGCCGCTAGGCTAGGCGTCAATTGCGATGAAGCATTAGTAGGCAAGGCTAAGAAATATCTGGTGAATCTATGCTTAGAACATGTATTGTAGTCAGATTGCACTCAGGGTACTTTATCTATAGGGATGTCGTTCAGAAACGCCGACTCTTCTCCTTCCATCCAAGAAAAGAGAGCCTGGTCTAGAATAATGTCCGACTCTTGCTTAATGGACATCCCCTGCATTTGAGCGGTGAGGACTGCATTGTCCATTTGTTGAGAGGCATATGGTGGGTTGCTAGAAATGGATGCACCGCCCTAGCTACGTTGATCCGTGATTTGTTGTTGCAAATCTCCCCGCGGACAATTTCGCGGCATATGTGCATCATTGCAAGGAAAACACCATGAGTTGGCATCTTTGGCTAAATTGTTTTGTCTCGCCACCAACTCCTTATTTGAACTAGGATGCACATCCTACATCAGTAAGGTTACCAGAACCATCTGGTACTTGGCTGAGCTGAGGTATTCCCACATCACCTATCCTGCCACTGATTTGATTGGTATGAAGGTTTTTTGCCTTGGTAATTTTGGTATGCCGACTTTTGATAGTTGTATTGCTACCGCTTTAAAGTGGTCAATTCATTAGTCATGGCCCATATTTGTTCTTTCATCTCGTTCATCTCAGCGGCCATGGGATTAGGCACAGGAGCTACCATAGGAGTTGCCATTGGGGCCCTACTCGGACCACTTCCGAGATAGATGTACATAGATTGGGGAGGAGTCGTAGGCACACTGGTGGAAGGAACTTGGGCCTCTGCAGCATTGTACTCAAGAAACAATGGCATGATGGGTCTCGGTGCTAACTTTCCTGCAGCGATAAGATTATTTTCTACAACGACAACCAAGGCGTAAGCATCAAAAAGAGTTTCTCCACCCAGAGCTTGTAACATCATGGAGATATCGGCATTGATCGACTTTACGTAGAACATAAATGCTAGATCCGGAGGTGGTCGGCTACCAACAGGCACTCTTTGCCAGGTCGAATGGAACCTCACATTGAAATTAGGCAGAGCTTCATGGGGAGTTTGCTTTATGTTTTTCAGTTGATGGTATAGTGACGATCTATCACCAGCATTGGAGAAATGCTCATAAAATGGGGTTCTGAGCTAGTCCCAAGTAGCAATAGTACTAGCTTGTAAAGTCCTGTACCAGTTTAGCGCTATTCCTCGAAAGGAGGTAGCCAACAATCTGAGGGCTACATTTTCGTTCGATATGCCATGTACCAAATATACGTCTGCTACATCTTGCAGATGTTTCGTTGGTGTCTTTGATTCATCCCCGGAATATTTAGGGATAGCGTTTAGAGCAGAAGCAGGGATGGGGGCCCATACTGTAGGAGGCACAAGTGCTACTAATGGACTATCAGAGTCCCAAGCTACATAATTCCTAGCATCCATGGGTACAAGTAGAGCAGGTGACAATGGAGAAGGAGGAGACAGAGGGCTACCTCGACGACCTCTCGGGTGCACAGAAACTAAAGGCAATACGAGCGGGCTAGGGACTCTTGCAGTCTATGACCTAGTTATAGGCCGATGGCTCATACACACTTATAAAAATTAGGTGAATGTGCTAGTTCACAGTCCCACCGGGCATGCTAGAAAAAGAACTATTGACGCAAAATTTTGCATGTAGCAGCAGTCTTATGGGAAACTTAGCTATTGGGGGACATTGTGCGCTAGCTAAGTGACCTCCAAGATTTTATCAAAACCGGATCTTCATTCAATGGGGAGAAAAGGGTCAGAAAGATAGCGAGAAGGTAAAAACTACACTACAGGCGATACGCCAAAATCATAGATGAATTTCAACAGAGGATAGTGCAAAATGCAAATGCCTGAACCACCAAAATGCTATTAATTAAGTTATTTTTCTCAAAAGCATTTATCACGTAAAAATACCCTCTAATTTGCATAATATAATCAAGCATAACTTTATCTAACATAGAGGAGTCGAAGAAACATGATCTGTATTCATTAGGCTATGAAAGGTTACATAAACTGAAGAACATGCATTCATACGAAAAGAAGATAACAACACAGACCAATAGTTCTAACAAATGCTTGAAAACAGAAAGGCCGAATTTATTTGGCATAGTCTAAAGTCTTTGAATTAAATAAAACCATTACAAAAGGCTTTCTCCCCAGTGCTCGAGAGTTTTTTGCAAACTTTATCAACAACCTAAATAAAAGAAACATGGTTGTATTTATTGGCTAGTCCACCACCTGAAGATGCATCAAGAGAAGAGAAAACCACGCGCAAAGACCAACAACCCAGATCATCTCGAGCCGCCACAGTAACCTTCGACCGGCGAGTAGCATGCCAGCGAGCCATGACATAGAACAGAAAACCACATAGCAGCAGGAGAGAACACGTGGCAGCAAGCAAGTATAAAAGCTCCAGTGGAAATTCCAAGGTAACTAGCGCAGAAACAATTGCCACATGTCGCTCAGACGGAGCTTGGTAGAAAGTCATTAAGATGCCCAGCATAAAACCTTGAGAGAGAGCCACATGGAGCACTCCGAGCAAAATAAAGTACGAGGTGGGCCCTACTCGAAAAACAACTAGAGAGAGCCACACGACATGTAGACGAAGACTGCTAAAAAGTGAAAAGCTTCGTGAGGAAGCCACATGGAGCGCTCTGAGGGCAGTGAGCATTTACAATCTAAGGCACAACCGCAAAGGTAAATATAAAACCGCAAAGGCTTTGGCAATTTTTTGTTGAACATGTACAAGACCAGATATAGCCCAAGCAATGGGATTTCTAAGCAGATTTATGTCTAACCCTAGTAAAGAACATTAGACTTTTGTTAAAAGGGTATTTAGATATTTGTGAGGCACTTTTGATTATTGTTTAGTTTCTCAAGGTACTGATAATATTGATAAGTCATTGGACATACAGGGTTTTGTTGATGAAGATTGGGTAGGTGACTTGGACAGTTGAAGGTCCACTAGTGGCCATGTGTTTATTTTATTTGGAGGTGCAGTGAGCAGGATGAGGAAAAGACAACCTATTGTTAGTGTAATTAATTATTTATTACACTAGCATAAGTTAACTTAGGTCTTAATTAATTATATTAGTCCTAGGTTGCATTTAATCATTTAATAGTGTTGTTGAGATAAGATTCCCTTCTAGAAGATGAGTTGTCTTTTCTAGAACTTATCTCCATCTTGTTATCATTCCCTAGGTAATTGGTTAGGGTTTTTTGTTGTCACATGAAGTGTGATTTGAACACTTGGCAACATCCTTTGCATTCTAGGTTTAGCACTTGCCTATATAATCAGGCATATGTACTCTTTGTAAAATATCTATATCTAGATCATCATAATAGAATCTCTATTTGAATGCCATTATCATACTTTCTGTGTGGTTGAATATTTCTTCTTGGCAAAAGTCCTCCATTGAAGACTGCAACAGGGCCCCTATGCATCCATCATTCCAACACCTACAACTGCTTTGTCCACTATTGAATTAGAGTATATGGCTACTACACATGCCTCTAACGAGGCAGTTTGGTTATAGAGACTTGGTAATGGTATTGGTTTTGATTGTAGGATAGTGAGGATCGGATGTGATAATCAGAGTGCCATATGTTTGGCTAAAAATCCTATGTATCATTCTCATACTAAGAATGTTGATGTTCAATATCACTTTGTGCGAGAAATGGTTGAGAATGGATAGGTCTTTATTGAAAAATTTGACACTTTGGATAATGTTACAGATTCTCTTATGAAGCCAATCACCACATATAAGTTCTCTTGGTGCAGGAAGGTCATGGGCCTTTATCATTGTACTTGATTCTATGTAATTGTATCTCTATGGGTGTAATTTACAATGTATGATGTCAAGTGGGAGAATGTTAGAATTTAGGTTCCATCAACCTTGTAAATCCTTTAATTAATTATTATCCTAAAGTGTTTTGTACATTTACCCATAAGAAGTGAAACCATTTGACCAATGGTGGTGAAAGAGACAATGTAAATGTCGTGTTATCGTTATTGTTGTCATTTTCAAAAATGACAAAATAGCTAGGTGTCTCACTTTGGAATCTTCTAAAATGAGGTTGTTGGGTCAAAATAGAGTGTTGTAAGAGCATTTATGACATGTATGATAGTTTTCATAAGATTCTATGATAGTATGACAAATTCCCTATGATAGAATATGCTATTCTTGGACCCCAAGTGCCCATGCATGAGAAATGCCTTATGATAGTTGTAAGAGCATTTGTAAGAGGTTATTTTTGGTATTTTTGACCATTTTCAAAGAGGGAGGCATGGGTTTTTCTAGGTGGTATTTCTGCCTATTGTTTGGTGAAACCATGGTGGTTTTCATCCTCACAAATCTCTATAAATTGGAGCTTTGAGATAGAGTTATTCAATTCAGTTTTATAGGTTTGCAGGGTAACAAGGTGTTGTCGAATTTTGCAAAGTTTGATAAAAGAATTTTATTGTTGCATGTAATATTTCAGATTATCAGTAATATACTTGTCTCTCTTTCTATGGTGGAGATTTTTCCCTTCAAGGTTTCTCCACGTAAATTTTTTGTTGCATGTGTCATGATTCTTCTATCTCTCTCTCATTCTTTCTTCACACTAGAAGGCTAAAGGTTAATCTACATATTTCAGATTTGCATACACTTATTTAAGTTCATATAGCAAAATTTCTTCACCTTGATAATCAATAAGATTTAGGTTCAAATTAAGGTGTGGTGTGGTCCACTTTCATTCCTCTCCACCATGGGAATGCTTAGTGTTGACCTAATTTGAATTTGCACAATTGAGGTGCATAGCTGACCTTGTAAATTGTTCTCAAGGTTGGGATGGGTATATATGTGTATTGAGGTGATGAAGGATATGTATGAAGTGTGTGTGATGTGAATTTTAATGTGAAGTACAAAAATGTGAAGTGCAGTGTGAGCTTTAACAACTAAGACTACTAGAAGCAATGAGAAAAATTTGTCTACATTTTGTAGATAGAGTCTGAATATGTAGGTGATGCAGTGGTGAAACTTTTCTATTGCTCTAAGATGGATTTCTCATTGTAACAATCTTCTTTCTTCATTTTTTTAGTCTGGTAGTGAGCCCTTGTTTTCTTCTAGGCAGTGAGCCTATTATATCTAGTGTTGCAATTACTTTATATTATGACCTAATCCTCACAATGGCTTTTCCCTTCTTGGGTTTTCCATGTAAATCTAGTGTTCTATTGTGTATGGTGTTATATTTTTCAGTTCTTTTATTTTCTTACAAGTTAAATCACTCTAATAGATTAAAAGCTAATAAGGTTAATGTGGATCTGAATGTTTGTGAGGGTTTGATGTTTTAATGAACAACTGATTTACCCCCCCCTCTTAGTTTTCTTGTGCATTCAACAAGTAAGTGGAGAATAACAAAGAAAAACTTCACCTAAAATTGGGGATATGAAAAATAGAATTAGAAGAGGCTTGAGCATTAAAACTACTCCATAGAGGTCCAGGAGATTACAAGTGGGGACACCTCTAGAAGATTCAACTCAATCCAAAGGGAGTACAAGGAGAGTTAAAATGAAAATAACCACTACTCACACACAATAATACCCCATGGTCAAACAAGCCTTAAAGGCACTCTTCTAAATGAGTGTGGAGAAGAAATAGAAAAGAAAGAAGCAAAAAGCACAAAAAAAGCCTCTCTCAAAAGAAGTGAGCAAAGAAGAAGAACAAGTGGACACACATATGAATAAAAATATATATTTTTGGTGGCTTGTTTAACAAGTAAATATTATAGCATACCTTTAAGGTATATGAGGAAATGGGTGCCACAAATAAATCTATTATATAATCATCACTCATTAGATACATGGTGACATCTAATACCAAATTAGAGTCACTAATGGATAAATTACTAAGGTCCCTATCTACCAAACATAAGACAAAAAGGGAGAAAGTTGCATAGACAAAGGAATATTTGAAAGAGGAGGTGATTGAAAAAAGTAATTCCTTCTACAACCAAGGCTCAAAAGGGAAGGCTAGCACAAATCCAAACTATAGATTTCATGATCAAGAAGAGGTTGGACAAATTGATGCTAGGGAGGACAAAGTTCACCAACCAAGCTAAATAGGAGATCAAGGAGGCTATATAGAAAACATGCCAAGAGATACACAAAGAAGAGAAAAAATATGAAAACATAAGTTCCTCCTCCTCTATAGAACCAATAAATTCAATTGAGCTACAAGAACCCTCTCCTCACTACTCCCAAATGCCATATTCCTCCATCATTTCCCCTATGCAATCAATCAAGGACTTCTTATAAAAGTGAAATAAAATTTAGCCAATCGCCTCACCACAATTCCTTTAGTTAACACTTGTTGGTTCTCAAGTTGACATTGTTAGTATATCTCCCTCCATAAGTTTTAGCTATGGGATATCTTACAATACACAAGGGAATATATACTAAAGAAACATGCAGAAAATACAAAATAAATGGAGGGGATTATTAAGAATATCCATCATAAATGTTCTTAGATGCAAGGATTCCCTTGATCTCTCATGTCACAAATAAAATCTTAGTATATGGAGTATTGAAAGACTCAAAAGAGAAGACATAAAATATGTGACAAAGCATAATAGAATAGGTTAACAAAGCTAGGATGGATGAAGAAGGGAAGAAATTTGTCGTTGCACATTTCACATTAGAGACCTATTTTAGTACACTAAAAAATACAAAAGGGGACATCAATGCATTGCAACAATTTTGCCTCCAATGGCTTACAATCACCACAAAGGTTAAAAATAAAATAGATAAAATTGAACTATACATGTTATAGATGGCACAACCATATGATTCCCTTAAAGATTTAAATGGGAAAGTCAAGGCACAAGTGGAGACCCTACACTCCCAATTCTAGTAGCTATAGAATCAAAGGGACCACACAAGACACTAACTCCACCAACTTAGTGAATTTGTTAGTTTGTGGTTGGCACGCATCATAGGGTTCCTCAAGGATGCACAAAATGACCCAACAAATTTAGATCCCCACCACACTACCAGAAGTGAAATGCATCCTTATACAAATCAATGTACAAAACCAAAACCCTTAACAAGCTTAGGTATAATTGAATGTCAATTTTTCTAATCTCAAGGAGATATATAAATCCATTCCTCCAACCCAATAAACTTAGAGTTGTCTTGAGGAAAAGTTAAATTTTTGAAAGGGGGAATGATAATAGCAAGGGATTGGCTAGAGCCAGAACAATGATACAATTCCCACCACAAACCACCATAAAAAAATCCAAAATTTCTAACTAAAGAGACACCCTCCAATGAAGTAGAAGAATGTGAGGGACACGTCCCACCAAATAGATATATGTATAATATAAGATACAATATAATAGGGTAAGATATAATAGGAAAAAAAGAATATCAGATATTGATTACTAAAAAAAGGTATTAATCCCTCAATGTATGCATGTGATGGATGAGTACTAATACATATATATGGAATTATCTCATATGTGAGTTATTGTGGATATAATTAGTTATGGAATTATCTCATATGTGAGTTATGGTGGATATAATTAGTTTATTGTTTGTATGTTAGTCTATTAGCTAATCTATGCACAATTTGTGCTAACCTCTTATCTCTCTATCACTATTGAGTTTTAAGTATAAATTCAACATATAGAGATTACTTGAGGCTCAATACTCTTGCCTATGACCCCCCCACTTTCTTGCTAAAAAATATGATTTAGTTTTGTCATTGTAGCAATTAAGTCACAACCCAACCATTATAGTGGTATTTATAGTAACTATTCAAAACTTGGAAAATAACTAAAAAATGATTTGCAGGTTTAAGGAAATCAAGGACACAAATAGTGTCACAACTTTATGGAGATAACTATATTCTTACATATTAAAAGAAGTAAAAATCTATAAAAATATTAGAAAAAACCACCATATGAAATAAAGAGTAAACATGTTTGTGTATTGAGAAAAGTAAAGTCAATCTATAAAAATATTAAAAAACATCACCATATGGAACAATGAGTAAACATGCTTGTATATTTAGAAAATTAAAGTAAATCTATAAAAATATTAAAAAACACTACCATGTTGAAAAATGAGTAAATATGTCAATTATTTAAAATTCTAATTTCAAGCTGTGTCTATGAACGAAATAAGTATTATAAATAGTGGGTCATACAAGTACATATACAAACTATTATTAATAAGGTGCTTTATCAACCATAAAGTCTAATATTAGTTGATTTCAAACATTCCTTTGACTTTGCAATTAAAAATTGTTGGTAAGAAATTTTGTTACTCATGATAAATAAAATGCATCCAACATTAATTTTTGACTTCTTCTAGACATTGGTAGTTTTCCTTGTCTAACTTATAAATGTGTATAACATAGTACATGTTGGGAAGCATTGACTTTTAAAACTATAAAATGGGTCATATTATTTTCTTTTAATTGCTTTATATTACACAATTTAATATGACCAATTAACTTGCATTCCATTTTGAATAATGGAAAAACAAGGTTAATAGGATATAAAATTGAATTAAGCAATAAAGCAGTGTACAACTCCATCCCTAGCATGATATTATCTAGTCACTAGTCTATTTAAGTAATAAATTCTTAAAATATCCATTACATATAATATTCTTTCTTGCCTAAATATTTATGTATATTTTTGCAACAACAACAAGAGCAAGAACAGCGAAGTTCTTGCTTAAGACTGGAAGAATAGTTTTGGCATAACAAAATTGTGAGATTAATCTTGAATACCAGTGAGTAGGAGAGTGCAAACCTAGTGTATATGTTGCAATTGTTTGTGCTACACATCAATGCAGTAGATAATAATACTAATTGCATTTAATCGTTGAAAGTTCTATGCAATATCAATTCCACAAAGTTGTCATCTATTTGTTTAGATTAATTTTGACTACCAACGAGTAGGAGGATGCAAACCTAGTGTTAATTGGCCATGCACAACATATTCAGGAGCATTTTTTTGTATTAATTGGCTCAATCGCGTTCTTTAATTCCAAAGGTGTTCCAGATAACAATGTAGACTAGAGTTCTTAAAACAACAATTGACTGAAAGGAAGACATGGATACCTATAATTATTCCCATTGCTTATCTAGCATTCAAGCAATATATGTTATAAATGGTCTTTAAATATGTTTATTTCAAGGGAAGCATGCACTATTACAGTAAGCAAGACCATGCATAATAAAGGTAGAAACAATGAATGAGACCATAGACTTGATTCATCTTTTATAAACTACAAAATGCAGATATAAAGATAATAACCAGAATCTTGAAACAACATAAATAACTATAATGCATAGGCACCTTATTTGCATGAAAATTGACAATTTACATACACTCTCGATTGCTCAAGGTCTTCCTTCAATAAAACACCTTATTTCACACTTGGGAAATTGACAATTTACAATTTACCTTCAATAAAACACCTTATTTCACACTTGGGAAATTGACAATTTACAATTTATATAACACTCTTGGTTGCTCAAGATCTTCCTTGAATAAATAGTGTTAAAAGAGGAAACTCTAAGCATGCATCTATTAGAGACAGGAATAAATAGGAATAAATATGAAAAACTGAAATGCAGTACTCTTTTACTTAGTACATACTACTATAAATGCAAAATATTGAAACATATTTGGTAACTTTGTGGTTAGCTGTCATCAAAATTTCATGGTTCTGACTCTTCCATTGATTCATGCTTCTGCTAAGTGCAACTTACGCACAATGTTCATTGATTGCAATTTCTTCGAAACAACAAAGATAGTTATGGACTAACGAAAGTAGAGAATCTACTATAAATAAGACATGAAATAGTATATGATGGAATGAAGCAACAAAACATTTAGTAAGTTGCCATTTTCAACAGAAGTGCATGTGTTACCTAAAAAAGAAAAGGCAATTTCATTGTAGAAATGTTTTCACCATTTTTGCACATAGAGCAGTAGTTCAGCTTGAGTTTGTGATTATAGTGCTCAAGAAAACCACATTTAGTACAAACCTACAAAATTTACTAGACAAACAACTAAATAATAGACATTTTGGTCACTTTGGGGGTTTTGGGCATTAACATAGTTTCTTTCTTGTTTCTATTTTCAAACAATGCTTGATTACTAGTTGGAATCATCAGTAAGAGTTTCATCAGAGTCATCCCAAATATTTTGAATATTGGTACAAGATCAAGTTTCAAAAATCTGCGAACAAAGAGAACATTGAAAAGAAAGATGGTAAAATTATATGGGTAACTTTTACATACAATTTTTTCAGAAAAGTCTTTTCATAAACTAAATCTGGCAATAGTAAAACCCTACTTTCTGCTTCCTATCTATATTTTCCTATGGAATTTTACAATGTTTTAAGAGATATATTTTGAAAATTGTTGGGAGTGCATACCAAGGTACACTATTGGAAAACAAAAACAGAAAACTTGAACCCTAAATGAGGAATGACCTCAGACTGTTATGACAAACACAACTTCACATAAACAAGGGACATGCTGCTCCAAATGAAATGCATAGGGAAATTGTCTCCAGGGTACACTATTGGAAATGCAGTCTCAAGTTCAACCATACACAGCTATCTTGGGATTTCACAATACCACACTTGGGGCACTCATTGATTTATTTATACCCAAACACATATTCGCGAGGATTAAGAACAAAGTTGTTGGAATAAGCAGTAATTTCTTCTAGTTGGCATGCACAGGAAAAAAATTAGGAAATATAAACTACTGTCTAGATTTGCATAGATTAGGAGAAACTACATGTTTGCATGAAATAAACTGCATGATACTCTACAGTTTTATAATCTTCCATGCATGATATTTTTAGTTGTTGATGATCCTCGACCTCTATTTATAGAGGCTTAATGTAACTGTTTAAAATTTAGGTTGAATAAATAGAGGCTTAATGTAACTGTTTAAAATTTAGGTTGAATAAACAAAGGTTTTGTAGTGTCTTTGTTTCTACCTACAAAAGCAAGTACAAAGTCAACAAAGAAATGATACTACTAAATTTTGGAAATATGTATCTTTTTTGCAGTTTTATTGTTTATTGTTCACTATTTTTAGTGGCAGCTGAAGGTTTCACTACAGAATAGAGTAATTTGCATCACACATGAAACAGGGTATACTGTTGTCTGATGATGTTAACAAGTTCATTAGTAATAATCTAAAAATCAAACAAGCACATATAAGATTTAATGTTTTCTTAAAGATTCAAACAGCTTAGCTTAAATAGGATGTAAGATGGTATAGGAGGAACCATGCCTGAGGGGAAGGATATATAGTAAATCCTAGCTTTGATTTTCATCCATATTCAATAGAAAGATGTTGCAGGAGTATGGATCCTAATCCAGACCCAGTACCTCCTCCAACATTGAAAACTAAAAAACCTTGCAAACTGCTACAATGATCATCTTATATGTTTTCTTAAAGATTCAAACAGCTTAGCTTAAATAGGATGTAAGATGGTATAGGAGGAACCATGCCTGAGGGTAAGGATATATAGTAAATCCTAGCTTTGATTTTCATCCATATTCAATAGAAAGATGTTCCAGGAGTATGGATCCTAATCCAGACCCAGTACCTCCTCCAACATTGAAAACTAAAAAACCTTGCAAACTGCTACAATGATCATAGAGCTTCCTTATTCGGTCTAGACAAATATCTAATGTATCTTTGCCCACTGTTAATTGGAAGAAAGAAAATCCACTATCAGAATAATTACAAACAAAAGAAGTCAGAGAAAATTTATCCAAACAGTTGAAAGCAAAACTCATGTATTATGTCCTCACTTTAATACAATTTTTAAGTCTTTTCATCTTCCTGCTCTGAGAATCCATTACATATAAACTAGAACCAAAATTTTCAGAGGAAGACATTTGCCAAATCTCTTGATGTATAAACTTGGTAAGGAGTTCTGTGGGTTTCACTTGAATTAATGTTATATTTCTTTCTGTTGTTGTTAGGGAATATTCCAGCCCCTGTCTGCCTGTATGTGAATGTGCATTTAATATGAAATAGATGGATGGGTTTAAGATTATTGGAAGGACACTATTCTATGACAAAATTAAAAAAGTTCAATTTTGTATTTATCACCAATATTTTATGAGTGGCCAGGAAGGAATCCCCATAAGAAGCATCTCCATCACAAATATTTACACGAATGGACAAAAGCGTAATGAACAAAAGATTAACATCCCTTGATCATCACAGAGACTGTTAGACAAATGATGAGTTGTAAGAACACAACATGTATGAAACAAACTTCCAAATAGAATGAGTTGGATCTATCTTTGGTAAGGCTTACAAAAGTCCTCTAGGCATAGAGATTGTATTAAGCTATAGATATTGACTATTAAAGCCTTGAGTGAACTCCATACTAAGCCTAGCACAGAGATCAGTGCAGTCTCCTGTTAGGTTTCTAATACCCATTCCCATCAGCAAGTCGCTTCCAATATTACATAGATTTGTGTGTTTTCTTAGGCATTTATGTTAACATTTGTAGAATCTAAATGAAAGAGTATATCCTGAAGGCTGATTAACAGAGAAGGGAACTGCAAATTTATCTCCAGCCATGGTATTAATTCAATTTTGATGGCCAGTAGTAACACCCAATTAGCTTCTTAAATTTATAATAAGGTAATGCTCTATTTAATAATCAAAGTTGTCAACATTAATCTTCCATCTCATTCATGCATAAAAATGATTGATAAATAAATATAATTGGCAAAAATTTATCTTTTGTTTTTTAACTATTTGATGATTAGGAATGGCCATGATATACAAACACTTTAACAGGCCCATTAGTCTACCTTCACAGATACAATACCTATAGTTCTAATGAGCCAGAATATTGTAAAAGAATTTAAGGTGGTGTCATTCAAGCTCACACCAGATCTTATGCAGCATTAGAAATTATATACATCAAATCTTCATTTTAAGCCACTCATCTTAACTCTCAACACATGGGACTGTCGAATGTGACAGGGTTGCTATTCCTGAACATAATGGGTAAATTTCATTGTAAATCAGTGAGCATTTATTTATGGAAAAGTAATTGTTTCACTTTCTATAGTAACTCTTGGACATTGTATGCAGATGCAACCAGATAGTTAAAGAAAAAGTAGATGTAATCAATATCAGAAATTTTAAGGAAGATGCAGTTAGAGGAGATAGATAATCATATTGTTTTTAAAGCATGCAGTGCATAAAACTTGTGAGGTTATTATAGTGTTCCACTGCAGTGCAGCTATCTTTATGTGCATCACTCTATACAAATTTTCTTTTGACTATTGCTTCAGCGTAAGTATGTCTTAGGTAATTTAGATGTTCGGACTTCCTTTTAACCAAAAAATCTTAACTTAAAAAGCAGGATTACTATGTAATGCAGCCCCAGGCATTGAAGTGATTGCTTCTAGCTTTCTACACATCTCCAATGCTTTTCTCAAATTTGGCACCACTGGTGAACCTCTGCTTATCAAAACCTGCAATGCAAATCAACAAATAAACATATCATGAATAACAATATAATGAAAAAGAAAAATATAACATACAGAATACATTAGATCTTGATTTTCAGAGAATGCTTTGACCTATAGAAACAATGGGTAAAGTAAAACAAGTCTTACCATGGACGTATAGAGTTGTGATGGTAACTACAAATACATAGAAGTGACATTGTTAATGAGTTATAAATGAAAGCCTAGTAATCAGATATCAGAAGTTACAATACATTTTAGATTAATAGCAATTTTAATGTTAAATACAGAGGAGGCTGCTGCAATATAATGTGAAACCTTTAATCAATAAATGCTTGAGAATTTCAATAGATAGTGTTTTTCCAAAAAAAATAGTTCAGTAAATACTGATTTGGGTTTGTTTGATCCTAAAAGTGAAGAGTTTGTGAGTTAGTTTGTTAGTTTAGAGATCAAACTTAATTGATATTTGTCTTCCATTCAATTAGATCAAGATGAGACAAAGATTCATAGAGGTCCACATGTAATATACATGTAGGGTGAATATTAATTACTGCTAATATGTTGTTACCCATAAACTATATGCTTTCAACATAACTGTTTGGCACCTGTTTTAGGCTTTTAGTTTTATCCATAGCAGCAAGGCAGTGAACTGTTTGATAAAAATCTTTGGTAGACATGTATGAAAATTGTGGTAGCATAGACAACGCAGTGAACTATTTGCAAAAATGCCTCCATCACTATGAAACCACATTTCTTTGAGGAATTTTCGCATTGCTTGTCTGGCATTCCATCACCATGAGACCACATTTGTTTGAGGCAGTTTTTCAAACAGTTCACTGCCTTTGTCTATGGCTTGTCATGGCATCCCATCACCATGAGACCGCATTTCTTTGAGGCATTTTCCCAAACAGTTCACTACCTTGTCTATGCTACCAGATTTTTCATACATGCGTACCAAAGCATTTTATCAAACAGTTCACTTCCTTTCTGCTATGGCTAAAATCCTAAAATAAATGCTTTCGAACAAGCTTTGGATGCTTGGAAAAAATCTATCAAAGCATAATAGTAAGCAAATTGAATATGAAGGCATGTGTGGCTTTGAACAAAGTCTGACAGAGGAAGGAACAAATTCGTTGCAAATGACATGGAGATTGTTAATGTTGTAGCTCATGTACAAAAAACCAGATAAAAATGCATCTATCCATTTGACAAAAGCTACCTTGAGTCATGGTTATGATGGAATACCCCAATATAAACAAGAATACTCACCAGCCATCTTGGAGACTCGGGAATAAAAAATAGGCCCGCAGCTAATAGTATGGCTACTACAGTTCTTGTCAAAATAGAGCACCATGAAATTGATCGATTCTACAGCGCAGTTACTTATATCTGCTGCTAGGGTAATTGCACATGACATTGGAGTCTATATGGCCCATCATGACAAATGATTCTGGCAAAGTAAGAAATCAAAAAGTTCTCCTAAACTACACATACTGTAATCATGATTGAGGCAGATTTCTTTGCCAAAATAGATGTCAAACCTAAAATCAAATACAGTCCTTTTTATCTATCTTTTATTTGTGTTAACTTAGGCTAATCATTGAAGTATTGTTTATGACTCTGTTTCTTTGCATGTTTTAGTTAATTCTGCACTCCTTAGGAGTAGGCCAACTGTAAACCAAAGAAAATGAAATGGTCAGAGAACATCTAAATTGAAAAATAATATGGATATGGAACAAGAAGAATGGCACACTTCAAAGCAAACTTTACATCAACAAAAATGTTTTTCCCATCGCCATCTCTAGGCAAGGAGAGACTCCTCTTTGCTCCGCACACAGAGCTCGTCTAGCGAGCAAGGCGAAATGTAGGATAGGGAACAGTATTAAATGAGGGAGTGTTGACAAGAGGTTGCTTACGGCTACAACCAACCTTGTCAAGGAACCCTGTTTTTGCCGAATCCGATTGGGATTGGGATTGGCATTGGCATTGGCATTGTGGTGTAAGGAGCTCATCTCTCTTGATGGGAGTTTTGTTGGAGTCGATGTCGGCACAGACATGGTCCTTTTTGGCTAACCCACATCTCCCATAGTTGTAACTTTCCCTCGTACTGCCTTTCTTGCTCGTGCTCGCCTTGGAAACCTACGTGTGTCTCTCTGCATGCACTCTAATTGCCAACTGCTCGAGCCATCTGATAGTTTGCAGAGCCTCTTCCTGACATCCTGCAGCCGTTTATGAACGTCAATAAGAAGCCACCAAATCCCAGAGGCAGTTAACTAGTGAACATATTTGCCCCTGAATTATCTCTGCACTATTAAAACTTGGGGAAATATGCATTCTGATTGGCCAAAGCAACGTGTTTTAATCACTATAGGTCGAACAGGAACTCACAAAAATAGGAAGATATGTAATGGAATGTTCAAGTGGGCTCTTAATTTTATTAAATGGTACTAAAGTACTACTCTACAACCCATCTTGCATTAATAATGAAAACTAAATATGTGTCAAATATTTGAGTTTTAAAACATCTAAAGCAATAGAAAAAAAAATTATTAATAACTTACTATGATTGCAATAAATTTTTCAAATATACTAGCACTTGCATCAAAAAGAGGTGCAATGATTATGTCGATTGTTTTTATATTTGTATCAGTCAAATTAAAATACAATTTTTGAGTTTTTGTTAGTTTTTAATTTAAGATTTAAATATTCTATTACATTATTATAAATAAAATTAATTGAGTTAAATTTAAGTATGTTTACTAAACTAATCGTGGAAAAAAAAATCAGCAATTAAGAAATGAATGACATTCAACATTATAATTAACCTGATTATTAGGTTCATCTACCCAGAAAGTGTGAAACCTATTTTAAGACTACTCTCATGGACTTTCAGACTTACAAAAGTAAAAGTAAGATCAATAAGAGATGAGGGAATATTAGAGATGTGTAGGATTTTGATTTGATTTTACTTGACAGTGATAATTTGAAAATTGTTGGCGAGCACATGCTCTAAATCTCTCACACATATTAATAAAATTGGCCTCCAAACCAGTTCAAAATGGTGTGACTTTGTAGTTATTTTCATTGATTTGTTCCACATTTTTGCTGATAAGGTCTTCAGATGAAATGGGTTTTCATGAAAGTAAACTGTTACAATCCATCATCATGTGAAGGCAATGATTAGAGTGTGGGTATTTTGGTGGACTAATGCAGTCTCTAGTGGGTGTCAGGGGACCATTTGATGGATTATATGGGGCCATTGCTTAAGCCCACTATGGATATTCAATCCTAGTTTGAACATTTTGGGAATGCCATACATTGGCTCCCTCAAATCCATTTCTATCCAAATGATAATCTTGAATTGTTTGCACTATCTCTTGTTTGGTGTTCATGATAAAGGGTCCATGGTGGACCATTGGCTCATTGAGTGGTTGCCCTCCAATTACTACGAACCTCTAGGGTTTGTTATCAATATTGTTATTCCTTAAACTCGCCCCATCACCACTACTCAATAAAAGTGTATGATGGCCATAGTTATCTAATCTGATGATTCAACATGCATGCAAGGGCATTTACAACACAAGCTAAGGCAATAGTAAATTCCTAGGTTGTGTTGTTCCTTCAAAGCTATATTTTTTGTATTAGCATTTTGAAATCTTATTCTACATGGGTTCTAGTTTTCAGAGCTCATCCAGGGCCAATAATGTGTCAAAGCAAAGTTTCATTAGTTCTAAAGGTGCTTTAAGCTTAGGGAGCTCCAAAAGCCTATCTAATGCAAATAGTCTATATGTTGGGTACCGCTACCTTAGGCTGGCTCATTCCCTTCATATGTCTGGAAAGAAGAATGATGTTAAAGCCATGGACTATGCACTGAAAGTAGTTGATTTCTTTGAAAAAAGGAGCAATGCAAAAGAAATGCCTGAGCTTGTAATGGGACTTCATCTTTTAGCTTCCATTAAGTGTAGACTTAGGCACTATGAAGAATTCATTCAAATATTGAAGAGGTCCTTAGCCATGTAGAACCTTGAGATGGGCTTTGAGCATGCTTTTGGAGCATTTGTAGGGCATATGTATCTTGGAGATACATATTCTATGTTGGGTCAATAGGAGAACGCAACACAGTCTTATCATGCAGTGCTCCGAATTCAAAAGCAATTTCTAGGAGCTATGGACTGTAGAGTTGCCTATTCATGCCTATACATTACAGAGTCTCACTTGCAAGTAAGTTTTTTCCTTAACAAAAATATAAATACAAGTTACTTATTAATCATAGTTAGAAAAAAATATATATTATTGAGGGATTCTCTAGCTATATATAACATGTGTTGCCTCTTGTTCATGATGGATTGATTCTTGTTAAATATGTTTCCATGTGTTTACTTTATTTTGAGCATTTTGGTTCATTGTGTATGTTCATATATGTCGTTGTATCATTACATGCAATGTTGTGTATATGTTTGTATTGAAAGGAGCTTGTAGAATCCATTTTTTATGTGAGGTTGAGATATAGCTTCAACTCTTTACATATTTGGTGATATCAAAGCTTAAAGATCAATGGAAAAAGGATTGTGGACATGGTATGATATGTGAGTACCAAATAAGTATGTCTTCAATTATTGAATCTAAGCATCTAATGTCTAGGAAAGTGCCACATGGAAGAGAAAAAATACAAAGAAGAGATAGTAAATACAAGATAAATAACAAAATTGTAGGTCCAAGCTTAACCTAGGTTACATCTATAGTGACAAATTTAAACTCTAAACTTCTAAATTTAAATTCTAAAAAAATTCACATACTCTCTATTATTCTTAAGTGTTTCAAAGGATGAGAAAAAAACTTACTCTAATGAAAATCTCATCAATTTCAAATATTAATCTCTATATATAAACTTCACAAATATCCTCTTAATAAAAAGTATATCTCTATATATCAATAAATTTAATAGACGCTCAAGATTACATCCTTCATTTTCCTAGCTTCTAGAAATTTACTACAAACATGAAGGAAATTTATGTATTGACAAGATAATAGTGAGTATTTGTGAGAAACAAATCCCATAACATCATTTTGTTTGTGTGAACCATTATCATTGCACTCACTTTGAATATCTTTTCAAACATAAATTAGGTATCTACCCTAAAATATAAATTTTCAGCTCTTGACAATCAACCCAACAATGATAACCATGATCTCTCAAGAGAAACCCAGTTAAAATAGGGAAAAGTAATGAATATAATCACATAGGCTCCATATCTTCTCATGATCCACCATTTTCCAATACTTCAGTTTCTCTATCAATGACCAAATCTTATTTAAGATCCTATCAGTCTTCCAATTTCATGCCTATTTTATCTTATAATGAAGCTTTCTCCACATATTTAAAATATACAATACATCAGAAAATTCCAAGGAGCATATTACAAAAAAAAAACACATTGGATGCTCCATAGATCCACGAGTTTAAGCAGTGAATTTCCAACTATAGTAATAAAAGGAACACAATGTCACCTCAACTTATCAAATCAAAGATGGAGAAGGATCTCCAATTTGTTAGATAAAATAAAAGTGTAGGTGCCTTGGTTCTTAAGTTGGAGGAGGCTTGTCATGATTCTCAGACAACCAAACATTCAGAGAAAGGATACTCCATGCACACATATTCTAACATGATAACTTATAACAAAGTTGCATCTTCCAATTCTCTCACAAGTTAATGATATTATAAATTCCTACTAAGATAAGGCCATTCCATCAATATGTAGTGAATGTATGTCCCATTAGGAGACCATAAAGAGGTGAGGAAGTTAATTAATCGATTCAGGGAAAATGAGAAAAAGTAGCAGAATATGATAAGCTCTATTAATTTCCATGACAATGATGGATTTTATGATTTCATTTTCCTGGATCAATACATCCACTTTCTCCCCTATCCATGACATCCCCACGAGGCCAAATTTTGAATTCCACAGTAATCTTCAAACTCGATATTTTTGAAGAAGATTGAAATACATTGAGAAATGGATGGATTCTGAAAGGACCATGGAATTTTTGTTACCTATTACACATTATAAATTAAATCAATCAAATTTTAAAATAAACTCTTATGACCTTAATAAATAAAGTCTATATTTGTGTAACACATGTTTGATATGCAAGCTATACTCTACATGAACTCAAAAGAAAACTTTAGAAGCCATGAGGGATACAAAACAAATTTGTCAATCCAGTTTATAAGCCAGTAGGGATATGAAACGATAGATATGAGGAGGTGTTGAGGGTCTACCATGGCAAAAAAGAGGCTTTGCCTTGGGCATAGAAAGTGTTAATTTAATATTGTAGCTCGAACAGTTGTTTCTCCAATTCCAAGAATTAGTATTTAATTCTTGAGACTTCTAGATAGAAGTTAGTTAGGTCCACATATTTAATTATTTAATTAAATAATTGATTCCTCTAGAGACTTCTAGAAACCAGTTAGTTAGGGTTTGTTGGAGTCTAATTAATCTTAGCCATTGATTGAGATTAAATCATGGCCATTGGTTTTCCAATGAGAATAGTTTAAAAGGGGATCATTGGGCATTTGGAGAACATACTGATAGACACAAGTGGGAAATATATTTGCAGTAAGATAAAATAGTCTTGCAGTGATAGCAAGGATGCAGTGGAATTTCAACAGGAGAAATTGAGAGAAGAATATCCGGTGAAGAATATTGTCGAAGCTTTGTCAGGAAGAGGCAAGCAGTTTCTTTTTTATCTCTTGATTTGCTGAATATTAATATAATTCCTCATTTGCAGTACTGGAATTCCCTCCGAGGTTTTTCCAGGGACAATTTGTCCAAAAATATTGTGTTTATTAGTTTGCATGTTTTCTTCTCTATTCTTATGAGTTTTATTTGTGAAGTTGCAGTTGTATTATTTTTCATTATTTGTTGTGAATTAATTTTTGGCAGTCAAATAATCTTTATAGATAGGAGATTAATAATCAGTAACTGCAATAGATTTTTCACATGGTATCAGAGCAGATCTAAGGGTAGAAAGAGCTTAGTGTAGACACATGAAGAAAAGAAAAATAGAGGGTTTATAAAACCCAGTTCTACCTCTTTAGTATTATTACTTTTGTTATTACTATTTTTCTATTTTAGATGGCCTCAACAGGTTTAAGAGATCAAGACAGATTGGATGGAGCCTCAAATTTTGGTGTCTGGAAAGCAAAAAATTCTTTATTGTTGGAAGAGAATGGTATCAAGGAATATGTTACCAGTTTTGTAGCTGTACCTACAGATCCAACATAGCTCTTAGCATATAAGAAGGAAGATGCCAAGGCAAGGAGGTTGATTCTTGATGGTGTTAAGGATCATATTGTTCCACATATCGCAAAATTGGATACAACGAAGATGATGTGGGACACCATTTTGAATCTATTCCAGAATGCTACTACTAACAAGAAGCTGATTCTTAGAGAAAAGTTGAGGAATACCAGGATGAACAAGGGAGAAGACGTTACAAGTTACCTCACTAGACTTAGACTTGTCAAGGATGAGTTGGCAGTTGTTGGAGATAAACCATATGATGACAAGCTAGTATGGATAGCCCTAAATGGGTTTACTAAGCAGTGGGATGTCTTTGTTCAAGTTATTAATAGATGAGACACCTTACCGAGTTGGGATCGACTATGGAGTGACTTCACTCAGCAGGAGCTTAGACTAAGCCTTGTTAGTGGTGCCAGCAGTAAGAGTCAGAAAAGTGAGGCAGAACAAAAAAATGTTGCCCTAGTAGGATAAGGTAAAGCAAAGAAGGGGTCTAGCAAAGGATCAAATCCTAAAGGTGAGAAGAAGAAGGACTTATCTAAAGTCAAGTGCTATGGTTGTCACGATTTTGGCCACTATGTCAGCAATTGCCCACAAAAGAAGAAAGGCAAGAAGCAGATGATAGCTTCAACAAGTGCAGATGAGCTCTCTAGCATAATGGAAGATGAGTTTGCACTCATAGCTTGTATGGTTAGCTCAACCTCATAGGGTGTTTGGTATATAGACAGTGGGGCGTCATTTCATATGATAGTAGTTAGAGAATACTTCTCCAGTTATAAGGAGGAGGACATCAAAATCCAGATTTCTATGGAGAACATGTCCAAACTAAATCCAGTTGGAAAATGGACTATTCTATTTCAGAGGGAGAATGGCAAGCCGATTCCCATTCATAATGTGTTGCATGTGCCAGGCTAGGGTATGAATCTTATTTCCATATCTATCCTTCAGGATAAAGGCTACAATGTACTCTTTAGAGGGGCAAATGTGTTAATCAGCACAAGGATTGGAAATCACCCATAGCTATTGGAGTTAGGAGTGGTCGACTTTACAGGTTGTAGTTTGATACTCATAAGGCACTGATGAGCAGCGGTAATTCTAGGGATCAAGGAGAGCTATGGCATAGGAGGATGGGCCATATACATCATGGAGCACTTAAATTGCTTCGTGAGACAGTGACAGGTGTTCCAGAGGTGAGCACAAAGCATGATGATGTATGTAAGGGATGTGCATTGGGAAAGTTTGTGAAAGCAACTTTTCCAAGGAGTGAGCATCAAGCAGAAGCTCCAAGGATTGAGTAATCAGATCAGGGACATTGAAGCTCGAGTATAGTGACTAGTACAAGCACAGGCTCAGGTGCTGAGAGTTCACAGAGTATGGAGCAACAAATGCAACAAATCCAAGAGATGCATCAAGAACACATGGGGGTTGATATTTCATCCTCTACAGTTGGTAGCAGTAACCAACAGGATACTCAAGAGTTTGTGGGAGCTCCTAGGATGAGTAGTAGGTAGTGGAGACAACCAGCCAGTTATAATGACTATATGGCTTTAGTTAGTCAGTTGGTAGATAGTGAGTCTTCCAGTTATCAGGAGTCCGCACAACAACAAGTGTGGTGAGATGCAATGGTTGAGGAATATACCTCAATAGTGCAGAACGATGTGTGGGAGGTTGTGCCTAGACCGACAAATAGGGTAGTTGTTGGATCACGTTGGATCTATAAGATCAAGCATGGTGCAAATGGTAGCATCGAAAAATACAAGGCAAGGTTTGTGGCCAAGGGTTCCTCTCAGAAGGAGGGAATAGACTATGAGGAGACATTCGCTCGAGTGGCCAAGTATACTTCTATATGAGCTATGATCTCTCTTGCAGCATAGATGGGATGGTAGATCCATCAAATGGATGTCAAGACAACGTTTCTTAATGGTGAATTGAAAGAGGAGGTATACATAGAACAACCAGAGGGCTTTTTAGCACACAACAGTGAAACCCACGTGTGCAGATTGAAGAGAGCTTTGTACAGAATCAAGCAGGCTCCTAGGGCGTGGTATGAGCGTATTGATGAATACTTGTAGGGATTGGGCTTTGTGAAGAGTGAGGCGGATGCTAATCTCTACTACTTAGTAGTTGGGGGTGAGATTCTCATTCTTGTTCTATATGTGGACGACTTATTTTTAACAGGTTCACTGGGGCTCATAGAGGAGTGCAAGAGGGACCTTGCAGTAGAGTTCAAGATGAAGGATTTGGGGCTTATGCACTACTTTCTAGGCATGGAGGTATGGCAGACAGATGGTGAGATTTTCCTTGGTCGAGGGAAATACTACATTGAAATCTTGAGGAGGTTCGAGATGGAGGATTGTAGAGCCATGTCTACTCCTATGATCATGAATTGGAAGAAGGTAGACTCATCCAGGGAGAAGGATGTAGAACCCACCTTATATAGATAGTTGATTGGGTCTCTCATGTATTTGGTCAACACTAGACTAGATATATCCTTTGCAGTAAATTCTCTTAGTCAGTTCATGGTTGAGCCGAAGAGAGTGTATTAGACAACAACAAAGCATGTGTTGTGATATTTGTGTGGTACAATCGATTATGGGATCAAATATAATCGAGGTGATGGTATCAAGTTTATAGGCTATACTAACGTAGATTGGGTAGGCAGTAGAATGGACAGGAAAAGCACTTTAGGGTGTTGCTTTAGCTTGGGATCAGGAGTTGTCTCTTGGTATAGTAGGAAGCAGAAGTCCATGGCTCTGAGTTCTACAGAGGCATAATACATAGCAGCTAGCATGGCGACATGTGAGGCGATATGGCTTCAAAAGTTGCTGGTAGCCTTGTTAGGTCAGAGGGTTGAGACTACGGTGATACACTGCGACAATTAGAGTTGCATCGAGTTGTCTGAGAATCCGGTGTTTCATGATAGGTCTAAGCATATAGACATCAGGTATCATTTCATTAGGGATTGTGTACAACAAGGGATTATTGAACTACAGTATATACCTACAGATCAGCAGGTAGCAGACATTATGACAAAGGCATTGGGGAAGGCAAAATTCATCTTCTTCAGAGATATGTTGGGTGGTATGCATAACACCTTCCTCGTTAAGAGGGAGTGTTAATTTAATATTATAGCTCAGATAGTTGTTTCTCCAATTCCAAGAATTAGTATTTAATTCTTGAGACTTCTAGATAGAAGTTAGTTAGGTCCAGATATTTAATTATTTAATTAAATAATTGATTCCTCTAGAGACTTCTAGAAACTAGTTAGTTAGGGTTTGTTGGAGTCTAATTAATCTTATCCACTGATTGAGATTAAATCATGGCCATTGGTTTTCCAATGAGAATAGTTTAAAAGGGGGTCATTGGGCATTTGGAGAACATACTGATAGACACAAGTGGGAAATATATTTGCAGTGATAGCAAATAGTCTTGTAGTGATAGCAAGGGCGCAATGATAGCGTTGGAGGTAGCAACAGTAGAATTTCAACAGGAGAAATTGAGAGAAGAATATCCGGTGAAGAATATTGTCGAAGCTTTGTCAGTAAGAGGCAAGTAGTTTCTTTTGTATCTTTTGATTTGCTGAAGATTAATATAATTCCTCATTTGCAGTACTAGTTTTCCCTCTGGGGTTTTTCCAGGGACAATTTATTCAAAAATATTGTGTTTATTATTTTGTATGTTTTCTTCTCTATTCCTATGAGTTTTATTCTTGAAGTTGCAGTTGTATTATTTTTCAGTATTTGCTGTGAATTAATTTTTGGCAGTCAAATAATCTTTATAGATAGGAGATTAATAATCAGTAACTGCAATAGATTTTTCACAAAAAGGCCATGATGCAGATTAACAGGACCCATAAATTATTTTCTCAAATTAACGGGATCCACAGGGAGACACCTAATAGCTGATTGACTCCCACGTATGCTTCGGTAATATGCTCCACATTGCCTATTATTCCCTTGTTCTCATCGCCATTTAGTATTTGGGTGGA
Organism: Sequoiadendron giganteum; assembly: GCA_007115665.2. Classification (NCBI taxonomy): domain Eukaryota; kingdom Viridiplantae; phylum Streptophyta; class Pinopsida; order Cupressales; family Cupressaceae; genus Sequoiadendron; species Sequoiadendron giganteum. Next base: position 74,272,387 of record CM021101.1, on the reverse strand, counting down.
AGGCTCCAGATATCTTTTGTTCTATTGTTTGTTAATTATGAATAGATTGAAGTAGAAACTATAGGGAGACTTATGGGGGGCGTTTATGAGGTTGAACCCATGACTACTCTGAATCTCCAAATTTATACAAATTTTTCCAGAATCTCCATTGCTACGTATACCTCATTCATGATTTTTTAATTTCAAAGGTTGTGGGCATTTCTCGTTAAGTCACCATTTTTTTAATACAAGCAGGGGAGGCTCAGATTTTCCATCCAACTTTGCAATCTAAGGTTTCCCCACAGGATTCATAAGACTTATTTTTCTAGAAAGAGAGTGCTGGAAGGAGGCCCCCTTTGTTGTCTACAATAAGGCTTAAAAATGATGTAATTACAGAGAATGTTCCTACTATTGGGAATAGACCTTCAAATTTGCATGGAGTCGATCAGTAAAAGTAAATGGATAGAGATTGAAAGTGAAACTAAATTAAGTTTGATCAATCTAGGAATGCCATACATTGGCTCTCTCAAATCCATTTATGCCCAAATGATAATCTTGAATTGTTTGTACTATCTCGTCTAGTGTTCATGACAAAGGGTCCATGGTGGACCATCGGCTCATTGAGTAGTTGCCCTCCAATTACTACAAACCTCCAGGGTTTGTTATCAATATTATTATTCCACACACTCACCCCATCACCACTGCTCAATAGAAGTGTATGATGAGCAACCACAGGCGGTAAATTGGGAGCACCAAAGATTGCCTCACCTTCCAACACATACACAAATGCATTCCAAGTCTCTGGAATAGGTTGGTGAAGCACAACTTCTCCCTCCAGCCTAAAATCCAAATACATTGTAGGAGTCCTCGTATACACATGAGATTGGATGCCCAAAGCTTCTCCTGCTATAATAGTCGTATGCACTCCATCTTTGTCAACTTTAGGTATGTCTCTCCCTTGAAGTTCTTGATAGAAAAGAGTGAAGTACTATAACTATGTTGGGTAGTCGAGATTCGAAACCTATAGATCACCAGCCTTGATGGTACCCTTATGTCCTACAAAAGTCCTCATGGGTGAAGGCTCCCTGTATTTAAAAAGCCAAAATACATATTCCTTTAAAAAACTTATACTTTCAAGCAGATATACAGTACCTCAGTAATTTACAATAGGCTAGAATATAGAACAACATTAAGCCCCCTTGTTGGAGATTGAACTGATGAGTAAAATAATTAACAAGAGCTTTGAATTCCCCTGATTATATTAAAGATCAAAAACATGGAATTGAGTCCCTGCTCCAGAAGAACAAAGTGAAGAATAAAATCAATTAAGCGCGTTGGCGCTAACAATAATTTCCAAGATTTCGCTGGTAGTCTTGGCCTGCCTAGCTCTGTTGTAGGTGTTAATTTAATATTGTAGCTTGGACAGTTGTTTCTCCTATTCCAATAATTAGTATTTAATTATTGAGACTTCTAGATAGAAGTTAGTTAGGTCCAGATATTTAATTATTTAATTAAATAATTGATTCCTCTAGAGACTTCTAGAAACTAGTTAGTTAGGGTTTGTTAAAGTCTGATTAATCTTAGCCATTGATTGAGATTAAATCATGGCCATTGGTTTTCCAATGAGAATAGTTTAAAAGGGGGTCATTGGGCATTTGGAGAACATACTGATAGACACAAGTTGGAGAAATATTTACAGTGATAGCAAATAGTCTTGCAGTGATAGCAAGGGCGCAGTGATAGCGTTGGAGGCAGCAGCAGTGGAATTTCAGTAGGAGAAATTGAGAGAAGAATACCCGGTAAAGAATATTGTCGGAGCTTTGTCAGTAAGAGGCAAGCAGTTTCTTTTGTATCTCTTGATTTGTTGAAGATTAGTATAATTCCTCATTTGCAGTATTGGTTTTCCCTCCGGGGTTTTTTCCAGGGACAATTTGTCCAAAAATATTGTGTTTATTAGTTTGCATGTTTTCTTCTCTATTCCTGTGAGTTTTATTCGTGAAGTTGCACTTGTATTATTTTTTAGTATTTACTGTGAATTAATTTTCGGCAACTCAAATAATCTTTATAGATAAGAGATTAATAATTAGTAACTGCAATAGATTTTTCACATGGTATCAGAGCAGATCTAAGGGCAGAAAGAGCTCAGTGCAGGCACAGGAAGAAAAGAAAAATAGAGGGTTTATAAAACCCAGTTCTACCTCTTCAGTATTATTATTTTTGTTATTGCTATTTTTTGTTTGAGATGGCCTCAACAGGTATAAGAGATCAGGACAGATTGGATGGAGCCTCAAATTTTGGTATCTGGAAAGCCAAAATTTCTTTATTGCTGGAAGAGAATGGTATCAAGGAATATGTTACCAGTGTTGTAGCTGTACTTATAGATCCAACACAACTCTTAGCATATAAGAAGGAAGATGCCAAGGCAAGGAGGTTGATTCTTGATGGTGTTAAGGATCATATTGTTCCACATATCGTAGAGTTGGATACAACGAAGAAGATGTGAGACGCCATTTTGAATCTGTACCAGAATGCTACCACTAACAAGAAGCTGATTCTTAGAGAAAAGTTGAGGAATATCAGGATGAGCAAGGGAGAGGACGTTACAAGTTACCTCACCAGACTTAGACTTGTCAAGGATGAGTTGGCAGCTATTGGAGATAAACTAGATGATGACGAGCTAGTACTGATAGCCCTAAATGGGTTTACTAAGCAGTGGGATGTCTTTGTTCAAGTTATTAATGGACTAGACACCTTACTGAGTTGGGATCGATTATTGAGTGACTTCACTCAGGAGGAGCTTAAACTAAGCCTTGTCAGTGGTGCCAGTAGTAAGAGTCAAAAAAGTGAGGCAGAACAGGAAAACATTGCCCTAGCAGGAAAAGGTAAAGCAAAGAAGGGGTCTAGCAAAGGATCAAATCCTAAAGGCGAGAAGAAGAAGGACTTGTCTAAAGTCAAGTGCTACGACTGTCACGAGTTTGGCCACTATGTCAGCAATTTCCCACAAAAGAAGAAAGGCAAGAAGCAGACGACAGCTTCAACAAGTGCAGATGAGCTCTCTAGCAGAATGGAAGATGAGTTTGCACTCATAGCTTGTATGGTTAGCTCAACCTCACAGGGTGTTTGGTATATAGATAGTGGGGTGTCATTTCATATGACAGGAGTTAGAGAACACTTCTCCAGTTATAAGGAGGAGGACATCAAAATCCAAATTTCTATGGGGAACATGTCCAAACTAAATCCAATTAGAAAAGGGACTGTTCTATTTCAAAGGGAGAATAGCAAGCCGATTCCCATTCATGATGTGTTGCATGTGCCAGGCCTGGGTATGAATCTTATTTCCATATCTGTCCTTCACAATAAAGGCTACAATGTACTATTTAGAGGGGAAAATGTGTTAATCAAGCACAAGGATTGGAAATCACCCATAGCTATTGGAGTTAGGAGCGACCGAATTTACAGGTTGCAGTTTGATACTCATAAGGCACTAATGAGCAGCAGTAATTCTAGAGATCAAGGAGAGCTATGACATAGGAGGATGGTCCATATACATCATGGAGCACTTAAATTGCTTCGTGAGACAGTGACATGTGTTCCAGAGGTGAGCACAGAGCATGATGATGTATGTAAGGGATGTGTGTTGGGGAGGTTTGTGAAAACAACTTTTCCAAGGAGTGAGCATCAAGCAGAAGCTCCAAGGATTGAGCAATCAGATTAGGGATACCGAAGCTCAAGTACAGTGACTAGTACAAGCATAGGCTCAGGTGCCGAGAGTTCGTAGACTATGGAGCAACAGAAGCAAAAAATCCAAGAGATGCATCAGGAACACATGGGGGTTGATATTTCATCCTCTATAGTTGGTAGCAATAACCAACAGGATACTCAAGAGTTTGTGGGAGCTCCTAGGACGAGTAGTAGGTAGTGGAGACAACCAGCTAGGTATAATGACTATATGGATTTAGTTAGTCAGTTGGTAGATAGTGAGCCTTCTAGTTATCAGGAGGCCACACAAAAACAAGTGTGGCGAGATGCAATTGTTGAAGAATATACCTCAATAGTTCAGAACGATGTGTGGGAGGTTGTGCCTAGACCGACATATAGGGTAGTGGTTGGATCTCGCTAGATCTATAAGATCAAACACGGTGCAGATGGTAGCATTGAGAAATACAAGGTAAGGGTTGTGGCCAAGGGTTTCTCTTAGAAGGAGGGAATAGACTATGAGGAGACGTTCACTCCAGTGGCCAAGTATACTTCTATATGAGCTATGATCTCTCTTGTAGCACAGATGGGATGGAAAATCCATCAAATGGATGTCAAGACAATGTTTCTTAATGGTGAATTGAAAGAGGAAGTATACATAGAACAACCAGAGGGATTTGTAGCACACAGTAGTGAAACCCAAGTGTGCAACTTGAAGAGAGCTTTGCACGAACTCAAGCAGGCTCCCAAGGCATGGTATGAGTGCATTGATGAATACTTGCAGGGATTGAGCTTTGTGAAGAGTGAGGCGGATGCTAATCTCTACTACTTGGTAGTTGGGGATGAGATTCTCATTCTTGTTCTATATGTGGATGACTTGTTTTTAACAGGTTCACTGGGGCTCATAGTGCAGTGCAAGAGGGACCTTGTAGCAGAGTTCGAGATGAAGGATTTGGGGCTTATGCACTACTTTCTAGGCATGGAGGTATGGCAGACAGATGGTGAGATTTCCCTTGGTCAAAGGAAATACTACATTGAAATCTTGAGGAGGTTCAAGATGGAGGATTGCAGAGCCATGTCTACTCCAATGATCATGAATTGGAAGAAGGTAGACTCATCCAGGGAGAAGGATGTAGACCCCACCTTATACATATAGTTGATTGGGTCTCTCATGTATTTGGTCAACACTAGACTAGATATATCCTTTGCAGTAAATTCTCTTAGTCAGTTCATGGTTGAGCTGAAGAGAGTGCATTGGATAGCAACAAAACATGTGTTGCAGTATTTGAGTGGTACAATCGAGTATGGGATCAAATATACTCGAGGTGATGGTATCAAGTTTATAGGCTATACTGACGCAGATTGGGCAGGCAATACAATGGACAGGAAAAGCACTTTAGGGTGTTGCTTTAGCTTGGGTTCAGGAGTTGTCTCTTGGTACAACAGGAAGCAGAAGTACGTGGCCCTGAGTTTTGCAGAGGCAGAATACATAGCAGCTAGCATGGAAACATGTGAGGTGATATGGCTTCAAAAGTTGCTGGTAGCCTTGTTAGGTCAGAGGGTTGAGACTACAGTGATGCACCGCGGCAATCAGAGTTGCATCAAGTTGTCTAAGAATCTGGTGTTTCATGATAAGTCTAAGCATATAGACATTACGTATCATTTCATCAAAGATTTGTACAGTGGGAGATTATTCAACTACAATATATACCTACAAATCAGCAGGTAGCAGACATTATGACAAAGGCATTGGGGAAGGCAAAATTCATCTTCTTTAGAGATATGTTGGGTGTTATGCAGAACACCTTCCTCGCTAAGAGGGAGTGTTAATTTAATATTGTAGTTCGGACAATTGTTTCTCCAATTCCAAGAATTAGTATTTAATTCTTGAGACTTCTAGATAGAATTTAGTTAGGTCCAGATATTTAATTATTTAATTAAATAATTGATTCCTCTAGAGACTTCTAGAAACTAGTTGGTTAGGGTTTGTTAGAGTCTAATTAATCTTAGCCATTGATTGAGATTAAATCATGGCCATTGGTTTTCCAATGAGAATAGTTTAAAAGAGGGTCATTGGGCATTTGGAGAACATACTGATAGACACAAGTTGGAGAAATATTTGTAGTGATAGCAAATAGTCTTGCAGTGATAGCAAGGGCGTAGTGATAGCGTTGGAGGCAGCAGTAGTGGAATTTTAGTAGGAGAAATTGAGAGAAGAATATCCGGTAAAGAATATTGTCAGAGCTTTGTCAGTAAGAGGCAAGTAGTTTTTTTTGTATCTCTTGATTTGGTAAAGATTAATATAATTCCTCATCTGCAATACTAGTTTTCCCTCTGGGGTTTTTCAAGGACAATTTGTCAAAAAATATTGTGTTTATTAGTTTGCATGTTTTCTTCTCTATTCCTGTGAGTTTTATTCGTGAAGTTGTAGTTGTATTATTTTTCAGTATTTGCTATGAATTAATTTTCGGCAGTCAAATAATCTTTATAGATAAGAGATTAATAATCAGTAACTGCAATAGATTTTTCATAGTAGGTAATGGAAAGTGACTTGGTGAGTTCTTTAGCATTGTCGCTGGCACTGGTCATGGCATTCATACGAGCAGTGAGCTCGCTAGCGAGAGACTCCTAGAGGGCACAAAGGATCTGGTTGTTAAGGTAGAGAGGCAACAGGGCATCCAAGATCTGCACTCGGACCAGAGGAGCTCTCTACACTACGCACCTATGCTTGCCCTTCCACTTCATGCCATATCAGTTGCGGGGGCTACAGTAAATGGATGAGATTGTTCGAACTGCCCAGAAGATTTATCGGAGTTTATTTTTTGGTTACAAATCCGACGTGAGACAATTCCATGGGAAAAGCCCACAATAAAGAGTCTATCGGCTAATTAATTAATAAGTTATTAATGAGTTAGTTTTGAACTAATTAAAAATTATATATTCTTCAAATAGTTTTTTTTTTAAAATGGACATGTTAAATACTCAGCTTTATAAATTGTAAAAATTATTTCTCTTGAACATAATTGACTAAGAAGTTTGGGGTGTTATAAGCAAATTTGTAGGGAAAGCAAGGTAAACTATTTTTTAAACAATTTTTTAGAATGATTTTTCATTTTTTGTTTTATCAAGTCATTTCATTAAATTTTTCTAAAATAAAATAAAAAATGTGGCTTATTTTTACATTTTTAGAATGATTTTTTAATGTATGTAATTGTTATTTTTTATTATAAAAATTAGACAAAAATCAATTAGCTATTTTATAGAGATTTAGATTAAACTATCAAAATAATAAAATAAAACTTAAATTAAAGCACATCCATAAATTAGCATATAAAGATAATCTATAGATTTGATTTTACATAATTAAAATAGGATTTTAAATTATTTGACATTGCCATTTTTATTTTATTTTTCAAATTTTATTCACTTTGAAACATAGATAAATACAAATAAGATTTAAATACAAATAAATAAAATTCATTTAGTTTATTAATTATTAATAAGTTGGTTTTGAATCAATTAAAAACTAGAATTTTATGCTCTTAAATATAATTCATTTTTTTAAAAGTGAACATGTTAAATACTTAACTTCAAAAATCCTAAATTTCATAAAATATTTCTAAAATAAATAAATAAATAAATAAATGTTACTTATTTTTACATTTTTTTAGAATGATTTTTTAATGTATGCAATTTTTTTTTAATTATTAAAGAAAAGCTCACAAAATCAATTAGTTATTTTATAGAGATTTGGATTCACACTATTAAAATAATAAAATAAATTTTAAAACAAAACATCCATAAATTAACATATAAAGATAATGATTTGATTTTACATAATTAAAATACAAATTTAAATTAAGTCTTAAACTATTTGTCACTTTTTTTATTTTCCAAATTTTATTAACTTCAAAACACACATAAATACAAATAAAAATTAAATTAAAATAACTAAAATTATTATAATTATTAATTAAATTATAATTCTAGTCTTATTATTAATAATTATTATAATATTAAAAGCATTATGATTATGACTAGGATTAGAATTAAGAATAAGGTAAATCTTAAGCTATTTAATATTGCCTCTTTTTAATTTTTCAAATTTTGTTAACTTCAAAACATACATAAATACAAATAAAAGTTAAATTAAAATAATTATAATTATTAATTAAATTATAATTCTAATCCTATTATTATTAATCATTATAATCTTAAAACCACTATAATTAAAATTAAGAATAAGTAGAAATTATGGTTAAATCATTAATAATATAATGTTCCATAATTTTATCCATCTAATATCTTTATTTTTAAATCTTATTCTCAATATTAATTTATAGATTTCTTTTAGTAATGTCACTCTATAATTCTAGGGTTAAGGTTGCGATCATAATTATGGACAATGTTACAACCATAATTAGGATTAGAGAAAGGTCTAGGATTAGAATGATGGTTTTAGAATTTATTGTTAGAATTAAAGTTAGGGTTAGGATTAGGGTTAAAATTAGGGTGTGAATTAGGGTTAGGATTAGATCATGCAAAAAAAAAAAATTAACAATACTAAAACACTATATTTAACAAAACTTACATTTATTTTTTTCCAAATCTAAAAAACAATAATTACAATACTATAAAAACAAGTACTAACCATTATGTAAGAGTTGTTTGATATAGAATTCACATTTAATAATTCACCATATTTTCCTTTCTTTTCTCAATTAACAACATAACTACATAGCAAAAATAAATAATATTTATTAATATTAATTAAAATTTAATATATAAATTTAAATATTTTAGAATAAACTAAATATGTTATTAAAAAATCCACCTAATTGATTTATTAAAGGTTTATTTTTGTTTAAATTTAATAAAGAATAACAAGTCAACTCAAAGTTACAAACATAAACACCCAATAATAGTCCTACAAACATGGCCATATATTTTTATAGGAAAGATTTTAGTTTTCATTTAACAGTTGCAATTCATCAGCGAGAAAGAAGGTACCTCCAGGGCAAACATGCAGTGCAGGCCTCCACGAAAAGCGCATTGCCAAAACCAGTCATAAAAACCCACTAAAACATTAAGTAAAAATATATCTTCAAAGACGCTTGTACAGGACATGCTGAAATCTGATCAACGAACATTTCATCAGTGCATGAGGCTGCTATGAAATCTACATTGTACAGCATATAGCATTGAAAGACATAAAAGCTTATAAACAAAAATACAACAAAAACGTTGAAGTGAAGTAATGCACTGAGATTGGACCCTAATCCTTGCATTTAAATAATCCTTTGGCAAAATGATAAGACGCCAACAAAGAAAATGCGATCATCTGACGGTGGGAATTGGGTTGTTGCTTTTCAATGCTATATGCTGTACAACGAAGATACGAATAGATACTCTACATCACACATCGCCTTTCTCTGGAGCCTCCCATGTGAATGACAAGAACGTGAGCGTTCATCATTCATGAGGTTGACGAGATTGTCAATTGGTAATTGCGTTCCGCCTACTTCAGAATTTGATTCTTCCTTGACACGCTATTGTCAATTAATACGGAATTGAATTTCCACCTGTTTTAAATTTTAGTGACAATGCCATCTGCAAATAAATTTTTGCAATCACTTCTTTTACCCTTGGTGTCCATTCAACTAAGTTGCTCACCCTGCCACTTGTGTTCGCATGTCCCATCAAGAGACTTACGTCCTTAGATGTCTCACATTCCTTGGACGCAATTTCTGTGGAACTTATGGCTAGCAAATTCAACCACGTCTCTTAATTTGGTCCGGCCGACTAATTGTGTAATGTCAATTGCAAACGTACAAAATACGCCTTCTGGAAAATCGTGTTTGACTATAAACCTCCCCTCTCCAATTAAATTTCTTTGTTGTTTTCCGTGCAATTTCGCT
>CM021101.1:74233432-74262694 GCA_007115665.2 Sequoiadendron giganteum | reverse complement strand
AAGATTTCTAATATCCTATAAAGCAATGCTAATTCCATTTCTATGTTGAAATCATTTCCACTTCCACTTCCACTTCCATCTAATCATGTTGACAAGAATCTTTTAACAATGACCATAAAAACTACAAGATTAACATTTTTATTGTTCTACTCTTAAGAGTATAGCGTGTTGATTAAAACATAGTATTGTTGTTTTCCTTTTCTTCAAGATTCAAACTCTTTTTTAAGTCATTATGCTAATAGACTTTGTGTCCTCATTAGACCAATAAACTCATAAATTTAGATCACTTATATTAACACAAAGAATAAAATTCTTCATTTATAACTTCGATCAACTTAAACCAACCTAAAAATTCATAAGATTTGTCAATTTAAAATTTTAAAAAACAAAACAAAACATTACATCGTACTTTCAATTCAAATCTATAGTGATGGTGACAAGAAAGCTACACGTAGCACTATTTTTCCCCCGAAAACGGAACATGTTCAACTAAGGCGTCTACTTTCACACTAACTAGCGTAGAGGAATCATAACAAATTCACATTGAGTTCAACCAGACGTGTGTGTTACGTTCCCTGACCCTTCAAACACTCACGGCTGTATACATCATTTCCTATTCGTACGTGCCTAATATCTTTTTTTATATTAGTACCTTTCTTATTATACGATAACTTAATTAATTAAGTAGTGAAAAACAATTATTTCATAATTAAACATTAATTTTTTAAATAATAAACAAGGATTAGAATTTTGTCTTATGTGTGGTTTTGGTACTTTTCAGTGAAGATTATCATTGTGTGCATGCTCTTAAATTATATATGATGTTGGAAAATTCTAACAAATAATTAATTGAATTGTTTTATGTTAGTTAAAATTATGTATGAAAATGAATTGCGTATTAGAAATATATTTATTTTATTTTTTGTAATCAATATTTGTAAAAATAGATAATGTAAAATGTTTTTGAGTCTTTGTTAAGCAAGGATCTTTTTGTTTTGTTATTTTTTTAGAATTTAATTTTAATGATTTTGAAACAAGGATTGAAGAAAACAAGTAATCAACAAGATGTCTTAATCTGTTTTGCTAAATAAAGATGTGACATAAATTGGCAATGCAACAAATGTTCTATACTCAACCAATAATGGTATGTGGTATTCTTCTTTTTGTCAAATCCCTAGGATTTGATTTAATGGTTTAGGAATAAGGATCCATGACAACAAGCAACTATACAAAGATGTCTTAATATGTTATTAAGTGAAGATGTGATATAAGTTCTAATGCAATGAATGTTTTATATTCAAACCATAATGTTAAGTGATGCTAATGTGGATCTTGATGTATACAATGGAATTAGGTTTTCCATTATATACAATATCCTAACACACAAATTTAACACATCTAACATTCAAAAATTGATTTATGCTCAAATTTGAATTTGAAATTTAAAGTTCTAGGGTTCTATCTACACCATAGAGATTAATTAGGTTTATTTATGCACTCAAATATTCGACTCAAACAAAATAATAGATAAATTGAAGATCAAAGATTGTCACTATTAATAGGTTAAGTTAAAGTTAATTGTCAACTTTTATATGTACAACATGCCACTTATACACTAATCATGATATTAGAGACACCATGATCAAAGTAAGCCCAATACAATTATAAAGTTCAAATATACACTTTTCATAATTGCAATTATATATACAAGTGAAGGTTAAAAAATAAAAAAATAAAAAATGTTCATTAAGGGAAAGGGAGTTGTCTGTGCTAACTTTGTAATCATGTAGCATTACTTGGAATTTTTTAGGACTCCTACTTTTCTAGAAATGTGAAATGGCCTCTTACACACACATATGTATGTATGTATATGTATTTATATATGTATGTGTATGTATATATGTATGTATATATGTATCTATATATATATGTAAATATATATATATACAAAAAATTAATGATTTAGCATAATGAACTTGTGAAAATTCAATTATATAGTTTTGATTTCAATTTTGATAAAATGTTAAAAAACATATGCATCTTAAATGATACACCATAACGTTAAGATGCATATGATTTAAATATATCATTCTGGATCACGGTCCAAAATGTTGATACAATACAAATCTAACACAAATTGATTCTAAAAATGACATACACATGTGAAAATCTAAATTTTTTTGATAAATAAGAATAAGATTATATTAATTATCAAAGAGTTACATAATTTTTTGTCATCCAGTTGTTCAAAATGCAAAGACTCTTGCCACAACCAAACCCCTACCATGCAGAAGACCAAAATGCAAAGACACTTTGCATGAGCCCATTCCCCTTACCCAAACCATACACACTAACATTGTCGAATAGAGAGAAACGAACATTCTAACTATACCCTTACATACTGTAGAGATTTAAGGTACCCGACCAACTCGACTTAAACAAGATATTACAGTATATATTAACAACGGTATATAATGGTAATGTCGAATTAACCCACTATGACAAACATTTCACAGGAAACCACTAGTAGCATGGGTGAAAGCCATGAACTCCGGGACCCAATTGAAATTCTATGCAGAATGATTTGTAACGTCTTTTTTAGATAATTAGCCCCAACGGCGGCCATTTGTCTATGCTCAATTAAAGCCACGCATTTGAGATCAAAAGAAAAGGATAGTATTTTACTACCTCCCCGGAACCTGAAGCAAAGCCATATCGGGCAGACAAGGAACATCGACCCCAAGAGTAGCCGCATAAATAATCTCCCTCAGACCCACCAGCAAGTCTACCTTGAAGAGTCTTCGTACAATTGCCTCAACCTCGGCCTTTGGCATTCGAATGTCCAACAAAACAACCAAGAATCTGGAAGTAATATTGGTATCAACACGATACAACTCACCATCTACTAGAATGCCTTTGCCTAAAATAATCTTCACCACAGCTAGGGTGAGAAAGTCATCGTTGAGGAGAATTCGTTTGAGCCTTTGATCTGCGACCACCTAGAGGAAAGCCATTTATCTCACTATGCTCTCCAGTCGGATCAAAGTGTTCGCACCAATACTCACCAGGGTTGCAGATGACATTCTGCCTATGAATTTTGAGCACTCTGCCATTAATAACAACTACTGTGACTACCTTTTGATGAAACCCTTGGAAAATATAAGCTACTGCTAAACTATTGATCGTTCCCTCGTGATTGAACTTGTTGTCATGAGTGTACCTGAGACTTAACCTTTCATTATTCAACTTGAACATGTTTGTGTGTGCCGAGTTGATATGCCAAACTGTTAATCATATTATCCTTCCTACTCACTCTTGAGATGTCCAAAGAGTAATGTCAATACGCATGTGACAAGTGTTAATTTAATATTGTAGCTCGAACAGTTGTTTCTCCAATTCCAAGAATTAGTATTTAATTCTTGAGACTTCTAGATAGAAGTTAGTTAGGTCCACATATTTAATTATTTAATTAAATAATTGATTCCTCTAGAGACTTCTAGAAACCAGTTAGTTAGGGTTTGTTGGAGTCTAATTAATCTTAGCCATTGATTGAGATTAAATCATGGCCATTGGTTTTCCAATGAGAATAGTTTAAAAGGGGATCATTGGGCATTTGGAGAACATACTGATAGACACAAGTGGGAAATATATTTGCAGTAAGATAAAATAGTCTTGCAGTGATAGCAAGGATGCAGTGGAATTTCAACAGGAGAAATTGAGAGAAGAATATCCGGTGAAGAATATTGTCGAAGCTTTGTCAGGAAGAGGCAAGCAGTTTCTTTTTTATCTCTTGATTTGCTGAATATTAATATAATTCCTCATTTGCAGTACTGGAATTCCCTCCGAGGTTTTTCCAGGGACAATTTGTCCAAAAATATTGTGTTTATTAGTTTGCATGTTTTCTTCTCTATTCTTATGAGTTTTATTTGTGAAGTTGCAGTTGTATTATTTTTCATTATTTGTTGTGAATTAATTTTTGGCAGTCAAATAATCTTTATAGATAGGAGATTAATAATCAGTAACTGCAATAGATTTTTCACATGGTATCAGAGCAGATCTAAGGGTAGAAAGAGCTTAGTGTAGACACATGAAGAAAAGAAAAATAGAGGGTTTATAAAACCCAGTTCTACCTCTTTAGTATTATTACTTTTGTTATTACTATTTTTCTATTTTAGATGGCCTCAACAGGTTTAAGAGATCAAGACAGATTGGATGGAGCCTCAAATTTTGGTGTCTGGAAAGCAAAAAATTCTTTATTGTTGGAAGAGAATGGTATCAAGGAATATGTTACCAGTTTTGTAGCTGTACCTACAGATCCAACATAGCTCTTAGCATATAAGAAGGAAGATGCCAAGGCAAGGAGGTTGATTCTTGATGGTGTTAAGGATCATATTGTTCCACATATCGCAAAATTGGATACAACGAAGATGATGTGGGACACCATTTTGAATCTATTCCAGAATGCTACTACTAACAAGAAGCTGATTCTTAGAGAAAAGTTGAGGAATACCAGGATGAACAAGGGAGAAGACGTTACAAGTTACCTCACTAGACTTAGACTTGTCAAGGATGAGTTGGCAGTTGTTGGAGATAAACCATATGATGACAAGCTAGTATGGATAGCCCTAAATGGGTTTACTAAGCAGTGGGATGTCTTTGTTCAAGTTATTAATAGATGAGACACCTTACCGAGTTGGGATCGACTATGGAGTGACTTCACTCAGCAGGAGCTTAGACTAAGCCTTGTTAGTGGTGCCAGCAGTAAGAGTCAGAAAAGTGAGGCAGAACAAAAAAATGTTGCCCTAGTAGGATAAGGTAAAGCAAAGAAGGGGTCTAGCAAAGGATCAAATCCTAAAGGTGAGAAGAAGAAGGACTTATCTAAAGTCAAGTGCTATGGTTGTCACGATTTTGGCCACTATGTCAGCAATTGCCCACAAAAGAAGAAAGGCAAGAAGCAGATGATAGCTTCAACAAGTGCAGATGAGCTCTCTAGCATAATGGAAGATGAGTTTGCACTCATAGCTTGTATGGTTAGCTCAACCTCATAGGGTGTTTGGTATATAGACAGTGGGGCGTCATTTCATATGATAGTAGTTAGAGAATACTTCTCCAGTTATAAGGAGGAGGACATCAAAATCCAGATTTCTATGGAGAACATGTCCAAACTAAATCCAGTTGGAAAATGGACTATTCTATTTCAGAGGGAGAATGGCAAGCCGATTCCCATTCATAATGTGTTGCATGTGCCAGGCTAGGGTATGAATCTTATTTCCATATCTATCCTTCAGGATAAAGGCTACAATGTACTCTTTAGAGGGGCAAATGTGTTAATCAGCACAAGGATTGGAAATCACCCATAGCTATTGGAGTTAGGAGTGGTCGACTTTACAGGTTGTAGTTTGATACTCATAAGGCACTGATGAGCAGCGGTAATTCTAGGGATCAAGGAGAGCTATGGCATAGGAGGATGGGCCATATACATCATGGAGCACTTAAATTGCTTCGTGAGACAGTGACAGGTGTTCCAGAGGTGAGCACAAAGCATGATGATGTATGTAAGGGATGTGCATTGGGAAAGTTTGTGAAAGCAACTTTTCCAAGGAGTGAGCATCAAGCAGAAGCTCCAAGGATTGAGTAATCAGATCAGGGACATTGAAGCTCGAGTATAGTGACTAGTACAAGCACAGGCTCAGGTGCTGAGAGTTCACAGAGTATGGAGCAACAAATGCAACAAATCCAAGAGATGCATCAAGAACACATGGGGGTTGATATTTCATCCTCTACAGTTGGTAGCAGTAACCAACAGGATACTCAAGAGTTTGTGGGAGCTCCTAGGATGAGTAGTAGGTAGTGGAGACAACCAGCCAGTTATAATGACTATATGGCTTTAGTTAGTCAGTTGGTAGATAGTGAGTCTTCCAGTTATCAGGAGTCCGCACAACAACAAGTGTGGTGAGATGCAATGGTTGAGGAATATACCTCAATAGTGCAGAACGATGTGTGGGAGGTTGTGCCTAGACCGACAAATAGGGTAGTTGTTGGATCACGTTGGATCTATAAGATCAAGCATGGTGCAAATGGTAGCATCGAAAAATACAAGGCAAGGTTTGTGGCCAAGGGTTCCTCTCAGAAGGAGGGAATAGACTATGAGGAGACATTCGCTCGAGTGGCCAAGTATACTTCTATATGAGCTATGATCTCTCTTGCAGCATAGATGGGATGGTAGATCCATCAAATGGATGTCAAGACAACGTTTCTTAATGGTGAATTGAAAGAGGAGGTATACATAGAACAACCAGAGGGCTTTTTAGCACACAACAGTGAAACCCACGTGTGCAGATTGAAGAGAGCTTTGTACAGAATCAAGCAGGCTCCTAGGGCGTGGTATGAGCGTATTGATGAATACTTGTAGGGATTGGGCTTTGTGAAGAGTGAGGCGGATGCTAATCTCTACTACTTAGTAGTTGGGGGTGAGATTCTCATTCTTGTTCTATATGTGGACGACTTATTTTTAACAGGTTCACTGGGGCTCATAGAGGAGTGCAAGAGGGACCTTGCAGTAGAGTTCAAGATGAAGGATTTGGGGCTTATGCACTACTTTCTAGGCATGGAGGTATGGCAGACAGATGGTGAGATTTTCCTTGGTCGAGGGAAATACTACATTGAAATCTTGAGGAGGTTCGAGATGGAGGATTGTAGAGCCATGTCTACTCCTATGATCATGAATTGGAAGAAGGTAGACTCATCCAGGGAGAAGGATGTAGAACCCACCTTATATAGATAGTTGATTGGGTCTCTCATGTATTTGGTCAACACTAGACTAGATATATCCTTTGCAGTAAATTCTCTTAGTCAGTTCATGGTTGAGCCGAAGAGAGTGTATTAGACAACAACAAAGCATGTGTTGTGATATTTGTGTGGTACAATCGATTATGGGATCAAATATAATCGAGGTGATGGTATCAAGTTTATAGGCTATACTAACGTAGATTGGGTAGGCAGTAGAATGGACAGGAAAAGCACTTTAGGGTGTTGCTTTAGCTTGGGATCAGGAGTTGTCTCTTGGTATAGTAGGAAGCAGAAGTCCATGGCTCTGAGTTCTACAGAGGCATAATACATAGCAGCTAGCATGGCGACATGTGAGGCGATATGGCTTCAAAAGTTGCTGGTAGCCTTGTTAGGTCAGAGGGTTGAGACTACGGTGATACACTGCGACAATTAGAGTTGCATCGAGTTGTCTGAGAATCCGGTGTTTCATGATAGGTCTAAGCATATAGACATCAGGTATCATTTCATTAGGGATTGTGTACAACAAGGGATTATTGAACTACAGTATATACCTACAGATCAGCAGGTAGCAGACATTATGACAAAGGCATTGGGGAAGGCAAAATTCATCTTCTTCAGAGATATGTTGGGTGGTATGCATAACACCTTCCTCGTTAAGAGGGAGTGTTAATTTAATATTATAGCTCAGATAGTTGTTTCTCCAATTCCAAGAATTAGTATTTAATTCTTGAGACTTCTAGATAGAAGTTAGTTAGGTCCAGATATTTAATTATTTAATTAAATAATTGATTCCTCTAGAGACTTCTAGAAACTAGTTAGTTAGGGTTTGTTGGAGTCTAATTAATCTTATCCACTGATTGAGATTAAATCATGGCCATTGGTTTTCCAATGAGAATAGTTTAAAAGGGGGTCATTGGGCATTTGGAGAACATACTGATAGACACAAGTGGGAAATATATTTGCAGTGATAGCAAATAGTCTTGTAGTGATAGCAAGGGCGCAATGATAGCGTTGGAGGTAGCAACAGTAGAATTTCAACAGGAGAAATTGAGAGAAGAATATCCGGTGAAGAATATTGTCGAAGCTTTGTCAGTAAGAGGCAAGTAGTTTCTTTTGTATCTTTTGATTTGCTGAAGATTAATATAATTCCTCATTTGCAGTACTAGTTTTCCCTCTGGGGTTTTTCCAGGGACAATTTATTCAAAAATATTGTGTTTATTATTTTGTATGTTTTCTTCTCTATTCCTATGAGTTTTATTCTTGAAGTTGCAGTTGTATTATTTTTCAGTATTTGCTGTGAATTAATTTTTGGCAGTCAAATAATCTTTATAGATAGGAGATTAATAATCAGTAACTGCAATAGATTTTTCACAAAAAGGCCATGATGCAGATTAACAGGACCCATAAATTATTTTCTCAAATTAACGGGATCCACAGGGAGACACCTAATAGCTGATTGACTCCCACGTATGCTTCGGTAATATGCTCCACATTGCCTATTATTCCCTTGTTCTCATCGCCATTTAGTATTTGGGTGGAAGGCTCCAGATATCTTTTGTTCTATTGTTTGTTAATTATGAATAGATTGAAGTAGAAACTATAGGGAGACTTATGGGGGGCGTTTATGAGGTTGAACCCATGACTACTCTGAATCTCCAAATTTATACAAATTTTTCCAGAATCTCCATTGCTACGTATACCTCATTCATGATTTTTTAATTTCAAAGGTTGTGGGCATTTCTCGTTAAGTCACCATTTTTTTAATACAAGCAGGGGAGGCTCAGATTTTCCATCCAACTTTGCAATCTAAGGTTTCCCCACAGGATTCATAAGACTTATTTTTCTAGAAAGAGAGTGCTGGAAGGAGGCCCCCTTTGTTGTCTACAATAAGGCTTAAAAATGATGTAATTACAGAGAATGTTCCTACTATTGGGAATAGACCTTCAAATTTGCATGGAGTCGATCAGTAAAAGTAAATGGATAGAGATTGAAAGTGAAACTAAATTAAGTTTGATCAATCTAGGAATGCCATACATTGGCTCTCTCAAATCCATTTATGCCCAAATGATAATCTTGAATTGTTTGTACTATCTCGTCTAGTGTTCATGACAAAGGGTCCATGGTGGACCATCGGCTCATTGAGTAGTTGCCCTCCAATTACTACAAACCTCCAGGGTTTGTTATCAATATTATTATTCCACACACTCACCCCATCACCACTGCTCAATAGAAGTGTATGATGAGCAACCACAGGCGGTAAATTGGGAGCACCAAAGATTGCCTCACCTTCCAACACATACACAAATGCATTCCAAGTCTCTGGAATAGGTTGGTGAAGCACAACTTCTCCCTCCAGCCTAAAATCCAAATACATTGTAGGAGTCCTCGTATACACATGAGATTGGATGCCCAAAGCTTCTCCTGCTATAATAGTCGTATGCACTCCATCTTTGTCAACTTTAGGTATGTCTCTCCCTTGAAGTTCTTGATAGAAAAGAGTGAAGTACTATAACTATGTTGGGTAGTCGAGATTCGAAACCTATAGATCACCAGCCTTGATGGTACCCTTATGTCCTACAAAAGTCCTCATGGGTGAAGGCTCCCTGTATTTAAAAAGCCAAAATACATATTCCTTTAAAAAACTTATACTTTCAAGCAGATATACAGTACCTCAGTAATTTACAATAGGCTAGAATATAGAACAACATTAAGCCCCCTTGTTGGAGATTGAACTGATGAGTAAAATAATTAACAAGAGCTTTGAATTCCCCTGATTATATTAAAGATCAAAAACATGGAATTGAGTCCCTGCTCCAGAAGAACAAAGTGAAGAATAAAATCAATTAAGCGCGTTGGCGCTAACAATAATTTCCAAGATTTCGCTGGTAGTCTTGGCCTGCCTAGCTCTGTTGTAGGTGTTAATTTAATATTGTAGCTTGGACAGTTGTTTCTCCTATTCCAATAATTAGTATTTAATTATTGAGACTTCTAGATAGAAGTTAGTTAGGTCCAGATATTTAATTATTTAATTAAATAATTGATTCCTCTAGAGACTTCTAGAAACTAGTTAGTTAGGGTTTGTTAAAGTCTGATTAATCTTAGCCATTGATTGAGATTAAATCATGGCCATTGGTTTTCCAATGAGAATAGTTTAAAAGGGGGTCATTGGGCATTTGGAGAACATACTGATAGACACAAGTTGGAGAAATATTTACAGTGATAGCAAATAGTCTTGCAGTGATAGCAAGGGCGCAGTGATAGCGTTGGAGGCAGCAGCAGTGGAATTTCAGTAGGAGAAATTGAGAGAAGAATACCCGGTAAAGAATATTGTCGGAGCTTTGTCAGTAAGAGGCAAGCAGTTTCTTTTGTATCTCTTGATTTGTTGAAGATTAGTATAATTCCTCATTTGCAGTATTGGTTTTCCCTCCGGGGTTTTTTCCAGGGACAATTTGTCCAAAAATATTGTGTTTATTAGTTTGCATGTTTTCTTCTCTATTCCTGTGAGTTTTATTCGTGAAGTTGCACTTGTATTATTTTTTAGTATTTACTGTGAATTAATTTTCGGCAACTCAAATAATCTTTATAGATAAGAGATTAATAATTAGTAACTGCAATAGATTTTTCACATGGTATCAGAGCAGATCTAAGGGCAGAAAGAGCTCAGTGCAGGCACAGGAAGAAAAGAAAAATAGAGGGTTTATAAAACCCAGTTCTACCTCTTCAGTATTATTATTTTTGTTATTGCTATTTTTTGTTTGAGATGGCCTCAACAGGTATAAGAGATCAGGACAGATTGGATGGAGCCTCAAATTTTGGTATCTGGAAAGCCAAAATTTCTTTATTGCTGGAAGAGAATGGTATCAAGGAATATGTTACCAGTGTTGTAGCTGTACTTATAGATCCAACACAACTCTTAGCATATAAGAAGGAAGATGCCAAGGCAAGGAGGTTGATTCTTGATGGTGTTAAGGATCATATTGTTCCACATATCGTAGAGTTGGATACAACGAAGAAGATGTGAGACGCCATTTTGAATCTGTACCAGAATGCTACCACTAACAAGAAGCTGATTCTTAGAGAAAAGTTGAGGAATATCAGGATGAGCAAGGGAGAGGACGTTACAAGTTACCTCACCAGACTTAGACTTGTCAAGGATGAGTTGGCAGCTATTGGAGATAAACTAGATGATGACGAGCTAGTACTGATAGCCCTAAATGGGTTTACTAAGCAGTGGGATGTCTTTGTTCAAGTTATTAATGGACTAGACACCTTACTGAGTTGGGATCGATTATTGAGTGACTTCACTCAGGAGGAGCTTAAACTAAGCCTTGTCAGTGGTGCCAGTAGTAAGAGTCAAAAAAGTGAGGCAGAACAGGAAAACATTGCCCTAGCAGGAAAAGGTAAAGCAAAGAAGGGGTCTAGCAAAGGATCAAATCCTAAAGGCGAGAAGAAGAAGGACTTGTCTAAAGTCAAGTGCTACGACTGTCACGAGTTTGGCCACTATGTCAGCAATTTCCCACAAAAGAAGAAAGGCAAGAAGCAGACGACAGCTTCAACAAGTGCAGATGAGCTCTCTAGCAGAATGGAAGATGAGTTTGCACTCATAGCTTGTATGGTTAGCTCAACCTCACAGGGTGTTTGGTATATAGATAGTGGGGTGTCATTTCATATGACAGGAGTTAGAGAACACTTCTCCAGTTATAAGGAGGAGGACATCAAAATCCAAATTTCTATGGGGAACATGTCCAAACTAAATCCAATTAGAAAAGGGACTGTTCTATTTCAAAGGGAGAATAGCAAGCCGATTCCCATTCATGATGTGTTGCATGTGCCAGGCCTGGGTATGAATCTTATTTCCATATCTGTCCTTCACAATAAAGGCTACAATGTACTATTTAGAGGGGAAAATGTGTTAATCAAGCACAAGGATTGGAAATCACCCATAGCTATTGGAGTTAGGAGCGACCGAATTTACAGGTTGCAGTTTGATACTCATAAGGCACTAATGAGCAGCAGTAATTCTAGAGATCAAGGAGAGCTATGACATAGGAGGATGGTCCATATACATCATGGAGCACTTAAATTGCTTCGTGAGACAGTGACATGTGTTCCAGAGGTGAGCACAGAGCATGATGATGTATGTAAGGGATGTGTGTTGGGGAGGTTTGTGAAAACAACTTTTCCAAGGAGTGAGCATCAAGCAGAAGCTCCAAGGATTGAGCAATCAGATTAGGGATACCGAAGCTCAAGTACAGTGACTAGTACAAGCATAGGCTCAGGTGCCGAGAGTTCGTAGACTATGGAGCAACAGAAGCAAAAAATCCAAGAGATGCATCAGGAACACATGGGGGTTGATATTTCATCCTCTATAGTTGGTAGCAATAACCAACAGGATACTCAAGAGTTTGTGGGAGCTCCTAGGACGAGTAGTAGGTAGTGGAGACAACCAGCTAGGTATAATGACTATATGGATTTAGTTAGTCAGTTGGTAGATAGTGAGCCTTCTAGTTATCAGGAGGCCACACAAAAACAAGTGTGGCGAGATGCAATTGTTGAAGAATATACCTCAATAGTTCAGAACGATGTGTGGGAGGTTGTGCCTAGACCGACATATAGGGTAGTGGTTGGATCTCGCTAGATCTATAAGATCAAACACGGTGCAGATGGTAGCATTGAGAAATACAAGGTAAGGGTTGTGGCCAAGGGTTTCTCTTAGAAGGAGGGAATAGACTATGAGGAGACGTTCACTCCAGTGGCCAAGTATACTTCTATATGAGCTATGATCTCTCTTGTAGCACAGATGGGATGGAAAATCCATCAAATGGATGTCAAGACAATGTTTCTTAATGGTGAATTGAAAGAGGAAGTATACATAGAACAACCAGAGGGATTTGTAGCACACAGTAGTGAAACCCAAGTGTGCAACTTGAAGAGAGCTTTGCACGAACTCAAGCAGGCTCCCAAGGCATGGTATGAGTGCATTGATGAATACTTGCAGGGATTGAGCTTTGTGAAGAGTGAGGCGGATGCTAATCTCTACTACTTGGTAGTTGGGGATGAGATTCTCATTCTTGTTCTATATGTGGATGACTTGTTTTTAACAGGTTCACTGGGGCTCATAGTGCAGTGCAAGAGGGACCTTGTAGCAGAGTTCGAGATGAAGGATTTGGGGCTTATGCACTACTTTCTAGGCATGGAGGTATGGCAGACAGATGGTGAGATTTCCCTTGGTCAAAGGAAATACTACATTGAAATCTTGAGGAGGTTCAAGATGGAGGATTGCAGAGCCATGTCTACTCCAATGATCATGAATTGGAAGAAGGTAGACTCATCCAGGGAGAAGGATGTAGACCCCACCTTATACATATAGTTGATTGGGTCTCTCATGTATTTGGTCAACACTAGACTAGATATATCCTTTGCAGTAAATTCTCTTAGTCAGTTCATGGTTGAGCTGAAGAGAGTGCATTGGATAGCAACAAAACATGTGTTGCAGTATTTGAGTGGTACAATCGAGTATGGGATCAAATATACTCGAGGTGATGGTATCAAGTTTATAGGCTATACTGACGCAGATTGGGCAGGCAATACAATGGACAGGAAAAGCACTTTAGGGTGTTGCTTTAGCTTGGGTTCAGGAGTTGTCTCTTGGTACAACAGGAAGCAGAAGTACGTGGCCCTGAGTTTTGCAGAGGCAGAATACATAGCAGCTAGCATGGAAACATGTGAGGTGATATGGCTTCAAAAGTTGCTGGTAGCCTTGTTAGGTCAGAGGGTTGAGACTACAGTGATGCACCGCGGCAATCAGAGTTGCATCAAGTTGTCTAAGAATCTGGTGTTTCATGATAAGTCTAAGCATATAGACATTACGTATCATTTCATCAAAGATTTGTACAGTGGGAGATTATTCAACTACAATATATACCTACAAATCAGCAGGTAGCAGACATTATGACAAAGGCATTGGGGAAGGCAAAATTCATCTTCTTTAGAGATATGTTGGGTGTTATGCAGAACACCTTCCTCGCTAAGAGGGAGTGTTAATTTAATATTGTAGTTCGGACAATTGTTTCTCCAATTCCAAGAATTAGTATTTAATTCTTGAGACTTCTAGATAGAATTTAGTTAGGTCCAGATATTTAATTATTTAATTAAATAATTGATTCCTCTAGAGACTTCTAGAAACTAGTTGGTTAGGGTTTGTTAGAGTCTAATTAATCTTAGCCATTGATTGAGATTAAATCATGGCCATTGGTTTTCCAATGAGAATAGTTTAAAAGAGGGTCATTGGGCATTTGGAGAACATACTGATAGACACAAGTTGGAGAAATATTTGTAGTGATAGCAAATAGTCTTGCAGTGATAGCAAGGGCGTAGTGATAGCGTTGGAGGCAGCAGTAGTGGAATTTTAGTAGGAGAAATTGAGAGAAGAATATCCGGTAAAGAATATTGTCAGAGCTTTGTCAGTAAGAGGCAAGTAGTTTTTTTTGTATCTCTTGATTTGGTAAAGATTAATATAATTCCTCATCTGCAATACTAGTTTTCCCTCTGGGGTTTTTCAAGGACAATTTGTCAAAAAATATTGTGTTTATTAGTTTGCATGTTTTCTTCTCTATTCCTGTGAGTTTTATTCGTGAAGTTGTAGTTGTATTATTTTTCAGTATTTGCTATGAATTAATTTTCGGCAGTCAAATAATCTTTATAGATAAGAGATTAATAATCAGTAACTGCAATAGATTTTTCATAGTAGGTAATGGAAAGTGACTTGGTGAGTTCTTTAGCATTGTCGCTGGCACTGGTCATGGCATTCATACGAGCAGTGAGCTCGCTAGCGAGAGACTCCTAGAGGGCACAAAGGATCTGGTTGTTAAGGTAGAGAGGCAACAGGGCATCCAAGATCTGCACTCGGACCAGAGGAGCTCTCTACACTACGCACCTATGCTTGCCCTTCCACTTCATGCCATATCAGTTGCGGGGGCTACAGTAAATGGATGAGATTGTTCGAACTGCCCAGAAGATTTATCGGAGTTTATTTTTTGGTTACAAATCCGACGTGAGACAATTCCATGGGAAAAGCCCACAATAAAGAGTCTATCGGCTAATTAATTAATAAGTTATTAATGAGTTAGTTTTGAACTAATTAAAAATTATATATTCTTCAAATAGTTTTTTTTTTAAAATGGACATGTTAAATACTCAGCTTTATAAATTGTAAAAATTATTTCTCTTGAACATAATTGACTAAGAAGTTTGGGGTGTTATAAGCAAATTTGTAGGGAAAGCAAGGTAAACTATTTTTTAAACAATTTTTTAGAATGATTTTTCATTTTTTGTTTTATCAAGTCATTTCATTAAATTTTTCTAAAATAAAATAAAAAATGTGGCTTATTTTTACATTTTTAGAATGATTTTTTAATGTATGTAATTGTTATTTTTTATTATAAAAATTAGACAAAAATCAATTAGCTATTTTATAGAGATTTAGATTAAACTATCAAAATAATAAAATAAAACTTAAATTAAAGCACATCCATAAATTAGCATATAAAGATAATCTATAGATTTGATTTTACATAATTAAAATAGGATTTTAAATTATTTGACATTGCCATTTTTATTTTATTTTTCAAATTTTATTCACTTTGAAACATAGATAAATACAAATAAGATTTAAATACAAATAAATAAAATTCATTTAGTTTATTAATTATTAATAAGTTGGTTTTGAATCAATTAAAAACTAGAATTTTATGCTCTTAAATATAATTCATTTTTTTAAAAGTGAACATGTTAAATACTTAACTTCAAAAATCCTAAATTTCATAAAATATTTCTAAAATAAATAAATAAATAAATAAATGTTACTTATTTTTACATTTTTTTAGAATGATTTTTTAATGTATGCAATTTTTTTTTAATTATTAAAGAAAAGCTCACAAAATCAATTAGTTATTTTATAGAGATTTGGATTCACACTATTAAAATAATAAAATAAATTTTAAAACAAAACATCCATAAATTAACATATAAAGATAATGATTTGATTTTACATAATTAAAATACAAATTTAAATTAAGTCTTAAACTATTTGTCACTTTTTTTATTTTCCAAATTTTATTAACTTCAAAACACACATAAATACAAATAAAAATTAAATTAAAATAACTAAAATTATTATAATTATTAATTAAATTATAATTCTAGTCTTATTATTAATAATTATTATAATATTAAAAGCATTATGATTATGACTAGGATTAGAATTAAGAATAAGGTAAATCTTAAGCTATTTAATATTGCCTCTTTTTAATTTTTCAAATTTTGTTAACTTCAAAACATACATAAATACAAATAAAAGTTAAATTAAAATAATTATAATTATTAATTAAATTATAATTCTAATC
Organism: Sequoiadendron giganteum; assembly: GCA_007115665.2. NCBI lineage: Eukaryota > Viridiplantae > Streptophyta > Pinopsida > Cupressales > Cupressaceae > Sequoiadendron > Sequoiadendron giganteum. The sequence goes on along the minus strand of CM021101.1, from coordinate 74,246,501 downwards.
CTATTATTATTAATCATTATAATCTTAAAACCACTATAATTAAAATTAAGAATAAGTAGAAATTATGGTTAAATCATTAATAATATAATGTTCCATAATTTTATCCATCTAATATCTTTATTTTTAAATCTTATTCTCAATATTAATTTATAGATTTCTTTTAGTAATGTCACTCTATAATTCTAGGGTTAAGGTTGCGATCATAATTATGGACAATGTTACAACCATAATTAGGATTAGAGAAAGGTCTAGGATTAGAATGATGGTTTTAGAATTTATTGTTAGAATTAAAGTTAGGGTTAGGATTAGGGTTAAAATTAGGGTGTGAATTAGGGTTAGGATTAGATCATGCAAAAAAAAAAAATTAACAATACTAAAACACTATATTTAACAAAACTTACATTTATTTTTTTCCAAATCTAAAAAACAATAATTACAATACTATAAAAACAAGTACTAACCATTATGTAAGAGTTGTTTGATATAGAATTCACATTTAATAATTCACCATATTTTCCTTTCTTTTCTCAATTAACAACATAACTACATAGCAAAAATAAATAATATTTATTAATATTAATTAAAATTTAATATATAAATTTAAATATTTTAGAATAAACTAAATATGTTATTAAAAAATCCACCTAATTGATTTATTAAAGGTTTATTTTTGTTTAAATTTAATAAAGAATAACAAGTCAACTCAAAGTTACAAACATAAACACCCAATAATAGTCCTACAAACATGGCCATATATTTTTATAGGAAAGATTTTAGTTTTCATTTAACAGTTGCAATTCATCAGCGAGAAAGAAGGTACCTCCAGGGCAAACATGCAGTGCAGGCCTCCACGAAAAGCGCATTGCCAAAACCAGTCATAAAAACCCACTAAAACATTAAGTAAAAATATATCTTCAAAGACGCTTGTACAGGACATGCTGAAATCTGATCAACGAACATTTCATCAGTGCATGAGGCTGCTATGAAATCTACATTGTACAGCATATAGCATTGAAAGACATAAAAGCTTATAAACAAAAATACAACAAAAACGTTGAAGTGAAGTAATGCACTGAGATTGGACCCTAATCCTTGCATTTAAATAATCCTTTGGCAAAATGATAAGACGCCAACAAAGAAAATGCGATCATCTGACGGTGGGAATTGGGTTGTTGCTTTTCAATGCTATATGCTGTACAACGAAGATACGAATAGATACTCTACATCACACATCGCCTTTCTCTGGAGCCTCCCATGTGAATGACAAGAACGTGAGCGTTCATCATTCATGAGGTTGACGAGATTGTCAATTGGTAATTGCGTTCCGCCTACTTCAGAATTTGATTCTTCCTTGACACGCTATTGTCAATTAATACGGAATTGAATTTCCACCTGTTTTAAATTTTAGTGACAATGCCATCTGCAAATAAATTTTTGCAATCACTTCTTTTACCCTTGGTGTCCATTCAACTAAGTTGCTCACCCTGCCACTTGTGTTCGCATGTCCCATCAAGAGACTTACGTCCTTAGATGTCTCACATTCCTTGGACGCAATTTCTGTGGAACTTATGGCTAGCAAATTCAACCACGTCTCTTAATTTGGTCCGGCCGACTAATTGTGTAATGTCAATTGCAAACGTACAAAATACGCCTTCTGGAAAATCGTGTTTGACTATAAACCTCCCCTCTCCAATTAAATTTCTTTGTTGTTTTCCGTGCAATTTCGCTTAATCTAGGCACCAAATGACACTGCCGAATCTTTAAAAGCAGTTCTGCTCGTGGGTAAGTCCCCTTATTAAGTGTTTCTTCTGTGCACCAAGAGCAAATAAGAATCATCTCTGAGTTGATCTATATTTACGATTGATATCTAGGAAAGAATGGAGCCAAAACTATATGCAGCTGCTACGTCTGGTGACGTTAAAATGCTTAGAAAGTTGCAGAATAACGCACTTAACGTTCTCCAAGCGGTAACACCCACAAGGAATACAGCGCTCCATTTGGCAGCATATCATGGTCATGTAGAAGTTGTGAAAATGTTGCTTCAAGTGATGAACCGTGATATAGAGGCCGGTAACCAAGCCAGCGGTGAATTCCTAACGGCTAAAAATGATCAAGGTAACACCGCCTTTCACGAAGCTGCAATTGGAGGACAATACCAAGTAATCGAGGTTTTACTGGAACATGATTGTGATCTAGTAAATATGATCAATGGCGCCGGCGAGACTGCGTTGTTCATAGCTGCAGACGAAGGTCATGAGAAAATCCTTATCAAACTTTTGCCTCTCACATCTTCACAATATGACAGGAGGACTTCGGATGGCCAAACGCTTGTCCAATGTGCTGTGTATAACAAACACAAAGGTATCCTCAAAACATCTCTTATTTTTAATTTTTATAGTCCTAGAAACACTAAGTATCTCCTTGATAATGGATACTTTTCTAACTGTGCAGGAGTTCTTAAGAAACTCATAGCTGCTAAGCCAGACCTCCTCCAACAAACTGATAATTTAGGCAGAACACCCCTACATAATGCTGCCTATCTTAATAAAATATCTCAGATTGCCAAAATTCTCATAGAAAAAGACAAGTCTTTGTGTTATAAAGTGGACATAAACCATCAATCAGCACTTCATATAGCTGTGAAAGAAGGGAACTTGGATTTAGTCACTGAGATATTAAAATATGCCAAAGACTGCATAGAAATTGTAGATAATGATGGAAGATATGCTCTACACTTGGCGATTGAGAATGCGGCACATCTTTTTGATAGAATTTCAAGGCGTATAAAAACCTTGGTGCTGTTGGTGATATCAAAGAGACTGATCAATAGAGTTGACAATCAAGGCAAAACAGCATTAGATATAGCTATGGACAACATGGGCAATGATGAACGTCTTTTCAATGGGGTAAGCAATTCATTTATTCTCTCTTCATTTAGTTATTGGTGATAAAAGAAAAGGTTTTTAAGAGTTAAGCGTTTCATTTAATTTCATCTATGAGAACCTAGGTATTGTTCAAAGCCATTGCCAACTAAAACTTACAAAATGCAACATTCGAATTGTGAAAGGTGGAAACAATCAAAATTAAGAGCAACAATTTGAAATATCTCTAGGTTATGCTCACAAAACGATTTCAATGTCGGTCTATATATTAGATCCATATATATTAATGCTCCCAACTAGATATCATGTATATTAGGCTACAAATAAGAAAAATATATGTAATGAGTACTTTTAATAATAATAATCACAAAGTTGCAAGTTGATTTTATTGTCTCTAAACGTGAGAGAGAGAGATAGGATGCAATAGGGTTATACAAATTCCACTTGTATAGAAAGTGGTGCAAAAATGCTCCACCCAAAGTGTTATCCATATGAAGGCATATTAGGTATTGACATACAGTCTAATGATCACAACCTATCAATAGATTTTGATGGGTATTTGAAGAAGTACCTATAAATTTATCTATTATCTCCACATAGGAGCGTTGGTGACAAAATAGGCTCCCTTAATTTTCTCATAGCCATGGGATGCAAGGGATTAGAGGAGAGAAAAAGCTAGTACATGAAATGTAAATGTAAGTGTGTGAATCTTGTAATATAAATATGGTTCTAGGAAAATTCACCGTCAGCAATTCACGGTCAAAAAATTCACCGCCAACAATTCACCACAAGAAAATTCATTGCCATGACAAATTAACTGCAAGGAAAATTCACCACTAGCAATTCACCACCGTGGAAAATTCATGGCATTAACATTTTTAATATATATTTCCAAGACTTTCAACATGGCATTAACATTTTTAATATATATTTCCAAGACTTTCAATTTTTTTTTTGCAAAAGAATAATTTTATAAATAGAGACTCCATTATTCTTTTGCAAATTTTTTTTAAAAATATATATTAAAAAATTTAATGCGATTAATTTTCCATGGTGGTGAATTGTTGGTGGCGAATTTTCCTTGAGGTGAATTTTCCAATGGTGAATTGTTGGTGGTGAATTTTCCTGATGCCTATAAATATATCATATGAAAACAAAAATTTCATGAATGATAAGTGCTATATGCACTTGGGATGAAGAATATGAAGGTATACAACTTTACCACCAATATATGAAAATGAGAAAAGTAGGGTGACCTTGATGGCTAGACACACCTGTTTAAGTACATATAACACTAGAAAAGGCATGCACCTCTAATGTGGCTCTAAGTAGATGACCACACAATGAAAAAGTGAAGACATGTGGTCTATTGTACAAATATAACTCTAAGTACATGATAGATTAGGTTTTGTGATGTTAAATTAATAGTTTAGGAAAGGCAATGGTTCCCCTAATGTTACTCTTAGTACATGATGTGTCATGGAAGCACACAATAGATAGATCAGGCCAAATTCTTGCAATGCAATAATATGATTGAAAGTACATGATAAATCATGTGATCACAACTTTGTAAGATGAGGATTAAAGAATGTTATGAACATACTTGATAAAAAATGATGTATAGCCACCTAAATGATAAGGTGAAGATGGCCTTGAGTAGCTAGATAGATGGTGTGTGAGGATCATGAATATGTAATCATTAACTAATAAGAATTTAAGGTGCATATAGATAGGATATGATCATCAATATGCATGTAAGTTCATTTTGTGTTATTAAATTATGTTGTATGGTTGTAATTGATACAAATTATGTTAAAATTGACACACCTATGATAAATATTGCAAGATGTATAGATAAGTATCATGAGTTAGTTCAATTATAAGGTGTAAATATGGGAGGCATTAATAGGATTATGATAAAAATATTTGATCTCAAAAATGATATGGGGAATGTGTGATCCCCCCTAGGCAATGTAATAAGATGCTTCATGATAGGCCAATGATAGCACAATAAAGAATGGAACAACAAAGATAAACCTAATCAAATAAGACAAATCTTAGAATAATCATAGGTAAATGAAGACACAAATAGAATGGGGAGAGAAAGGTGCCTCTAATGTGATTATATGGCAATTAAATCACAATATGGAAACATAAGATGTAAAGAATGAGCATATCAACATAAGACCAAACTAAATATAAGGTAATGACATGATAAGGTTCATTGGTTTCAAAATAGCATAAGCATCATAAAACATGATCAAATAATGGTAATCGATATGAGCATGTGATAAACATTAGAATGCATCTATACAATAAAACTAGAAGTAGATAGGAAAGCTAAGAATAAGAAAATGAGTATTAATCACGATGATGCATAATATAGAGTAATAAAAATAAGGAAATGATTTACTTAAGTGGTAAACATAAGAAAACAATAAGTTAGATAAAGACATAGCAATAAGAAATGAAGATCTTAAAGTTATGGTGTGAACTATAATCTATAGGTTGGATTTGAAAACTAAATTCAAGACCATTCAACCCTTTGGATGCTTCCACATGAGATATCCTAGGTAAAAGAAAATCAAGCATGGCACTCAAAATTAAGGAATTAAAATAGGTTGTGATGGGTACCCCAAATGGCCCACTTCATATTCACAAGGACATGTTTCATCATATAATATTTTTTATTCCATCAAACCAAGTATTCTTTATATTTCTTACTTATGGTTGTTCTACACAACTACTCATTTAGAATTTAATCCATCTCATATTTAGGCCCCTTCAAGAGTTAGTGTCTCTAATTTTCTTCTTGTGACTTGATTATATACCATTTTCTTCACCTTTAGCCTCAAGATGCTCTTAAATAGATCAACCATGTTGAACATTATTGACATGTTCAAATAATTGGGTAATTTAATAACGAGGAAATCCATAAAATATGTGGCACCATATCTAAATAGTTCTCTAAAAGCAATCATGCCAATGAACATGTAGTATATGAAATTGAAGTAGTACTCACCCAAATATAACCACTTTACCAATACCTTCTACTATCCTGCAACATAGTTCTAAAAGTATTCATTTACCCATTTTTTAACAATATATGTCTATCCATCTATCTACGGATGGTAACATAAGATGTAAAGAATGAGCATATCAACATAAGACCAAACTAAATATAAGGTAATGACACAATAAGGTTCATTGGTGTCAAGATAGCATAAGCATCATAAAATATGATCAAATAATGGTAATCGATATGAGCATGTGATAAACATTAGAATGCATCTATACAATAAAACTAGAAGTAGATAAGAAAGATAAGAATAAGAAAATGAGTATTAATCATGATGATGCATAATATAAAGTAATAAAAATAAGGAAACAATTTACTTAAGTGGTATACATAAGAAAACAATAAGTTACATAAAGACATAACAATAAGAAAGGAAGATCTTAAAGTTATGGTGTGAACTATAATCTATAGGTTGGATTTGAAAACTAAATTCAAGACCATTCAACCCTTTGGATGCTTCCACATGAGATATCCTAGGTAAAACAAAATCAAGCATCGCACTCACAATTAAGGAATTAAAATAGGTTGCGATGGGTACCCCAAATGGCCCACTTCATATTCACAAGGACATGTTTCATCATATAATCCTTTTTTATTCCATCAAACCAAGTATTCTTTATATTTATTAGTTATGGTTGTTCTACACAAATACTCATTTAGAACTTAATCCATCTCATATTTAGGCCTCTTCAAGAGTTAGTGTCTCTAATTTTCTTCTTGTGACTTGATTATATATCATTTTCTTCACCTTTAGCCTCAAGATGCTCTTAAATAGATCAACCATGTTGAACATTATTGAAATGTTCAAATAATTGGGTAATTTAATAATGAGGAAATCTATAAAATATGTGGCACCATATCTATATAGTGCTCTAAAAGGAGTCATGCCAATGAACATGTAGTATATGAAATTGAAGTAGTACTCACCCCAATATAACCACTTTACCAATACCTTCTACTATCCAACAAAATAGTTCTAAAAGTATCCATTTACCTATATTTTAACAATATATGTCTATCCATCTATCTATGGATGGTAACTAGCACTTATAGTCAACTTAGTACCTATTAATTTGAAATTTTCTTACCAAAACATATAGAGAAGTACCTAGGGTTGTCCTAATCACTAATGATTTTCTTGAGTAATCCATGGAGTTTGAAGACCTCCCTAAATTTAAACAGCTTAAACTTAAAGGATATAGCATGGATGTAGCCATATTTAGTAAACCTATCTACCATAACAAAAAATGAAACCATTTCCAAGTATCCATGAGAGACCTATGATAGAATTCATTGATATATTTTCCCATTTTTCTATAGAATAGGTAGGGGATGCAACAAACCTACTATAAAGGTATGCTCTAAATTATTGTATTGACACATCAAATACTCCATATAACATGTCTCAAGACATCATCTTTGAGTATCTTCAAGGTAAATCTCTCCCTAAGTTGCTTGTAAGTATTAAAGTAGCTAGGGCTTCTTTTTAGAGGCATGCAATGAAATACTCTTAATGTATTCTCTTTCATTTTAGATTTAGGAACTAGATAAACCTTGTCCTTGTACATAATGAGATTATCCACTATCTTATACCTAACATCCTATACCTTCCCCTTCTCAACATCATAATAAAATATATTCTAAGAGTACTCTACCAAGAGTTGAACCCTCTAATTTGGTAAATATTGTCATTGAGCATAAATTTGGCTCCTTGGGTAGGGAATCTCAAACTATGCTCTATTTTCTCTTCTCATTCAAATCATAGGCTTATAGTTTTCTAACCCGTTTTCACTATCTCTCATTTAATTCTCTTTATCTAAGGAAGCATTTAAAACTATGATGGTATGTCATTACCACAAATTTACTTCCTACTAGACATTGCTAGAATTTTTCCAAAGCATACATGATGGATACAATCTTCTTATTATAAATAAAGAAACATTTCTCTATTCTCTTGAGCTTCCTACTTTCAAAAGTTATAGGATATTTATTATGCATTTTGATATCTCCATTTCCATCACCAAAAGAATCACATTCTAACAAAAAGGGTTGAGTAATCATATCAATGGTAATACTAAATAAAAGACCCTTTATGGGTAAAATTTCTTGAGGGTGTTTCCAATTGTGAAAAACATTAATAAACCTCATGTAATAAATGCTCTACCCACGTAATACCCTAATATGTGTTTGTGTCTTCGGTAGTGGCCAATCTAGGATAGCTATAATTTTCTTCTAGTCCACTTTAACTTTGACATTGATCTCATATGCCCCAAATAAAAAAACTTTATCATCCCAAACTCACATTTAGATACCTTGGAAAAAAGTGTGTGTACCTCTATAATCCCTAAGACCTCATTAATTTTCTATAGGTGATCCTGTTGAACACCTAAAATATTGAGGTGGGGTAAATTAGTATTCACTAAAACCATTTAAGCATTTAAATATTCATTCCACATAGCATATTTAATTTGCAGTAAGAAAGGAAAGCATAAAATAAACCATCAAAGAACACAACAAATGAACACCAGATTTATACATGGAAAACCCAAAGAGGGAAAAACCACAATTAGAATTAGCTCACAATATATTATAGCCGATTACAACATATTACAAAAATGCTCACTACAGGTGGACTCGCTGTCCTAGTGGACTCATTGCCCATAGAATGAAGAAAATATTGAAAAGAGAGGGGTGACACATAGCCAAGGTTTGAACTGTTACAATTTCATCTATAATATACATAAATTATAGCTCCATTGAAGCTCAATATATAGTATTTACACACTTCATGTCAATCTACTCTAACGATTTACTCTACTTTGCATTCACATCATACTCACACTCTAATTATTAGGAATTCACATACATAACATAATCATAACTCTACAAATCTAAAATGAACTTATAATTTTATATCCATCACATCCACAAACACCTTCAACATCAATTAGGTTAGCCTAATTAGATGTAATATGTAAAACATAAATTATCGGCCCAAAAACAAATCCACACGCTTCGTGCCTTAATTCAAAAATTGTAATACATCAAATAAGTTGGAGTGGACGTAAAATAGATCCCTTAAAATGTATCAACACTTCCCAAAAATTTGCAACACTCCAAATACATTAGGACGATACTGCTAGAGACCCAACATCAAAATTCACCAAGTAAACAACCACAAACCGACATGTGGACCTCCAAACTTCATGCGACTTGTAACAGGTGCATCTGACACTTGTAAACACCTCCACAAATCTACAAGATAAAATATTATTCCATGGTGAAGTGTGGAACTACCAAAACATACATTCTGCATTGGCAAACATTGTCACTGGTAAACCTGATACACTGTTGCCCATAACTTATGTACCAGAGGTAAAAGAGACATTAAACTTTGGATTCAGAATCCTCTAACATCCAAAAAAAATTGTATTAGAACCATAGAGAAAAAATCTTCAAGCTAGATCAATTCAGACCAAAAACTAGATGTCTTGTACACTAAAAATTACATTTTGACACAACCAATTCGTTAACTCAACTATCTATATTAGATAAAAAAATTATTGCATATGTGCACTAGATTAACATCTTAATGCATGCTCATGCTTCACCAATCGGTTTGCACATTGATCTTCATACCAAACTACAATTTTGACATCAATTACAACACCACATACACACATTGTACATCCCATGCTCATGTTTCCAACAACTATATCAGTGATAAAATCCACAAACTTTCAACAATCTCCCCCTTTGTCATTGATGGAAATATGCATCAATTAATCTTACCCTTTGAAATCAAGGGAAGCGGGCACAAAACATATACCCATATACTCCCCCTGACTGATATATACATGTATACAAGGGTAAGTGCACCAAGATGGTTCCCAAAAAGGGGACTTAAGTGGACAACTTTTTTCTGAAATCAGGAAATATTGACCTTGGATGTGAAATTGAGGATACTTAGACTCAAAATTTTGAGATGGAACAAAAAGAAGGATTCAAGTGCTCCAAGTCTACTTTCTAAACTACTAATTTATTTTGAAAATGATTGAAATTAAGGGGTTCAAATGAGGGATGTACACAAATTGGTGTTGTTTTTGTCAGAAAAACATAACATACCAACTCTTGTACGACCCTCATACGGTGAAATTTGTTTTAGTATTTTTAAAATCGCAACGGTCAAAATTTAGCTAACAATATGTAGTTGATGCACAATTTTTCTAATAATTGTTTTAATGAATATTTGAATTTTTACTAATTTGCGAAGTGGACATATCCTAAAAATAGAATTTTGGCCGTGCTACCCCTACAAATTTTGGAAACTAATTGATTTGTTTTTTTTTTAATTTTTTAACTTTGTAGAATGGAGTCTAGTTTCTAAAAAAGTAATTTATTTGAAAAATTGATGAACGGTTAATTTATAACGAAAAAAATACCAAACACTTCTTTTTGGCAAAAAAAAGACATATAGATAAAATAAATTATGGATGAAAGACTTAACATTTTCAAAAAGTGAAAAAAATTACATCGTTGGATAGCTAAGAGATAACCTAACATTACCCATGTGCTCGATTTTTTCGATATTGAACCATGTGCAATCCTGACGATGAGCACGAACTCGATTATGAGAAATATGGTGGATTTTTTAAAAACACGTCTCTGGTCGTTGGGAATGCCCTCCAAGCCTTTGGGTTGGAATTCCAAGGCAATACCAAGCTTAAAATTCGGTAATTCTTAAAGCAAGATATAACGTGAGCGTGCTATAACGAGAGCGCATTATAACGCGCTCGCGTTATATCTCACTTTTGACATAGTTTTTGCTTCTGCGGCGAACATGTCTACTAGCACATAACGCGAGTGCGTTATAACGCACTCGCGTTATGTCTTACTTTATGTTAAATGCTAATATATTATTGTATGCTGATTTATTTTTATGTACATGTATGTATGTATGCTTGTATGGATGTAAGATTATATGTGGGTATGTGCAGGATCATCATGGAAAAAATAGGCCCTTAAGTGGCAATAAAAAGACAAAAAATCAGAGTTAGACAACTTGACGTAAAAAACTAAATAAGTTATCTATATTATTTCAAAAAATGTAAAAATAATTTGTAGAAAATTGAATGTAGTTTCTAAACTACTAGACCTTTATTTATTTTTTGAAAATCTATTTGGTGAAAATTTGAAATTTCAATGTAGTTGTATTTAAATTTCAAGGTAAAAATAAGAAGTAGGTGTCTATCTGACCACCCTAAACACAATAAAATGATAATATTTTTTTATAACATTTTAGATATAAGTAGAGGACACATGTCCCGATGTGATGCATATTTTTTTATAATTTTTTTCCAAGTAAATAATTAATTATGATTTTTTTATTACAACTTTTAAAAAATATAAAATTTTGTCTGTCTAACCACCTTAACTTGGTCAAAAATTCATGAAATTCAATTTTATTTTTTTTAATCCTAGAGTATGCAAAGCATAGAATGTGACGCATGTTTTGGATTAAAAAAATGTGATACCATTTGAAAGTTATAGATGTTTTTCAATCAACCTATCAATCAGGACTTTATTCGTAATTCTAATAGAAAATGAATAATAATTATTTATTAAATTCAAAGTAAATCATAATTTTTATTGGTGGAAAGTTGAGAATCTCCTCTAAAAACCCTTTCCGTTTCATCAATTTTGGGTAAAAAAAATGTTGTCAGCCACATGGGTCATCATATGGCTTACATATCGCCACTTTTTGGCCCATCATGATCCTGCACATACCCATGTACAAATGTATTATGCTTGTATGTATGCATTTATGTATGTCTTTAGACGAAGGGAGAATTTAGAGAGAGTCTAGAGAGATAGAGAGGGGGTCGAAGTGAGAGTTTAAGAGAGAGGGAGTGGGAGAGAAGGGGTTGGATTGAGGGGGACTTAGCTAGGCAGGGTGGGAGGGATAGAGGGAGGGAGAGAGAGAGAGGGGGGGTCAAAGAGAGAATTGATGGAGAGGGAGAGAGAGTGGGAGAGAGAGAATTGAGGGAGAGGGAGAGAGAGAGAGACAAAGAGAAAGAGAGGGTTATGTAGGTAGGGTGTGAAAGGGAGAGACTTGAGAGTGTGAGAGGGAGAGACTTGAGAGTGTGAGGGGGGTGAGAGGGAGAGACTTGAGAGATAGGTAGTGAGAGGGAGTGTGAGAGAGAGGGAGTGAGAGAGGGTGGTAGGGATTGATTGAACGAGAGGTATGCAGAAAGAGGGAGATGGTACATAGAGACAATTAGAGAGGGTGGGAGAGGGAAGGAGGGAGAGGTGAGATGTATAGATAGAGAGAAAAGTGATAGGGGTTGAGGGTATAGGGTTGAGGGATTAGGATGGAGGACCTATAGGGTTGATGGTTTCTAGGGTATTAGGGTTTAAGGTTTGAGGGTTGATGGAATAGGTTTGATGGTAGAGGGTATTTGGTTGAGGGTATAGGGTAGAAGGTTTAAGGTTTAAGCATTTAGGGTTGAAGGGTTTGGGGTTAAGGGTTTAGGGTTGAAGGGTTTACTTGGTTGAGGGTAGAGGGTTTAGGGTATAGTTTTGAGGGTATATGGTTGAAGGATTAGGTTCAGGGTCCAATGTAAGGGGTAGAGGGTTTAGGGTTTAAGGATTGAGGGTTGAGGGATTAAGGGTTGAGGGTTGAGAATTGAGGGTTGAGTGTTTAATGTATAGGGTAAAGGGTAGAGGGTTTAAGGGTTGAGGGTTGAAGATTGAGGGTTTAAGGTATAGGGTCGAGGGATTAGGGTTGAGAGTCCAATATATAGGGTAGAGGTTATAGTGGTTGAGAGATTAAGAGTCGAGGGATTGGGGTTTAGGGTAGAGAGTATTGGGTTGATGGTAGAGGTTGGAGGGTATAGGGTAGAGAGTAAAGGGTTTAACAGTTTAGGGTTTAAAGGGTTAGGGTTGAGGGTCGAGGGTTTAGGGTTGAGCGTTTAAGGGTTTAAGAGTTTAGGGTTTAAGGGTCAAGAGGGTTGACGGATTAGGGTAGAGAGTTTACTAAGTGGGTTTGAGGGTTGGGGGATTAGGGTTGAGGGTAGAGGGTATAGGATTGGCGGTAAAGGGTAGAGGG
>CM021101.1:74139307-74231684 GCA_007115665.2 Sequoiadendron giganteum | reverse complement strand
GAATTAAGAGGGTATAGGGGTTGAGGGATTAGGGTTTAAGGGTTGAGGGATTAAGAGGGTATAGGGGTTAAGGGACAAGGGATTAGGGTTTAAGGGTTGAGGGATTAAGAGGGTATAGGAGTTGAGGGATTAGGGTTTAAGGGTTGAGAATTGAGGGTTGAGGGATTAAGAGGGTATAGGGGTTGAGGGATTAGGGTTTAAGGGTTGAGGGATTAGGGTTTAATTATTGAGGGATTAAGAGTGTATAGGGGTTGAGGGATTAGGGTTTAAGGGTTGAGGGATTAAGAGGGTATAGGGGTAGAGGGATTAGGATTTAAGGGTTGAGGGTTTAGGGTTTATGGTTTAGGTTTCTATCTCCCACTGCCCACTTCTCCCCTTCTCCCACTCTCTCCCACTCCCCCCCTCTCTCCCTCCCTCTCTATCTCCCACTCTCCCCTCTGTCCCTCCCACTCTATCTTCCACTCTCTCCCTCTCTCTTTCTCGCACTCTCCCCTTCTCCCTCCCTCTCTATCTTCCACTCTCCTACTCTCTCCCTCCCACTCTCTCAAAAACTCCTATACTCTCAAAACTACACTAAGAAAACCAAATTTCACATAACGCGCTCACATTATAACGCGAGCGCGTTTTGTAGTCCACTAAAACGGTAAAAAAATCTATATACCTGTGATTTGAAGGCCCACAGTCTGCATATTCCCCTAGTTCTGCGCGTGCTCCGAAAAAAATAATCTTTTTGATGATGTTGTGAAGTGTACAAGAATCTTTTTCACATTCCATCACCTTTTCTATGATCATTTTACCACCTTTGCATGAAATAGTAGAGTTTCCACGTTGAAAGACATATAATATCAATTGAAGTTTGAATTCCATTGAAAATTGATATACAATTGAAGTGTGGAAGGGAATAAGCTTTTGAACAAGTCAAATTGTTGTGGAGTTTGAAGAAAGAAGAAGCCAAGGCTACATAATTGGGTTGAACTCCTCCATTTGAAAGTCTGGTTTTTAAGGTATGTGAAGTCTTTACAAATTTTCTTTCATTCTATTATGGCTTTCTTTCATTTTTGTTTGTCATTATAACCTTAGCTTGTCAATGCACATTTTAAATTACCAAATTATATACACAATTATTTACATTTGCCAATTACCATTTTACACTTGTTAATTATAGAAATTCAGAACTATTCACCAAAATTCATCCTTTAAGACAACTCCAAGCCTCTCCCATTCCTCTGAAGGGTCCAAACACCTTCCAATACCTCTGCACAAAATGATATAGTACAAAGGAAGAAATCAACACCTTTCTTGACACACTTATTCAACTATATGTCCCTTCACAAAACATTTGATTCGTATACTCAAATTAGCATTAAGAGTTCCCAATTCCTCAAGGACCTTCAAAACACCTTGAAAATCTTGAAAATAACTGATTAAAATCAACTAGGTTCCTCAAAACATCAGCCAATGATTATGTCATTCACAAGTTGTCTTAAATCTTCCATAATGGCACCATTGTTTACAAACACAAACTATAATTCTTAAGGCGCAACCAAACCATTATTTGCTTAATAAATCTTTGTTTGAGTTACTACAACAAGAATGAAACCTTTTAGAAGTTTTCCCTTACACAAAAACTTAGTTCCTTTGTTCACTATCCACATTACTAGTAGCCAAGCATCTACAAACTGTCACATGTATCTCCCAAACCATGCACACACTTCAAACTGTGATACTCAAATTTTATGCAGAGTTAGAGGACCCAAAACTATTGAAGATGTCAACTTGCCTTCAAGAGCCATCTAAGAAGATTAAAAAGGCGTAATGGACCAATCCCAACACTCCTCCAAGCTGGAAAACAAACAAAAACATTATTTCCCAAATTTCACCCTTGGAATCTAGTTATTGTACAAAACCAATTTTGGGCCCTTAACTCCAAAACTTTCGAAAACACCAGGAAAATAAAAGAATGATTGTAGCACCAATTTCAGAGTTGCAAGACATACCTTAACCCATCACATGAATCCTTTGGGACAACATTAAGAAAACTGACCTTTTTCACTATTTTAGGCCTCCAAGTAGGTCAATTTTACAAAGGAACTACCCTTAGATCTTCACACCAGACTTCTAAACCCAAAAATAGTGTTTAATTAGGTCTCAAAACAAGATAATTTCTAGGTCTAAGGACCTTACCCGCTCAACTAGGCTTCCAATACAAAACCCCCCATTTTTCAATGCAAAGAGGGAGGTTTTATAGAAAATCCTATACCCGGGCCTTCCCAGACCATTCCAAAGCATCAAACATCTTCAAAATACTATGCACAAGGTCAAAAGTTCATTACATAGACCACTCCTTCAACAATTGATGGGGAGTCTTATCTTTCAAGAGCAATATTGCTCTTCCCAAGACCTATTCTCTGGTCTTCCTAGGGTATTCCTCTCTACCCTACTCAAGGATCCCTCCTAAACCCCTCTCACCTCATAAGACTCTCCACCAATTTCAAATATTTCACCATTGCTCTCAATTCACCACTAAGCTTCCCTGGGCTCCACACTGACCCAAAGTGTCCTAACCACTCGAGGGGCTAGGAAAGGGTATTCTCACTATCCCCTTGTTGATTTGACTCCTCACTGATCCATATCATAGGATTCTTTTACCTTGTACCCATCGCTTTCTTGAAAAACCCAATTTTAGGCCTTATAGCCTTTTGCCCAATTAAGCCTCCTAGAACCCGTTTTCTTGGCTTTTCTCAAAAACAGTCTTAACAACCCCCAAATATTTTTTTATATTCTTTCTAGTGGTACCCTAGGCTTCAATATTTACCAGGTGTTTAGTCCCTTTGGCATCCGTACATAGGACTGTCCTCATACCCCCTATTTTCAAGGGCTTCTAGGGTTCTAGCCCCTTTTTCCAACTTTGAGGGCTTCAATGACCTCCTCAACTCTCCTCCTTGCACACACATGTCTAGAATACATGTTTTCACACTCTCTTGCTCTGCAACTCATGTGACCAAGTGGATAGTTCCAACACGTCTGAATAGGTATGTTTACGCTAGGCATGGTCCTCTTTCGCACCGAAACACATGGAATTGCTCCAAGCTATGTTCCACCGGATCAATCCCTTAAGGGTCCAAAGTGAAAAAATAGATGAAAATTTCAGCATGCTATTACTTGGAGTGGTTTTCTCGTGGCGGCAGATTTTCACTTAATGGAAAAGGTGTCAAATTCAAGCAGTGCAAAGTTGCAAAGTGGTGCAACTTTCACTCTGCAACTCGTGTGACCAAGCGGACTGTTCCAACACATCCGAATAGGTATTTTTACACTAGGCATGGTCCTCTTTCGTACCGAAAGACGTAGAATCACTCTGAGCTATGTTCCACCGGATCGATCCCTTAAGCGTCCAAAGTGCAAAATGGCTGCAAACTTTAGCATGCTAGTACTCGGATACCGTGACACTTAGAAACTTTTTGTTTAATCCTATAGAAAGGAATTGGGCCCCTCTAAAAAAACCTCTCTCGGTTTCGTCTATCTTGGAGTGGTTTTCTCATGGCAACGGATTTTCACTTGATGGAAAAGGTGTCAAATTCAAGCTGTGCAAAGTTGCAAAGTGGTGCAACTTTCGCTCTGCAACTCGTGTGACCAAGCCGACTGTTCGAACACATCCAAATAGGTATTTTTATGCTAGGAATAGTCCTCTTTTGTACTGAAACACGTGGAATCGCTCCGAGCTATGCTCCACCAGATCGATCCCTTAAGGGTCTAAAGTGCAAAATAGCTACAAACTTCAACATGCTATTACTTGGATACCGTAACACTTAGAAACTTCTCGTTTGATCCTAAAGAAAGGTGTTGGACCCCTCTAGAAAAACCTCTCTTGATTTTGGCTATCTTAGAGTGGTTTTCTCATGGCGGCATATTTTCACTTGATGGAAAAGGTGTCAAATTCAAGCAGTGCAAAGTTGCAAAGTGGTGCAACTTTCGCTCTGCAACTCGTGTGACCAAGCGGAATGTTCCTACACATCTAAATAGGTATGTTTACGCTAGGCATGGTCCTCTTTCACATTGAAACATGTGGAATCGCTCCGAGCTATGTTCCACCGGATCGATCCCTTAAGGGTCCAAAGTGCAAAATAGCTGCAAACTTCAGCATGATATTACTTGGATACCGTGACACTTAGAAACTTCTCGTCTGATCCTACAAAAAGACGTTGGACCCCTCTAGAAAAAAATCTCAATTTTGGCTATCTTGGAGTGGTTTTCTCATGGCGGCATATTTTCAGTTGATGGAAAACGTGTCAAATTCAAGCTGTCCAAAGTTGCAAAGTGGTGCAACTTTCGCTCTGCAACTCATGTGACCAAGCGGACTGTTCCAACACATCCAAATAGGTATGTTTATGCTAGGCATGGTCCTCTTTCACATTGAAACACATGGAATCGCTCTGAGCTATGTTCCACTGGATCAATCCCTTAAGGGTCCAAAGTGCAAAATGGCTGAAAACTTAAGCATGCTATTACTCAGATGCCGTGATGCTTAGAAACTTCTTGTCTGATCCTATAGGATCGTGTTGAGACTATCTACACAAATCTCTCTTATTTTTGGCTATCTCGGAGTGGTTTTTCTGTGGTGGCGGATTTTCACTTGATGGAAAAAACATCAAATGCAAGCAGTGCAAAGTTGCAGAGTGGTGCAACTTTCATTCTGCAACTTGTGTGACCAAGCAGAATGTTCCAACACGTCCAAATAGGTATGTTTACGCTAGGAATGGTCCTCTTTTGCACTGAAACATGTGGAATCGCTTCGAGCTATGTTCCATCGAATCGATCCCTTAGGTTGGAGGAGTCTTAAGTTGCAAATTTGTAAGTTGCTTAAATCAACAAATTTGAAATGATATTGAATGGACCACTTAGCACTCATTGCATCTAAGTGATGCTCATAGAGGTGAGGTACTAGGCCTTCCCGGGAGGTCACCCATTCTAGTATACTCCAGCTCAAGTGCTTAACCATGAAGTTTTTTCCCCAAGAAGGCATAGTGGAAAAGGCAGAATCCACTATAATTTTGATGAGTGGAAAGGAATTCCTAAGAGACATGAAGGAGGAAGAAGGAGTTGTCTATGAAATCATGTTGAAGCCAAAGGAGGAGGAGTCACCTAGTCGGCTACCTATGACAACAAAGGTGAAGCAACTGTTGGATCAGTTCAGGGATATCATTTGTGAAGGCACACCAGCTACACTACCACGTAAGAGGGCAATTAGTCATCAAATTGAGTTTGTACTAGGAGCAACATTGCCTAACAAGGCTGCATACAAAATGACACCGGAGCAGAACAAGGAGATAACAAGGCAAGTTCAAGAACTTTTGGACCAAGGGTTGATCAAGAAAAGCATAAGCCCATGTGCTGTTCTAGTGGTGTTGGCACCTAAGAAGGGAGATAAGTGGAGAATGTGTACTGATTCTCGAGCCATAAATAGGATAACCATTAGATATAGGTTTCCTATTCCTAGGATAAAAGACTTAATGGACTGTTTAGGGGGTGCTAAGTACTACTCCAAGATTGATTTGAAAAGTGGCTACTATCAAAATTAGGATGAAAGAGGGAGATGAATGGAAGTCAACTTTTAAAACCACAAAGGGGTTATATGAGTGGTTAGTAATGCCATTTGGGCTTACAAATGCACCTATCACTTTTATGAGGGTAATGAATGAGGTCTTGAAGGAATTTATAGGAGTCTTTGTGGTAGTCTACTTAGATGTTATCCTCATCTTCAGCTAAACAAAAGAAGAATATATGAAGCACCTAGAACTTGTGTTGAAGAAACTTCAAGAGGAGAACCTCACCATAAATCTTGATAAATAGGGTACTTGGTAACTTGTTGGGGTGTCTAACTAAGGAGTATGGACAAGGATGGGAACAAGCCATTTCATAGGCAGAATTTTCCTATAATGATAGCACAAGTAGGTCTACTGGTAAGAGCCCATTTGAAATTGTATATGGGTTACATCCAAGGGGTGTACTTGAGCTAAGAGAACTAAAAGGTTATGAAGGAATCATTGGACATGCTAATGATTTTGCTCAGTCAATGAGAGAGGTTCATGAGCAGGTAAAGAAGACATTAATGGAGGCCAACCAGAAGTTGAAGGCTAAAAGAGATGAAGGGAAGAGAGATCTACAATTTGAAATAGGTGATTTGGTGATGGTATACTTGAACAAGGTAAGACTATAGAAAGGCATACCAAGTAAGCTGTAGATGAAAAGGATAGGGCCATGTAAAGTGTTGGCTAAGGATGGATCCAATGCATACAAGGTGGAGTTAGCCAAGGAGATGCCCATTTCGCCTATCTTCAATGTGAAGGACTTGGTGAAGTATAAAGGACCAGAGATGGATGAGGAATAGTATAGTGCTGAGGTGAGTAAGGATGTGGATGAACTCAAGGTACCTGATCAAATCAGACCACAAGTGGACAAGATTCTAGACTTAAGGGTGAAGAAGAAGACTAGGCACAAAACATACATGGAGCACCTAGTGAAGTGGAGACATGAACCAGAGTCAGAGGCTACTTGGATAGCAGAAAGTGACTTTAAGAAGCATGGAATTAGTGAGGAGCTCTTGACACCATAGGTTCCTTAACTTCTTTGTTGCAGGGGGGAGAATGGTGCAGGAGCACCTTAAGGTCTTTTGGAGAGATCTTTGCAATTTTGGCTTGTAGGTGGTTCTAGCCAACAACCAAGGGAATAAGGAATATGATGTAAAGTCCCAAGAGTTTTTTTGATGAGTGAATTGGAAATAGGTTTTTAGGGGCTTGCGGTTTGGGTAAGTCTTGGACACTGTGAGCATTTTGAGCAATGTTGCCTTGGCTATTTGTCCAAAAAGTTGGAAAATGGCATTAATGATGCTCTAAGCCAGACCCAAGGGTCCTAGCACATGGGAGAAAGGTATATAAGGTTAGAAAAACCCTAATAACTAGGTTGGAGGATTTTTTTCATGAATTGAGACTTGGAGAGTACATTTTTGTGATTGGAAGAGAGCAAGTTTTCATTGAATTTTTGTGTTTGAGCCTTCATCCAGTCAAGAATGGATTGAAAGGACTTATCTGATGCTTTGAGTCTTCCATTTTTGTCATTTACTTACCTTGTGTAGCATTAGATTAGTCATCTAGACCGACTGGTTATCTTTTTGCAAGTTTTTGGTGTTCTTGGTCTCATTGCTGGTTCAGGCCAGTTTTGTGAATAATGCGTCCCACTTGACTTCACGTGGCTTTCCTCTCATGGAAACTTGGAATCAAGTTGGGGAATGCGTAAATAGTGTACATATAGGTTTTGGGGTCTTGTTTTGTAGGGAAGGTGATGAAATCATCAAGCACTAGGCGAGTGCAAGTGCATTCTGGCTAGTAGCTTGGAGAGGACAACATCAAGGAGAGTTACTAAATGGATTGTTTTGTGCCAATCAAGAGTATTGGAGCATAGGAACATGTATCTCAGTCATGTGTGTGCCAGGAGGAGAGATGAGGAGGTCGTTGAAGCCCTCAAAGAAGGAAAAAGAGCTAAAAACCCTAGGAACCCTTGAAAATAGGGGGTTTGAGGAAAATCATATGTATGGACACTTGTAGGACCTAAGGCTTGGTAAATATTGGAGCCTTGATGGTAAAAACAAAGAATCTATAAAATTTTTTGGGGTTGTTAAGACTATTTGTGAGAAAAGTCAAGAAAATGGGTTCTAGGAGGCCAAATTGGGGCAGAAGGCTACAAGGCCTAAAATTGAGTTTTTTGAGAAAGCGATGAGTAAAAGGTGAAAGAATCCAATAAGATGGATCAGTGAGGAGAAAAATCAACAAAGGGACAACTAGGATACCCTTCCCTAGCCCTGGAGTGGTTAGGACACTTTGGGTCAGTGTGGAGCCCAAGGAAGCTTAGTGGTGGATTGGGAGTGATGGAGAAGAATTTGAAATTAGTGGAGAGTCTTATGTGGTGAGAGGGGTTTAGGAGTGATCCCTGAGTAGGGTAGAGAGGAATAACCTAGGAAGACCAGAGAATAGGTCTTGGGAAGAGCAAGAGTGCTCTTGAGGGATAGAACTCCCCATCACTTTAGCTCATCAGTTGATAAGTAGGAGGTGTTCTCTACAATGTGTCAAATTGTGATATTGCTATCATGATTCCATTGAGCAGTCATTTGTAGTATTAGATATAGCTCTAGCTCCTACAATATTGCACATGATTGTAGATAGTTTCAAAGATCTAGATAACATCAATAGTTCACATTACTCAAGAAGGATGAACATCTTAAAGACATTTGCGGAAATCAGGACAAGTAACCTTCTTGTGGACTTAGGGTTGCAATATTTGATCTACAACATGTTCCACCATTTCTTCAGTAGGATCAAGAACACACATAATGAAGGTGTGTTTGTAGCCATGAAAGATTATTGTTCGAACTATCCAGGAGAGTGATGGTTTATCTCGACCAACCATATCTATACCATGGCTTTTTTGGAAACAAGGATGGGTTCTCTCTTCATCGACATATACATTATTCTTCAATGTGTTCACACCAGTGTTACAATACTAGGACTCGCCTCAGACTTGACAAGCCATTTTTTGACTTGGACTCGGGCTCGGAGCCCAGACTCAACAAATAGAAAAACCTAAGAAATTCAAAGATTTGTAAGGATTTAAAACTTTTTTCATGCACCCTTTAATAAATAAACCTTAAAGACACAATAGCATCATCAAATAGAAATTACTATGATCCCATACACAAACATACATCAATTACATCAGTATAAGCACAAATTTTAGCTGAAGGAAATAACACATTTAGATATATAAATATTGTGATATTGCTATCAGGATTCAATCGTGTAGTTTTACAAGTCAAACTCATTGATCCATGATTCATTAGTAGTGGTTCACAAGAACCCATCTCTCATGATAATGAATGGTTCATAAGGAGGAAGATAAATCTTCATACATTTCTTCTATCACAAATGAGAGAAGTGCTTGGTTTCATGAAGGTCATGAGACAACCATTAATGGGGAGGGGATACATGAAGAACTGATGGAGAATGGTAATGGCTTCAAACCTGCTATAAAGGAATATATTTTTTTTGTTTCAATGATGCAAGAGGTTTTTGGTTTCACTACCAAAATGAGCCTACAAAGAATGCATGTGAAACTCCTTTTGACCTTGAGGGTGTACTTACTCCATCTCAAGGATGATGCATTGAGGATGACATAGATCAATGCTAGGGATAACCAATTAATAATTATACACATGAATAAGTCAAACATGTACATGTCAATAAGGGAACTACAAGTACTCATAAACACATAAGCCTCAAAAAGTATACACACGAATACATAGTATACACAAATTAAAACAAAGTGTATGCACGAATACAAGGTATATGCATGGAAACATGTAAGCCACAAAGTATACACTCGAATGCATGTAAGTCATAAAGTATACACGTAAGTTGTAAAGTATACACTTGAATATACATAACTCATAGCTACTGAACCATCAATTTATAATGAAAATATGGACATGCATCGAAAAAAGATATTTGTATTAACCAAATAGCCATGTAGGAATACATAAATATATGTCGATATAAGTATGAAATATATGTACAAAATAGCCATGTAGGCTTACAAGAATGCCATATAGGCATACAATGTCAAATATGTCCAATAAAAAATATGTACAAAACTGCCATGCAGTCATACAATAAAGGACTCTGGAATCAAAAGTCATTGCTCTCCATGCCCAAGAAATAAAATCTTTCCCTTTCCTTTTCGCTCGGATGGCGATAGTTCTGTCACTTGTTTTTGCTATGCTCATGGAGTGCTCCTACTACTCCTCCTAGGGTTTAGTTCATGGTGAAGTTTTAACTGTTACAATAAGAAGTAAAGACATGAATATATAGAAATTACATTATAAAAAATGATATATTTGACAAAATAATCACTTACAGCCATCTCACAATCTCTGTCCATGAGGGAAATATCCTCACACCCATGCTCAGGCGTGCTCAAGCCCTGTATAAACCATGCAAATAGACAAAAACTACATGAATCAATAATGGTTTGATTTCTCACTAACTAACATCTATAACAATAAATATAAATTAAAATTTACTAATTTGCCTCATACCTCTTCTGTCAGAGCCATCAAGGATTGTATAGTAGATGTCACACCAATATCCATTGCCCTCATCACATTCAGGGGTGTATCATCTTGCAACAACTGAAAATAAAACAACAAATTATTCAACGTAATCAACGATGTGCATGTATAAACTACACAAATCTATTAAGTACTTGATTCATTAGTTAAAATCTTTATTCTATTACCTATGTGAAGGTTTGAGTAAATCCACCGCCACTGGGAAGTGTTCCATCAAAACCTCCAATATTAGTCTGTTCAACATCCAAAATTGCATATTAAATTACCATTCGTAAAACAATGCCATTAATATGCAATAAACTTATAATTGTTTACTAGTTACATACCCTAGCGATAGGTGTACTGCAAAAATAGGTTAATCTTGCATTTCAAAATCAAAATTAAAAAAATTAAATTCAATGAACACATGCACTAACTTTTACCTGACTATCAATGCCATATGCCTCATGCAAAATGTTAGCTGCCCTCTCCATCTCCATAGCTGCAGACGGATCCTGCGTACGAGTCTTCTGAGGGTTGGTGGGGTCATGTGAACAAGTAGCCCCGCAAGATTGACACACATGTGTTCGAAGACCACCACTAGAAGACTCCCCTGGATGGCGCTATATAATAGGAATAGTATGATGGATGACACTATGGGTCAAAGTATTGATTGCTTGCAATGTCTCTACCTCAACACTTTCCTTCACGACGGAAGGCATAACAATGTGCTCATGAGGTGGCCTAGCGACAGATTGTCTACCTTGCCGCGTAGGATCCGGTTGTGCACCAGGTCTATCCTGAGCTGACCCCCACCTCTCCCCTGGAAATCCCTCATATCAAAATAATTTGGGATTTTGTTCAATATGAACTCACTGTATAGTTTCCTAAGGAAATATTGCGGGACCTCGCAATTGTTGCACGGTGGGTAATCAAAGACCATGTACCACCTATCATAAAACTGCTCCTTCATTTGTTGGTGGTGGCACCAATGGATAGGAAACCTCTTCACATTGAGGGTAAGATTTTGATTTGTGCGTGGGTTGGTGAATAATGAGCACAAATCACCTTTTGTTATTTTTAAATCTTTCACATCCTTGTATGATAGTTTATTTGCATAATACTCCCTAGCTGCCTGCCTCCTATCTTCCCATCCAGTTATTTGTTTGCTAATTGAATCTACATTTGTTAACATATCTTTCAATGAATTTGCTAGGTTCATTCTTTCTGTGGTTGAACCATTTGGATCACTCAACCTATTGATCAAATCCTCAATTTGTTTTTTGTTGTTCTCAATTTCACTCATTAAATTTTGCTGAGTGTCAGGAGGGGGTTGAGTGATTGGTGGAGGAGGTTGATGTTGTGGTTGATTTTGATCTTTAGGATTTGGTTGGTCCTCTTGTTGAGGATTTTGCAGGTTTGCAGCTTGATTTGCATCTCCTAAAAATTCAAACAAATAGATATCAAATTCAACTTAAAACTAACAAATTCAGAACAAAAAACATAGAATCCTTACCTCTTATAGCTCCTCGTCATCGTGGCGCCATCGTTGAGAAGAAATTTAGATTCTTGGTGAAGAAATTCTTCTCCTAGAACGCGAGTGTGATATTTTGGGGTTTTTGGCCGCGGGTGGAGCAAAAAAACTAGTCGAAATGCAAATGAGAGATTTGCATTTGTTTTTTTGCTTTTAACAGTCGATAACGCGAGCGCATTATAACGTGCTCACGTTATGGATTTGTAGTTGTGGCCGAAAGGACCTTGCTTAGGTTTAACAGAAGATATAACGTGAGCGCATTATAACGCGCTCGCGTTATGCTTTTCAACTTTTTTTTTGAGGGTGTCCACAGAATTGCTACCCATTTCCATGCACCCGCCCATAAGAGTAACAAAATTCCAAAAATATGACCAACTCCCCCTATCAGTGCTATCCATCCAACCAAATCAAAATTTGCATTGGAAAATTATCTTTACCCTTTGTAGATATATAGTGAAATATGACTAAGAAATCCGAGATCCATAAATGAAAGAAAATTTACACCATCAACCAAAAGAAGTGTTTGACACCTACAATTTCTCAAGGTGTACTTGCCAATCTTTCTTTCCTTCTTCCCATCCTTTGTTGGCTAGGCCAAGCATGTGGCTCCATGTCTCAAACTCCAAGAGGAGCTCTTCACCATCATCTAGAGTGTTGGGTACCGTATTAATCTTTCTTATTTTTTCTTCACTCATCAGGGCACTAGAAATGACTGTGAATTTTATGTTTACTAGATCCCTGAGTTGTCCAAACTGCATAATAATTTGAACTCTTTTTGCTCTTGTAGCTAGAAGAGTTTCTCATTTAGATTCTCAATAGCTAATCTTATGCTTCCATCTGTAACATTTCTCACCAGATCATAGGTACCAGATTCCTTATCAACCTATGAAAAAATGGAGTCCATCTCATCCTTAATACTTTTAGTGGAGCTAGGCCACAAGTCATACAAAACTGAAATAATACCTTAGCTTCTGCAACACAACTTTGTACATCCTTAAGATTATTCTAAAATTTATTATGTGGGGTGGTACATTTATCTATTATATCCATTAATCTTTTATCATTCACCTTTTTATCAATCTTCTCTAGTTTCTTCTTTAGATCACTAGAAATTTTATAAAAGAATCAAGCAAAAACTTTAAATTTTCCATACCGCATAAAGAATTATGAATTCTTGCACTAGGTATGCTCACCTTGATGAAGGGTACTCTCCTTATAGACCAAAACTCACAACAATGATGAAAAATGGCACAACCAATGCCAACAGAAACAAAGATCTTTTATTATTAACTTCATTACATGGGCCTTCTAATTAAATCATTTGGATAGCCATCACATGGGCTTTGGTTACAATCATTTGTAAGTCTACAAATTCACTCTAGAATCTCAAGTCTTGCAACCAGAACTTTACAGTTGGCTCTCTCTAGTTTAGCCTCTCTCTAACTTCCTTTGCAGATCTCTTCTCACCAACCAATCTCCCTTCTCTCCTTCTTGATGGGTTTATATATCCTTTCCTCTTTATCTTCTCTAGCAATAAATACATTTTCCTTCACTATAACCACGGTAGCCATCTAGGGTAACTTATGTAATATGATCTTCATTCAATTCTTTTACTCATCTTGCCTTAGTATTGCCTCCATCACCTAATCATTTTTCCAAAATGGTTTCATCGTTGTCTACTATCAATCACCCTCACACCATGAAAATTGCCTTGCTATAAAAACACATTACATTATCGGGATGAGATAGAATCAAGTCTCACTGATATTGAGCTCTCTTGCTGATACCTCATTTCCATCCTCGTCACCATTCATAATTCACAACAATGATGAGGATTGACATGTCATCTAATCACATTTCACCATCTATTTGTCCACATCATCAAACCCCATCATTGTTACCTTCCTATTGGTCCCACCAAGGTCAACACCATGTCTTTGTTGTGTCGAGGGGAAACCAAAGCAACTCTCCCCGAAATCCAAAAGTCTCATCGATTTTCCCATTGGGTCGTCGAAGAGACTTTGAAACAACTTTCTTTGATACAAAGTCTCCTCGATGGAACTTTATCAAAATATCGTCAAAACTTTCATTTTCATTACATTGATATCCATATATCCCTTCAATGAAGATCCTCCACGTTATCCCTGCTCAATCATTCATCACCACCTATTAGTCATGGCATCATCTCTTGTTGTCATCATCTCTTGGCCTGGTCCCACTTTATCGCCAGGGCTATCAAAGAGACTAATCATTTCATCTTTTTTACATCAATCTTTCTTCTTGATTAACCTTAGTGAAATCATTCTCCACTAACTCCTATTTCCATCGCCATGTCGAAGGGACATGAAATAGTGTCTCTTCAAAATCTCCATGTCACTCCAATTGTTAGTTTTCTCGAACGCCTAAACATAATGCCTTAACACAGGTGGTTAGGGTTTCGCCATGCCTCATACATTCCTTACTAAATTTTGATGTCTTCTTATTACATCCATGAATATGCCACAAGCCATAACTTCTACAGACCTTCATACTCAACAAATTCAATCTAATTTAGCCCTTATTCCAAAAATAAACTCACTATTGTTTTTGGTCGATGCAAGATTTATCTCACACCTTGGATGCTCCTACATCAGATACTCGAGGTAGGAAGAATTTTGTGATTATGGATTCATAAAGTGGAGTTAGTGGTAGTACCACCCTTTCAGACTGCAAGCAATCCTTAGCCAACCCCATTGCTGAAATTAGTACCTGGAATTGCTTCTTCTTTCTTCTCTTCCAACACTTAACTGGAATAAGAAATATCCTCTTCTGAAAACTTTGTTCTTTACTCCTCTTCCTTGATGTGGAATCAACTCCACCATAAACTGACCATCTCCTCCAAATGTATCTCTCATTCACCTCTAATCTTATGGGATTCATCCCACCATAATCCATTCAGATCCACCAATTTATTCATGCACTTAACTCTGCAATATCATACGAATCCTTCCTTGCATACCAATCATCCCTAACAAATTCTAGCTAAACCATCTCATATACATTCACTAAGTCATCCATCTCAACATGAAAATCATATTTCTTAAATTCATTAAGAAAACATTTTACATTCGGATTGCCTTTAGCAACTTCAACTTCATTCTATTCCTTCACGCCTTTGATAAGACATGCAATTATATCACCTTATTTTCCTATAACTAGTGCAACATACTCTTTTTCATCCACACGAAGCTAGTTTCATCTTCATTAAAAACATTATGCATTGCCTCCCTCTCTCATAACGCTACATCCACTTGTTCATCATCACCCTTGGGTACAACTTTGCACTCCTCTTTCTTTACGGGCCTTCTAAAATACATTTTTCATCTGCAACCACTTACTCTTCTTCAAGGTCCTCTATTTCTCCCCATATTTTTGTGGTTTCTACCACCTCTATATCTCCATCCTTCATGTCTTTCAATATAAATCCCTCTACTTTAGTCTCAGGTTCCTCAATCTGTTTGTACTCATCCTCTTCCTCAGTGTCACATGTAGGACATTCTGCTACATACTCTTTCTTTCCTACAATTAAAACATCACTAGAAGGATAATAAAAATTACCTTCCACTCTTGTATTCTTTTGTTTCCTAACCTTGTCCTCCAATTCCTTTATTTGTTGTTGTATCTCAATCAATTCTCTTTCTCAAAATCTCTTTCAGATTTCCTCTAGTTTAGGAATCCTTGGAATCCATCTAATGACAAAATTCATTTTCTTCTTTCTCATTTCCATTTTCCAGGCCTCTCAATGTTGTAACAACACAAACCTTCAACCTTTAGGTTCTCAAATATAAAGTGCCTCCCATTCAATGAGCTGTTTACAAATCTTCAACACCTTCAGATGTTATAAAGACTCACAAGTCCCTCTATAGTTACAAGTACTCAGGTTGCAACAATATCTCACTCACACAACTATCCTCTACCCAACAAAGACTTTGGAAGATGCTTCCTCTACCCATCTCTCTCAGTGGAGGAACTCTACACCTTCTACCTAACTTTATCTCTACTAGAGGATAGTAGTCACATACCCTCTTTCATGTTTGAAATAAACATACTTTCCCACAACTCTCTCTCTTGCAGCTTCATGATGTCACTCTTCACCACTCTTCACCTCCAAGTTCTAGTGCATACTATACACTCTCAAAATCTTCTAGCTCTGATACCACTTGATGAAGGGTGCTCTCCTTATAGACCAAAACTCATAATAATAACAAAAAATGGCACAACCAATGCCTGTAGAAACAAAGATCTTTATTATTAACTGCATTACATGGGCTTTCAAATTAAATCATTTGCATAACCATCACATGGGATTTGGTTACAATCATTTTCAAGTCTACAAATCCCAAATAGATTCATTCTAGGCTCTTAGGTCTTACAAGCAAAACTTTACAACTAACTCTCTCTAGTTTAACCTCCCTCTCACTTCCTTGTTGGCTCTCTTCTCACCAACCGACCTCCCTTCTCTCCTTCTTCCTGATGGGTTTATATATCCTTTCCTCTTTATCTTCTCTAACAAGAAATCTATTTTCCTTCACTATAACCATGTTGGCCATCTAGGGTTTCTATAATCTGATCTTCATTTAATGCTTTTACTCATCTTGCCTTAGCATCGCCTCTATTACCTAATCAATTTTCCAGAACAGTTTCCTCGTTGTTTGCTATCTATCATCCTCGCACCATGAAAAATTCCTTGCTAATGAAAACACAATATATTATCAGGATGAGACAGACTTAAGTCTCACTAGCATTGAGCTCTCTCACTAATACCTCATTGTCATCCTCTTCACTGTTCACAATTCACAACAACAATGTGAATTGACTTGTCATCCAATCACATTTCACCATCTATCCATCCACATCATCAAACCCCATCACCGTTACCTTCCTATAATCCCCACAAAGGTCAATTCCATGTCTTCACTATGTTGAGGGGACACCAAAGAAACTCTCCCCAAAATCTAGAAGGGTATGTGCAGGATCAGGATGGGCCAAAAAGTGGCGATATCTAAGTGATATGATGGCTCATGCGACTGACGACCTTTTTTTTACCCAAAATTGATGAAACGAAAAGGGTTTTTAAAGGAGAGTCTCAACTTTCCACCAATATAAATTATGCTTTACTTTGAATTTAATAAATAATTATTATTCATTTTCTATTTGAATTACGACTAAAGTATTGATTGATAGGTTGATTGAAAAACATTTATAATTTTCAAACGGTATCATATTTTTTGAATCGAATCCAAAACATGCATCACATTCTATGCTTTGCATACTATAGGATTAAAAAAAAAAATTGAATTTCATGAAGTTTTGATCAAGTTAGGGTGGTTAGACGTACGAGTTTTTATATTTTTTAAAATTTGTAATAAAAAATTCATAATTAATTATTTACTTGGAAAAAAATTACAAAAAAATATGCATCACATCAGAACATGAGTCCCCTACTTATATCTAAAATCTTATAAAAAAATATTATCATTTTATTGTAGTTAGGGTGGTCAAATAGACACCCACTTCTTATTTTTTCCCTGAAATTTAAGTACTACTACATTGAAATTTCAATTTTTCACCAAATAGATTTAAAAAAAAAAAAAAACTAGTAGTTTATAAACTACATTCAATTTTATACAGATTCTATTCTTACATATTTTTAAAATAATATAGATAACTTATTCAAGTTTTTACGTCAAGTTGCCTAACTCTGATTTTCTAAATTTTATTGCCACCTAAGGGCCTGTTTTTTCCATGATGATCCTGCACATACCCAAAAGTCTCACCAATTAAGTTCTCATCGGGTTGTTGAAGAGACTCTGAAACAACTCGCTCTGATACAAGAAGGTCTACTCAATGAAATTTTATCGAAATATCATCGATAGTTTCATTGTCATTCCACCAATATCCATATATCCCTTCAATGAATATCCTTCATGTCATACCCGCTCAATAATTTTTCGCCACCTATTAGTCATGATGTCATCTCCCGTTGTCATCATCTCTCAAGGCCAGATCCCACTTTATTGGCCTATCGAAGAGACTAATCATTTTGTCTCGTTGATATCCATCTATCTTCCTAATGAACCTTAGTGATGTCATTCTCCACTAACTCCTACCGCCATCGCTATGTCGAAGGGACATGAAACAATGTCTCCTCAAAATATCCATGTCACTTCGATTGTCAATTTTCCCGAATGCCTAAACACAACACCTAAACACAAGTTGTTGGGGTTCCACAATGCCTCATATGCATTCCTTACTGAATGTCGATGTCTGTGTGTTACATCCATGAGTACACCACAAGCCCAAACTTCTATAGAACTCCATATTCAATGAAGTCAATCCAATTCAAACCTTATTCCAAAAAGAAAATCACTACTATTTTTGGTCGATGCAAGATTTCTCACACCTTGGATGCCCTGCATCACACCTACAACACCTTCATCGCTTCATAAATTAGATCTACACTCTCTTAATGTGTTTAGAAGATTCATTTTCATGCAAAGGTGTGGAATGCATTACCTAACTATAGATTATGCAAATGATATATCTTATCCATATCAACCCGCCCTTGTTCCGTTGGCAGTTGTAGTAGCTGGGTAGACACAATTGGTTGAAAATGGAGCTGCATACTCAACAAGTTCTTCAATGAATCTTTGGACGTACTAGAAGATTCACCTATTGTCTTCACATTATCCTTTGCATCCTTCATTTCCAAAGCCTTTTCCTTGTCACCAATGCTACTCTCTACTTTTTCTTCATTAACTTTCTCATCAATGTTAGGGTATTTCTCATCCTTCTTTTCTTCATCAACTAATTTTTCATTGTTATCTAGAGGCATTTTCATCTCTAAGTTGTCTTGTATTACTTTTTCTTCAACATTCCTTTCAGTTTTCAGAGGAGGGGAGTTATGGCCTGTAGGTGCATCCTCCTTCTATGTCTCTATACCCTTTCCTTCATCTTTAATGTTTTCTCCATTGGTAACATCTTCTTCTACAACATTTTCTTCCACATCAAGAAGGGTTTCATTTTGCACATTTACCTCTTATGTTCCATGCTCATGTTGAGCATCTTCCTATTGTGCTTCTTCTATTATATTAAATTTTGGAGTAGGCATATCAACATATTATTACTCTTCTCTATCCAAACCCATGCCTAATTCCTTTGCCGAATTTGCAATCTTCTTAATAATCTTATTCTTTAACCTCTCAATGTCATCTTTGTCTCGACTCATCAGTATGGGAACCCTTTGTTTGGTTCTAAATTCTTTGTTGTATACCCAAGCCAAACTTTCCTTATTCTTGTTTAAGAGGGGAGTACTAATATCTATCAAGTAAGATGCCTTCATTTTGGAATCATCCTCAAATTCCTTTTATCTCCTTGCATATAATACTCCTTTTAGATTCTCAAGAAGTTGATCTTCTATGTCTTTCATGTTCACATCTAGAGCTATCATGTATCTTATAATAGATTCCTCAATAGTTGATTTTTCCTTATCATCTGCATCAAGGTAGAAGGTAGCAGTCTCCTCAAGATTTACATACTCAACAATGATGCTCACCAGGGCTTCAAGTTTCATCAGACTATGCTTCATTTCTGGAGGGGAAGAATTCTTCTTCTTCTTTGCTTCTGGTGACTTCTTTCCCTTACCGAATTCCAGTTTCTTCTCCCTTGTATATTGTAGCCTTTGTTTTCCTTTTTACTTCAACTTCATTATCAATGTCCATAATGCCATCCTTTACCTTCTTTGCAGTTGTTTCTCCTTGAGACACTTTGGGTTTCCTTTTCTAGAACAACTATGGTCCTTCTTCTTCTTCCTCCTCATCTTCTACATTCACACCCATATATTTTTCTCTTGTTTCTTTCATCTTTACTCTTCTCTTTTGTGGGGCACCTTGTTTCTTTGTCAGAGAAAATTTTTCCTTCACTGGCACAGTCTGCTATTTTGTTGGAGTACTAGTAGACTCCTTTCTCTTTACTCCACTGATAGATGGATTAGTCCCAGAAGACTTGGGAGCAACTAGAGGGGTGGTAGCTATTCTATGAGATCTCTTGACACTGGAAGATCCATCCGAAGCACCAGATAAGCCTTTATCTCTCTCTACTTCTTCCTTCTTGAGACCCACCATCTTTACAACTTGTCCAGTCACTTTCTCAATAGTCTTCTTTATTTGTTTTTGCCTTTGATCCATGTGCACCTAAATTGACTTCTCCTCATAAGTACCATACCTCTCCTCAAAGGTGTCCCTAGGCTAGCTCAACATATAATTACCAGTACCAACAATGTCTTCCTATGTAATCTCATATCCCATCTCTGGGACCTAGACAGTCCTAGGCTCAACAACCTATATGATGTAGTAGTATTTTGAAACAAGAAAAGTAATATCATTTTTGTACTTTTCAACTAGATACTCTAGTGAATGCTCTATCTAGCTTGCATTTTTTATAAAAGATTTAATCCCCATAGAGCTTCATTATATGCATCCATATCACCTAACCTTCTTAGGTGGTCTTTGATTTGATATGCCATTGGTCTATCACTTAACCATGTTATGTTCTTTGTTTTGGGAATCTCCCTTAGGAAGTAAAACAAAAAAATGATAATCAAAGTACCAAATTTGAAGAGGTACTCTAAATCCTTTGTCTTATGTAGGTTTTCAATTAGTTGTGTTCTCAACAACTCACACAAATCATAGTTCGCACCATTCACCAACATCTCATATGCAATATTAATTGTAGTTATGGACACAAAATTCTCCTTGTTGGTGAAGTATATTTTGTATCCAATCATCATGGTAGCATACTTGACTATCAGATCTCTAATCTCCTTGATTGTCAAGGCTCTTTTGTCATGCTTTTCCCCAATTAATTCCATCACAACCTCATTCTTTACATACTTCAGTGTTGGAACTGGTCTGGTTGACCATAATCCCATGATAACCCTAATGACCTCCTTGGTGATCATGTGAGCTATATCAAAGCAAAAAAAAATTGTTGTGGATTAAGCTTAGGGCATATCTCACCCATGCATCATCATGGAAGAAATTAGGGAAATATTGCCATACGTCGAGCTTCTTCTCCTTCAAGTTTTGGAATTCTGGTTTTCACTTGAAATTATCTCTAGTGAGTTCCTTAACCCAAAAATCACCCAGTTTAGAGTGATTATAATCTTCTAGCTTTGCATGCATATAGATTATCATATCTTCAGTGTGGAGCACACTATACAAAATCTTTGAAATGCACCATTTGGGTCAATCTCCATAGATTTTTTAGAGTGTCACATGAATTTAGGTCAAGGTCATTCTAAGACATCAATAACACATGGGGTAGCCATTTCCAACAATTCAAAATTCTTTCTAAAAACTTAGTGCAAGATATAATTATAAATACCTTTAGATCGCTCTTTGGTTAAGGTTTCATGTGAAATAACTTCTAGAATGCTTTCACCTTGCTCTTCAGTACTCTTCTCACTTTGAATGGTTGTTTATAAATAACTTGGGTGAAATCACTAATAATTTTTTTTTACATACCCTAAATCTCATTGAATGCAAAAATTGATGAAGTTATCAAACCCTAACTATTTTGTATAATCACCTTTAAATGCTCCACAAATTTCCACATCTTGATATTCTCCATCAATATCCTTTCTAATAGGTCAGACATATTGACCTACACCACATATCCATGTGTTGAAGGCATCAACATTATTTCTTTGGAAGGGGTAAAAGATCTTCTATTAATGCCCCCCCTAAGCCAAATATTTCTACTTAGTTTTCAGAGGAAACATCTGGACCAGATGCTAGTACAGACTTAGTCTTAACCTATGTCTCTTCCATATTTCTCCAGATCTTTCTCATCTCTTTCTTTGTCTATACCGGATCAATATTTTTCACTGAATCATTATTCTTTACTGGATTGTCCTTCCTCACATTCTTGTTTCTATAAAACTTGGAAATGTGTCCTGGTTTATTGCAATTGTAGCATATGACATTCTTTTGAACAAGCTTACTTCCATTTATTTGGGATCTGTATTCAATACTCTTATGCCCAAAATCATTACATCTATAACAATAGCCATTGAAAGATTGAAACATCATACCATTGTTATAACCATTCATCATATGATTTCTACATTCACTAGCTTTATGACTGAACCTTTTGCATGTAAAACACTGACTAGGAAAAGATGAAACATTTTGATTCGTTCTACTTCTACACTCAATAGCCGTATGTCCAAAACTATTGCAAGAATAGAAGAAACCATTAAAAGATGGGTACCTTTGAGCATTTGGTTGTTTGATTGGTGGTCTCTTGATGTATTTCCTTTGATTCTGAACTGGCTTGCCATTGTTCTTCTTATCTTCAGTCTTCTTTTGTTCATTACTCTTCTTTTCAATATTTGGTGTTTAATTTTTGTTTGAACTTTCCCCTTTTTCAAACACTAATCCACCTTTATCCTTAGATCCTTTATGATTTGCAATCATCTCATCAAGCATTGTAGTACTCTTCTTAAATTTGTGTTCTTGACACTTTGCTTTTTCAAGATCTAATCTCAAATTCAGAATTTCTTGTTCAATCTTTGAACACTCTTTAGATTTTCTTTTTATCTTAGCATTTAGGCATTCTTCAATTGTTTTCCTTCTTCAACTTGCACTTTCGGACTAGTAATTGTCTTGTTTGCTTGCTTCAACTGTTGATTAACCTCCTTATGTATCTCTTTAAACTTCTTGATTTGTTTCCTCAAATTTTTGATGCACTCATCTGCTTCCTTGACATTTTCCTTTAGATCTTTGTTCTCACTTTCAATCCTTTCTAGATATTCAAGGGCTATTTTGAGTTCTCCATTCATGCCAACCATGCAATATTCTTCAGTGAGTCCAACAATAGGAATGTCTTCCAGAGGAGTAGCATATCTTTTAACAACCATGTGTTCAACCTCCAAGACCTTCCTCAAATGGTCAAGCTCCTTCCAAGGAACCAAGCTCTGATACCAATTGTTGAGCACCTAAAATATTGAGAGGGGGGTGAATTAGTATTCTTTGAAACCAATTAAGCATTTAAACATTCATTCCACATAGCATATTTAATTTGTAGTAAGAAAGGAAAGAATGAAAGAAACCATCAAAGTACATAACACATGAACACTAGATGTTTACGTAGAAAAACCAAAAAGGGAAAAACCATGGTGAGGATTACCTCATAATATATTATAACTAGTTACAACATATTACAAAAATGTTCACTATAGGTGGAATCACTACCCACAAAATGAAGAAAAAATAGAAAAGAGACCTAGGTGATACACAACTAGGATTTGAACTGTTACAATTGCATCTAAAATATGTAGAAATTACAACTCGATTGAAGCTTAATATACAAAATTTACACACTTTATGTTGAGCTTCTCTAACAATTTTCTTTGCTCTGCATTTGCATCACACTTGCACTCCAATTATTAAGAATTCACATACACAACATAATCGTCACTCTACAAATCCAAAATAGACTTATACTTACATCCTTCACATCTACAAACACCTTCAACATCAATTAGGTTGGCATAATTAGATGTATTATGCAAAACATAACTTGTTGGCCCAAAACAAATCTACAAGCTTCACGCCTTAATTGAAATCTTTTAATACATCAAATAAGTCAAAGTGGACCTAAAATAGCTCCCTTAAAATGCATCAACACTTCCAAAAACTCTGTAACACTCCAAATACATTAGGTCAGCACCACTAGAGACCTAACATCAAAATTCACCAACTGAACAACCACAAACTGATATGCGGACCTCCAAAATTCATGCCACTTGGAACATAGATGCATCTGACACCTATAAACACCTCCAAAAATCTGCAAGATAAAATATTATTCTACGGTGAAGCGTGAACCTATCAAAACATACATTTTGCATTGGCAAACAGTGTCACTAGCAGACCCAATATACTGTTACCCATAAATTCTACACCAGAGGGCCAAAATACATGAAACTTTGGATTTAGACTCATCTGACATCCTTCAAAATTGCATTAGAACCATAGAGAAAAATTCTTCAATCTGGATCAATACGGACCAGAAACCGGATGTCCTATATAATGAAAATTATGTTTTGACACAACCAATTCTTCAACTCAAATGTCTACACCAAAACAAAACTTCTTGCATCTTAATGCATTCTCATGCTTCACCAATCATTCTACACATCAATATTCATACCAAACCACAATCTTGACATTAATGATAACACTGCATACACACATTGTACGTCCCATGCTCATGTTGCTAATAGGTATATCAATGAAAAACTCTACAAACTTCCAATATATCCTCCTAAACTTTTGGTTGTTTATAAGAATTCCATCAAAGAAGACACATATGAAAATTTTCCATTTTTAAAAAAAATAATCCACTCAAATATGATGGAATGTATTAGGTGCATTGGTCAATATGAAAGGTATGACCAAGAATATAGTGTCCAAAATGATATCTAAATGCAATATTACATATTTCCTCTTCCCTAAATCTATTTTGGTGGTATCCTAACCAAAGGTCAATCTTCAAAAAACTAGAATTCCCCATGCCACTCATCAATCAACTTGTTTATCCTAGGGATAGGATACTTGTTCTTAATTATCTTTTTTGGGAGCCCTATATTTAATGTACATTCCCCATGCTTCTTATTAACCATGGCTACTAAAGAAACAAAAGTATTGGAAGTGGGTCTTATATTCCCCATATCAAGTAGCTCCCTAATTGTTTTTTCTATCTCTTCCTTATACCTTTTTTGGTAGAAATAACAAGTGGTAATTATGATGTTGACCACTTCCTCTAGTTCAATTACATGTTTAAAGTCCATATTCAGTGTCCTACCTAAAGGAATATCACCAAACACTAGAATTTTTTATCCAATAGAGATTGATTATCAACTCGATACACTCTCTTATCCTTTCAAGATGCTTTGGTAGAAAATAAAACACTAGGTTGCCAATTCTACATCACCATGACAAAATAAACCCTCCATCTTGTTTACATTGACTATACTATGTTCTCTATTTGGTATACCTCTAAGCACTACATTTTTTTTATTTTCCTTGAAATTTAGTTCCATGGCCTAACAATATTTGAGTGTTTTCCAATATAGTATAAGAAATATTACCCCAAGAATACATCTATTTCTCCAATGAGTAATACATAATAAGAAATAGTTACCTCATGGTTGTCTAACATAATGCTTAATTTGATTATATTTATAGTGCATGAAATATTAAGCACATATAAAACCATCACACACAATCCCTTAAAATATTTCACCTTGATTCCTCTCTTTGCTTCTAGGACTTTTTTGATGAAGTTGTGGGTTTCCCATTATCAATCATAACTATCACTCTATGACCCTATAATACTTCTCTAGCCTAAAATAGATTGTACCTTGATGTACCACAGAGTGGAAAATTCCCTCCTAAAAATCTGCCAACATGACACAACTGGCATGCAATTGACACATCTACACTTGAGTTGGAGCGTATATTCCAACACCCCCTCTTAACGCTACAACACTAAACTGATTGACTACAAAATAATAGGAAATACATTATGCAGAAGATGTTCTTTGAAAATAGTTCTTAGACTAATAAGAATTTTTTGATTTGATCCCAAGTATAGTCACCTAGCCTTCATCTAAGTTCCCAACATCATTGGACACCATTTTCACATGAAGTGTCTCATCAGCCTCTTAAAGGTAAGATATTGAACTTCTAGATTTTGGATCCCCCTCTAAAATATTAGACACCAATTCACATGCATGTCTCATAACCCCAATGAGGTATAGGTATTTACCCACAAGAACCTCAGACTATTGATCGTCTATTTATCCTCTATTGCATCCTTCCTTGTCTTCAAAGTGATAGAATCTTCAAAATAAGAAAAGTGATTCATCTTCAATGAAATCATCATCACTACCAACATCTGGTGGTTCTTCAACAACATCTATATTTACTGATTCTTTAATTTCCCAGATATTCTATTTCCCATTCTTTTCTTTGAGTATAATGCAATCTCTTGTTGAGTGTCTCCTCTTGAATCTCCTGTAGTTGCTCTCTTTTCTTCAACTAAGAGTGCTTTGTGAATGTTTCATAGAAAAAATATTTGCAACAACAAATTTACACCCTCACACTAGCCGTAGCTTCTCCAAATCTATGTTCTTCTTGGAGCCCTCCAAATCTATGTTGTTCTTATTGCAACCCTCTATGTTGCCATTGCTTCTGACATATCTTATTGGTCACATTTGAGATCTACATAAAATTATTTGGTAGTGGACCCCTTTCTATATGTGTTCTTTCAATTTAATTGACTTCAACACGAGCCACAGTAGATGCCTCTATATTTGATATCTTTATTGTTGGGCTCCAATCCTGCTTGGATACTTCTTAAGAGTCACTCATAATATTCAAACATAGAATACTAAATCAGAGACAAAACAAAAATATTCAAACAAATAAATGAAGGATGATGATTTGGATGTGGATCTAATACCAAATTAAAAACAGAGCATAGAATAGCCACATTGATATTTTATTCATGAATAACTATTACAAATTTATAGATCATGTAAACTCAACAACCTCCCTATCAAACTGGTAAAGAGTTTGACAACACATTGCAAATGTTGCTAGCAAAATACAATTGATTTACAATTAACTAAATATTATTGACATATAGCTAAAACGCTAATTGATATGTAGTTGACACATCTACACTTGAGTTGGAGCGTATATTCCAATAGTAGTGTGGCCTCTTGTTTTGTGAAAAAGACAAAATAGCTTGCAAAGATGTTGGGAGGGCCAACATGCCAAAAATTGAGCAATGATTCAACCATAATGGAGTCTACAGATGTGGAATTTAGACTATAGGGTCTTAATTTTTTTTAAAATATTATGTTGCTAGTATAGAGCGAGCGAGTTGAATGAACCATAGGTTAATGAGTTGATGGAGATTGAAGAATCGGTGACTATTAGTCACTTTAAATAGCTCACAAATATTTATGACGAAAGGCGTAGATAGAAATTATGGCACAAGGTTTTGGAGACCCCAAATGCAACAAAAATAATGTATGTTTCAATGACTTCTTTGTAAAATACCTTATAAATTAAGAAATTGGGTAAAACGAACTCCAAACCCTATAAATTGCTCATAAACACCAAATATCTATAAAAATCCCATGAACTAGACATGCATAACCCTTTAAATATGTCTAAATGATCACAATTAAAAAAAAAACAAATATCAACCCAAACTAGCAGATGAATGGATTGGCCCTTTACTAAAAAAATGATCTTTTTATTTTTGTAAAATAGGCACAAAAGCCAAAAATATGCAAAAAGAAAATGATCAGAATTGATGAAACAAAAGGTATTTTCTCATTTATTAGGCCTTTTGGATGCAATAGCAGTGTTAGATTGGCTCCATGATGCTCCATTGGTAGGGCTATGTGTAGGATTCACCTTGATGTGTGAAGGAATGTGTTCTCATGGATTTGATGCAATGTTGGAGAATGCAAAGATCAAGAGCATGAAAGAAAATTCCAAAAGAGAACAAAATAATGACAATAGTATTCCTATCAATATATGATGACAAGTGTATTATAATACAATGAGAAAGCCTTGAACATATAGGCAAGGTAGATGAGGTAGGAAGGTAAGATTGAACTACTAACTAAACCTCCAAAGATGGGACATTTGTGAGCTCATTTGACAAGTGTGTGAGTTAGCGTTAATAGGTATCTCAAGTGATGAGGACACATGTGTTAATGTTATTGAGACAAAAGCAAAAGAAACCTAAATAGACTTAAGCTATGAGTGTGAAAAGGTCAATCCTAGAAAGGTAATTGACTTACTAGGTAAATAATGACTCTATTTACACTAACATTTTTAACCTACTTCATAGTTTTAGATTTAATTTTAACATAGGTACAAATAGTTAATGCTTGTGCCCATTTTATATATAGAGATTAAAAAATAAAGCTATTTTTAGAAAATCTAATTTCTAAACATTTTCTTTGATTGAAATATAAAATAACTTACCTTTAAGCCTAAGTTTATAGACTCCAAATTTTATAAAATATTTCAATGGTGATAAATTCCTCTTGATTTAAAATATGTTCTTTTTTGTGTAGATTAAATCCTTGTTAGAGCTAAATGGTGCACGAAGGACTCCAAAGGTGACAAAGGAAACAATCGAACACTCGTTCAACACTAAAAAATCAACATGGAAAGTCCAAATTATTTCAATAAATGCAGTGTTGATTGCAACAGTAGCGTTTGCAGTAGCTTTTACTCTCCCAAATGATGACAAAAAAAACCACCTATATAGTAATTTATTTCAATCTATAGTGATCTGTGATACATTAGCATTTTGTAGCTCAATTTCATCAGCAATTCTACTAATGTATGCACTTTATGGTAAACAAGAAGACCCCCTTCTACTTAACACCTCTCTCACTGGATTATGGATAGCATTAATATCTCTATTATTGGTATTTGGGGCGAGCATATGTGTGAAGGTGGCACCAGACAATGCAATTTTAGCAGCCATTGTTTTGATTATGGTGGGCATTGTTCCAATTTTCATAAGAATAATGATTATTCGTTCTAAGAAATATATATTTGTAGAAGATGAGTACCACCTTTGGACTTTGTTAATAATTATTTTTATCCACAACATGATCCCTGCTGCCACTTGGATTTTTTACATATGGACGATAGTAATGATGGTCGGGCTTGGATGTCTTATTGGGCGAAGGAGATACTTGCAGTCAAAAGAAAACATCTCTAGAGATGATGGACATTTCTTATGGTTTTTCATATGGTACTTGATTTTTGGCATTTTTGATGCCCTCCTATTCATAATTGGTAGTATCCATCCGATTATTTTCACATGGATTGTAGTAGGGATTGTAGCATTTATTGGGCGAAGGATATACTTTCGATCAAAAGAAATCTCCAGAGATGATGACCACTACATATGGTTATTCACATGGGATTCTATTTTTGGTACTGTACTTATGTATGTTATCTTTGAACTACTCCTTAATGAGTAGTTAGTAAGTATTCATTTTATCCATCATAATCATTAATTCTTGTATTGTCAAATTGATTAAAAATATGTATTTTATTGTTTAATTTAAGTTTTTTAGTATTTATAATAGTTTAATTAACATGTATTAATTCACATAATATATTATATTAATGAAAAGTTTTGATTATATCAATTTTTAATTCAAAAAAGTAAAATCAACGAAATAATTTATGAAGACTATTTACTAAGAAAGCATTAAATCTCATCAATATTCAATAAATATTTATTCTAAAGAGAAAACTCAATTTCAACCATCTTAGTCATAGTTTTATTCAATATGAATTAAACTAGGGGTAAAAGGCCA
Source organism: Sequoiadendron giganteum (assembly GCA_007115665.2). Classification (NCBI taxonomy): domain Eukaryota; kingdom Viridiplantae; phylum Streptophyta; class Pinopsida; order Cupressales; family Cupressaceae; genus Sequoiadendron; species Sequoiadendron giganteum. The sequence continues at coordinate 74,202,521 of CM021101.1, read as the reverse complement.
ACCCTTACAATTGTAATTTTCACTAACCCAATAATAATTGTGATATATTTGACTTGCAAGAATTTAACGATTTTAAATTGTTATCCAACCTATCTTTGAATCACTACATGTCATAATACATATATTGAATAGAAAATAAATACTTTTATTAGAATAAGTTACAAAAGCAAGGATTCCAATTATTTGACACATTTTATTCTTATTAATAGATAATACTTTATAATAATTTTTTTTTTCAAAAATATGCATATATATTTGATCAGATAGAACTAACATACCTGTCTTAAATAAATATATGTAAAAAATATCATATTGTTTTGAAGTTACGACAATCTATTGACTGTATATATTTATGAAAGGAGGCATTTTTTAACTATTTGTATATTTAAATGTGAGCAAGGATATGGAATTAGTATGTTGCATTGTATAAGGGAAATTATGCAAGTCATGATTTTTCATTATTTTCTTAGGGTTTTATTTAATCCCATATATGGGTAAGTGCACAAAGATGAGGGGCCAAAAAGGGGTCTTAGTGGTCATTTTTTTCTAAAATAAGGAAATACTGACTTTGGATGAGAAATTGAGGATAGTTACACTCAAAAATTTAGATGCAATAAAAACAAAGACCATAGTGCTTTGAATGTACTTTCTAAACTACCAATTTTACTTGAAAAAGGTAGAGATTAAGGGGTTCAAAAAAGTTACCCACACAAATTGGCCCTATTTCTTTTTAAAATATAACATAGCATTTGTTGTGGGTGAATCAAAATGTTAACTTTATTTTTAGTATTTTTAAAATCGCTTCAGTGAGAAATTAGCTAACAACTTGTAATGCAGTCCCATTTTTTCTAATAGTTTTGAATATATATATTTTTTTACTAATTTTCAAAGTGGACACATCTTTAAAAACAAAAATTTGACCATGCTACCCCTATAATTTTTGAAAACTAATCAAAAATCATTTTTTTGAATGTGTAGAATAGATTATAGTTTATAAAAAATTAATAAACAATTAAAAAATAAAGTAAAAAATACCAAATATTGGCTTTTGACAAAAAGAGATACACCAACAAAAGAAATTAAAAATGAAATCCTTAACATAGTAAAAATATCAAAAAAATTACATTGTTAAATAGCTAAGAGAGAGCTTACCATTACCCAAGTATTTTTTTTACTTGACCTTGAAATGCATACAATCTTGATGGTTAGCACAACGAGATTATGTGAAATTTTGTAGAATATACAAAAACATATTTTTAGGCATTGGAAAGGAAATCCAAAGAAAATCCAAGCCAAACGCTTGGGGATTCCAAAACAAGACAAAATGCAAGTGCATTATAATGTGCTCACGTTTTGGTCTACATTGAAAACAATCTTCTTCTTTTTTCTCTTTCTTCTTTCATGTATATAGTTTCAGGATGTTTGAGAGTGGTTTTAGATCTCTAAGTGTTATAATTCAAATACAAGTTTCTAGAAGATCTTATAATTTTTAGACTTAGTCAAATTTCAGTAATCAACATGTCAAATTTTGATAATCAAGAAGTAAAATTTTAGTAATCAACAAGTTGTATCATGTTTCTCTCTCTCTATCTCACTCATTGTTTATCCCTTACACTCTATAACTCTCTCACTATCTCCATCACTTTATTTGAATCTCTCCCTTGAGCTCAAGAATTACCTCTCTAACAATCCATCCATCTCTCTCTATCTCTCTATCTCTCTCTCTCTTTATCTCTCCCTCTCTCTCTCTCTCTCTCTCTCTCTCTCTCTCTCTCTCTCTCTCTCTCTCTCTCTCTATCTCCCCTCTCCCTCTCTCTACATACCTCTCCCTCCATCACTCCCTACAACTCTCTCTCACCTCCCTCTCTCTACCTCCATACTTCTCCCTCCCTCTCTTCTTCCCTATATACTCTATCTCCCAATTCCTCTCTCTACCTACCTCTCTATCCATCACACCTTACCAAACTCTCTACACCTCTCTATCTCACTTCTCTATCCCTCCATACCTCTCCCTCCCTCCCTCCTCCCCTCATTCCCTCTCTACTCTATATCTCTCCTCTCTACCTCTCCTTCCCTCTCTACTTATATGCATCTCATGCCTCTCCCTCTCTACCTACCTCTACCTCCATCACTCTCTTTGTTTTTCTCTATCTCACATCTCTCTCACTCCCTACCTCTCCCTCCATCCCACTCTATTTCTCTATATCTCCCCTCTCCCTCGCCATCCATCACTGCCTACCACTCTCTCTCTACTAATCTCTATATATTACATCTCTCACCTCCCACTCTATCCCTCCATACCCCTCCCTTCCTCTCTCCCTCCCTCTCTACTTCTCTCTATCTCTCTCTACCTCTCCTTCCCTCTCTAATTATCTTTATATCCCCTCTCCCTCTCTCTATCCACCTATCCCTCCATCATTCTCTCTCTCTATCTCACCTATGTCTCCCTCCCTACCTCTTCCCTTAGGGTTGATGGTTTAGGGTTTAGGGATTAGGTTTTAAGCATAAGGTTGAGGGTATAAGGTTAAGTGTATAGGGGATAGAGATTGGGGTTTAGGATATTAGGTGTAGGGTTTAGGGTATTAGGTATAGGGTTAATGTTTGAGAGTGTAAGGTTTAGGGTTTAAGTATAGGGTTGAGGGATATGTTTAGGGTTTAGGGTATAAGGTTGAGGGTATAGGGTATAGGGTGTAGGGGTTAGGGTTTAAGGTATAGGGTTGAGGGTATAGGGTTAAGTGTATAGAGTATAGGGATTAGGGTTTAGGATATTCATCTAGGGTTGAGGGTATTGGGTTTAGGGTTTAGGGTTTAAGTATAGGGTTGATGGTTGAGAGTTGAGGGATAATGTTTAAGGTTTAAGGTTTAAGGTATAAGGTTTAGGGTGTATGGAATAGGAATGAGGGTTGAAGGTGTAGGTTTAAGGGTTTAATGTATAGGGATAGTGTTCAGGGTTGAGGGTATAGGGTTAAGTGTATAGGGTATAGGGATTATGGTTTAGGATATTGGGTATATGGTTGAAGGTTTAGGGTACAAGGTTGAATGTAGGGTTTAGGGTTTAAGTGTAGGGTTGAGGGTTGCAGTTTTATGGTTGAGGGTATAAGATTAAGTGTATAGAGTATATGGATTAGGGTTTAGGATATTGGGTATAGAGTTTAGGGTATAGGGTTGAGGGTAGAAGGTATAGGGGCTAACTCTAAATATGGTTTTTCCTTCATTGGATTTTCTACATAAATATGGTGTCTCCTTCTGCATGTGTGTGATTTCTATTCCTTTCTCAATTCTACTAATTTGGTTGAGGATAAAATTGCTATATCTTTCATTGGTGAAGTTTGATGACCTTGAGCTAAGGATTTAAAGTTTTATATATGTTTAAGGAATTTTGATGTGATTAAAAAGTTTGAATTGTCCTAAAGTGTTCAAGTTCCAAAAATGCATTATCTTTTGAAGAAGACTAATTCACCCCCCTCTTGGTCTTTGGGTGTGTCCAAAATAGACATGTAAAGGAGGAGAATAATGGTCTAAGAGCATCATTAACATATCCTTATCATGAGAAGAGTTGAAGTACAATAAAAATGAAAATTTCATAGATGCATCATCTATTTTTTACTGGTGTAATGCCACAATGGGTCTAGGAAATGACAATAATTATATAGTTTATAGATTTTTTTGGCTAATAGATGAAGTTAACAATGTAAAATATGAAGATTTTTGTAAATTGATGAGATCAAACCAGATCCACTCTATCATAATTTTAAATATTTATGTTTATGGACTATTCATATAAGGTGGATGGTGTGCTTTTTTTTTCTATGTATAGATTAGGCTTGGTATGAGTGTAATTAAAAATATTGGGTTGATGAAGTATATTGTACAAGATGTAAGGAAGCTAAGGTAGCAGAACAACCTCCTACACTAATCTTGAGAGAAGGATAATGCAAATTTGTATAGATATTTACAAAATTTATAGAACTTTGAACATAAATTAACATAAATATCAGGCATACTGCAACATAGAAATTTAAATGGGGAAAACCCTTTCAAGAGAAAAAACCCACACTCTTAAAGTTGCCCAATATATTATTCAAAAATCACAAAGATTGTAATATACTTGTAGAGGAAGCTTCTCAAAGGAGTATCACCAACCAGAGATCCATAGGCACTATGATCTCTATCAAACTCTCAGAATAAATCACAATACAAAGTTGTAATACAACACCCTCATAAAATAGGGTTTCCTTATAAGGTAATTCAAACCAACAAAATATCGATCATTAGATCCAGGACCTAATAATGAATGGTCTAGATTTACAATAATACAATATACATACAATTTAGCTTTTAGGGGTAGCACCCTTGAGCCCCTGCAAAGGCACGTAGCCCCCACACCCCTCACCTGGGGGATGATCCCCCCAAGGCCTCTCATGGGGGGTAACCCCCCCATCATTTATGTATCAATAGTACCTTATGGAATTACAAGGTTGAGACACATTTTTCAAACATCTCCTACTTGTGAGGATACATTGGTGCAAGAGAATGCAATCATTGACAATCTTGAAAATCATGTTTTTTCTTCTCCCAATATAGATCTCATATTTATGGAGAAGGTATCTTGGTGTTAGAATATCTAATCATGGAGAATCTTGAGAATTCTTGTTTGTTTCTCTTCACCTACATCTCCTACTTAGGAATATATTATGGCACAAGATGATGACATCAATGTGTAGCAATGAAAAAAGTATCCCTTTACTTTTCCTTGCTTTTTTGGACCCTCCTTGTTAAATTGAGCTTAATGTTGCCTTGATTTAGTGTTGTCATGCATTTGACACATTCACATTAGGTCTTGGGTCCTTGTGAGCTAAATGAACTTAATTATACCTTATTTAAGTTGTTGTAAAGTGTTGTTTGACACTTTCATACTTTTCTAGGGTTGTCATTAATAATTAGGTTTTTTATGCCTAATTTGGCCTTATTTTTCACCCATAAGCCTCATTTAATGCATCTTTTTGAGGATAATCTAGACGTAAATCAACATGCAATCATAATTCAGATGTTTTTTAAATGTGGCCTATATTTGGTGATCGGGGACTCATACACCACAAGATTGGGCATATGAGTCCCACTAAGGTTTTAGGGCCCCGATTTGGATTTTACATCATTCTAAGCATTTTTGAAAATGTGTCCCATAGTTAAGTCTAATGGGACTCATATGCCACTTCTGGTGTATGAGTCTTGTGTGGCTCAAAATCAAATTTAATTCAAATTATTGGTAGGGTTTTATCCTCCTAGATCTAATGCTAACTTGTAGTATTGTAATTTTGAGAAATTTGGCATAAACAAGTATAAATAAAAGTTTCTTTCACTCATTTTACACCTAGAAAGTTGAATAAGCATTTCTATAGAAAAATTGAGTTCAAAAGAGCATTCAAGTGTCTACAAGAGCATTCAAGGGAAAGTTATCAAGTGTTTTAGAGCATAATTCAAGTATAAAGCATCATGTCAAATTTATCATGTATCATGTTTATTTTTTAGCTAACAATTATGATTTAGGGTTTTATTATTCAAGATCTATCATATTCAAGCAAGATTCAAGATCTACATCCATTGGATCCACTTCATACATGTTTGCAATAGTTTATTGCTAGGGTTTGGTGACTTTCAAAATTGAATTTTTTTCATTCATCATTCTCCATTCTTATTTCATTTAATTTCAAGGTTTGATTACTAAAACAGGGTTTGACCAAGGAAAACCCCTTTCCACTAACAAAACAACATTTTCCCCTCTCTTTGGTTTGTGATTTCTAGGTTTAGGTTGAAGACACATTAAAGAGAATTTTATGAGAATTTTTTCAAAGTGTTCAAAGTTGTCAAATTTGTCACCTTGCATTGGAGATCACCGGAAGACATCTATAAGTTGCAAATTAGAGTTTCAAATCCAAAATCAGGTGGAAAGGATAGAGCAAACTTTAAGGAGAAGAATAAGACTTTTAATTTATAGGAAACTTTAACTAGACTAATACGACACTTATAGCATATGAATCCAAGTATAGGAATTTTTTTTTTTTTTTTGTAGATCTAGAATCTACACTATCAAAAACCTATTCTTGCCCAAAAACCTTAATCTAGGACTAAATCACCCACCCTGGTGTATGAGTCCCAGTCAGAATTAAAATCAATGTTTTCAACATTTCAAAGCTTCACCCAGTCCTCTTCAGGTTTCTAGGTGCACACCATTCATCTCTCAACTTTTTGTTCTATTTTACATGATTTTCTAGGTCATTTAGTGAAATATTGCATTGCTTTAGGTTTAAGAACTAGGTATTGCAATTAATTAGTATTTCCAAGCCCTAGCTTGGTAGTGAACCCCTCTTTAGTTTATAATCAGGCCCTAGGACAATCCTATTGCAAGATCTCTTTATCCTTTGCATACTTTAGATTGAGATCTCTAGGGTTTCCCTTCAATGAAATGATTGTGAAATGCATTGTTCTATGTCCTAAACCATAAAGCAACCAACATTTTTGGTTATTTCATTTTGGTGAACCTACATTTAGAACATCTTAATTTTGATTTGGAGTGCATCATCATCTAGATCTTGCTTGCATTAACTTTACATTAGGGTTTGCATTAGTGAAATCCCATATAGGTTGCATTTTTGCATCTCAAATCATTGGAAATCATCTGAAATCTACATTTTCATTTATTTTATAAACCATACAAACTAAAAAGCATAAAAAACCACTTGAAATTTTCTTAAAATTGTGAAAAAAATACTCACTGGGACTCATATGCCCCTCTGGGTGATTTAGTTCCAATGCAAATTTTAAACTAAATTTTCCAGAATTTAAAACACTATTTATGTGCTCCTATTTTCTGTTGATAACTTTATATTCCAGTTTACAAGCTTTTTTTTTCATTTAATTCATTACATCTAGCTTAAATTGGTTCATCTTGTGCATTGCTTAAATTCAAAATTGCATTTCATTTCAAATTATTGCATAGTGTAATTTCCTTCTTAGAATCTGAAATTTACATTGAATTTCATCAAGTATATGCACTTTGGTAGGCTTTGGATGTCCTTGAAGTCCTTAGTGGATGTCTCAAGTTGTGCTTTTGGCAATGACCCTAATGAAATTGAACTTACTCATGCTCACTTAACTCCTAATGCATGCCCTCCTTGCGATTTTGACATCATTGGAGAAGATGAAAGCATGAATAAATTCCTAAATGATTTCCTTAACAACCTTGAAGCTAATGCATCATTTTATGCATCAATGAAACAACCAACACTCCCTATAATACCACCTCCTGAGATGTTTGGTTACTTACATCCTGAAGCTGAGACATGAGATGAACCTAAGTTCCATACAATAGGTGAACCTAGTTCCTTTAAGCAAGGAAATATTCAACCATTATATGTTAACAAAGTGACAAAAACTCCCATCAATCTAGAAGAGACATATGAAAAAGGATTTACGATCTTGAGTAAACAAGGATGTGATATAACAAGTGAACATGAAATTCATCAACTCTTAGAGCAAATACCAATTGAAGATACAAAAGTATTAGGATATCAAGATCCTCCTAATATGAATGTCCTCCTTCCTAAAAAATAACCAATTATTTGTAACTTTGATAAAGATGAGAGAATCATCTTAGGTCCTCCTCCTCAACATTTAAATCGGGAAATTGGTGAATCTAGCAAGCGAAAAAGACCTTACAAACTAAAGAAACTACAATTCCCTTACCCATGAACTAACATTGGAAGGAATATGTAGATACTTCTACACCGAGGACTGATTACATTACCTCCCATAAGAGAAGACCAAAAACCAAATCCTAAGAACACAAAAAAATCGCATTATTGATATCATAGATTTCTTGGACATAGTATTGATGAGTGTCATGCATTACAAAAAATATTTAAAAAGCTTTATATCATAGAAATAGTCCCTTAAAGTAGACCCCCTTTCGCTCCTTTCCATGTAATGGTTGTAGAATCATCACATTATCGCTATTACATGCTTTAGATTTATTGCAAATCATTTCAAAATGAAAGGAGCTTCTTCCCATCTTGGCTCATTCTTGGCTTACACTTAGTGGGGGAAAGAACTAGATAGCCTTTTCCTAGTAATGCATTTTTCATTTTCCCTTTAGCTAGTTTTCCACCTTCAATATACAATGAACATGATTGGGATGTGGACAACTTACTTTAGGTTGACTCACACATGCCTTACTAGTCTTTCACATGATTTGATTTTTTGTGATTGCATGTGCATAATGTGATCCCCCGCAATGTTTTGTTTGATGTTCTATTTCTCTCTTTAAGAAATTATTTTATTTGTATCTTCATTCTTCTTTATTTTGTAAATCCTTTATCTTTTTTCGTTTGTCTTGTGTTTTCATTTTGGGGATGACACAAGGTGTCGATATATTCATGTCTCTTCCATGTTGACCCCAAAGATTTTTCTTTATCTTTTGTTCAAATGTCTCATGTTTTCCTTTTGGGGATGATGCAAGGCATTGAGACATTCATGTCTCTTCCATGTTGACCCAAAAGGATTTTTATTTGTTTTCACTCTCTTTGTTTCATTCTTCTTGTTCTATGAGTATTTGGGAAATGATGATAGTTCCAAGCTCTCTACAAACATTATAGCAAGAACATATTGACCCCAAATCCATAGATACCTTATGTGTTTGGAGTTTCATTTTGGGGGTAACCCTCTTTTCTCTTTCATGATGTAGCCTTATTTGGAAACATATGACATGGCATAGGGATTTCCAAGTCAAAGCTCTCATGTCTTCTCTATTGTTAGCATTTATCAAATTTTCTACTTTAAAGTAATTACTCATGACATGGTGTTTAGCAATTTCTTTAAAGTGGGGACATACATTGGCATTATTCTTTTGCATTTTTCCTTTTCATGTTTCATGGTGTAGTCTTATTGCTTCATACGATGCATTTTTTGCTTTGTGGTTGACATTGGGTGTGATTTCATTCTAGAGTGTGATCTCTATTAGCATATTATATTCCTCTATGTGGCTTGATGTGACATACTGCATCCTCTAAGTTGCAAATATTTGATTCTTTGATTGGTCCTCTCTTGGAGACATTAGGCACAATGTTCCTTAAGCTAAAGACCTCACATGAATTAAGCAATAATCCTTTGAATGTTGACTATTTTTCATTTGCATTTTCAGTTATATGGCCATCTTGTATAAAATTCCTTGCATGCCTATGGAGCCATCTTGTTTGTTCATGAGTTCCAAGCATATGAAACTTTTTTTCCCTCATGAAGCTCGAAGTTCATTTTTGTGTGGCACCTTATCAAAGTTATCAGGAGGTATAAATTTGGTATGGTTGGACGGGATGCTGATCTAAGGCATGAATTTACCTTAGCCACTCATGTGTGTGTGTGAGCACATACTAGCCATGTGTGTATGTGTCTCACCATCTTCGATTAATCACCCAGTAGACAACCTAGAGTTCCATTGCCTCAAAGTGAGCATGTATTTTTTGGACAAACAAACTAGATCTGATCCACATCATGATGTACAAATAGGCGAAGCTTGATCCCCTCCTTTTTTTTTTTTATTTCTCCCTATCTTTGGCAGTGTATGCTTGTTCCTTGTTTCTCCTTATATCATTTTTCATGTGTGTTCTTCCGTGCCTATGTTGGTTTGCCATAGGATCTTGATCTTGGAGGCTTGATCATCCCTCTTGATCATTGTCATCCTATCTTAACGACATCAGTGCACTTGGACCCCTCTTGATGCAAGTTTGTCTACTTTAGTGTGAGTTTGAAGCAAGTTCATCCTCTCACTAAAGTGGGGGATAAATGTGGCAACAAAAAAAGTATCCCTTTACTTTTCCTTTCTTTTTTGGGTCTTCCTTGTTAAATTGAGCATAATGTTGCCTTGATTTAGTGTTGTAATGTGTTTGACACATTCACATTAGGTCTTGGGTTATTGTGAGCTAAATGAACCTAATTGTACCTTATTTAAGGTGTTGTAAAAAAATTTCCCATACTTTCACACTTTTATAGGTTTTTCATTAATACTTGGGCTTATTTATGCCTTATTGTAATTGTTGTCAATCAGGATTACACCCTTAGCCAAGATAAACCTAACTATCTTGTTGAAACATGGAAACACTCACAAATTGTACGTAATCTATGGTGAGAGTGAATCTCTAGAGCAAGTTGGTTCCCCTAGAAAATCACCTAATCTAAAAGACTTTAAGAGGAAAGGGTTAAGAGGAAAATTGAAAATGAAATCCTAAAACCTAAGGATGATTCACCAAAAATTTAAAATTGGACTTTGATTATTTTACTCACAAATAGTTTCTCAAAACTTTAACCCTCACAATCTCACTTAAAACATATAATTCAATAGTAATTTGAATGAAGGCTCAAGTTGAAACAAAATCACACAACCTGAAGTATATAAAATTTTGTACACAAACTCACAATAACAAGACATAAAAGGATTGAATATTTCGAATCAAAATGATGTCAAATTGGTATTGAAAACTTGAGACAAAAAATAAGAATGAAAGCTTTGTTGTTTATTAAAACTGAAGGAGTATCAACCTCAAAATTTGAGTCCAAAAGTGTTTACAAAACTCTCCCAGATGAACAAGAGAGCAAGAAACAATAATTTTGAACCCCCCAAAAAATAAAATTTCTCCAACTTATAGTTCCCAAGTATCTCCAATAGTGATCTAATAGAAAAATTAGAGTGAACTACATCTCAGAATAGAAACTTTGATCCATCATCGAGCTCAAGGGAAAATCCTTCAAAATAGTGCCCAAAATTGATCCAAACTGGCCAATAAAGATGACAACTTTCTATCTTTAGCAGGTTGATCCAAAAGTCTCACAAAATCAAGTTCAAACTGATCCAAAATTGAAAATAGAAGGTTCATTTTGTCAATTCTTTTCCAATTTCACCCAAGAACTCAAACTCATAAATAGAAAGATTCTATCCCCACTAACTGCATTTTAAAATATTAAACATTAAGGCAATTTATAGAAATATTACCTTAATGATGTTTTACATTATTTAAAGTTAAGGAATTGCAATATAGAAACTCAACCTTAGTCTTTATTTTTTACAACTTTGCATTGATCATCTTGATTTTTGCAATAAAAATAAAGCTTTGATATTTTTCAAAAACCAAGCTAACACACTGAGGCTCTTAAGATATTTGATTTTTCTATCAAAAATCATAAAAATGATTTGAGGCACATATAACATTATGTTTTTTCAAAATTCAAAGAGGATCCCTAAGGCATTCAAAGCTTAGACAAAATCAAAACTCAAGGTCATCGACTTGATTTTCTACAAGGACATAAAATAAATGAAAGTCACAAAACCTAAATTCGGCCTATGAGCAAAGGTGGACACATTATTTGTAAAGTATTAGTGAAGGTTTGATTTATATAAATGTGACAAAATACCTAGGCTTGAATTAGGGAAACAGTCGAACCCTAAACACAAAACAAGTCTGGATCCCTAATTTTTAACATCATTTTCATATTTTAATTTTAGGGAAAATTCACTCTACTATTGAGCTGTCATGGGATTAGGGTTTGGAAGCTCAAAATCTTCTTCATTTTCAGTCGCTTTCTGCATTTTCTTGAAGTATTTTGCAGGGGAAACAAAGATAAGTTGTTTTTCCACCATTTTGGATGTCAATTTCCATTTTTCTAGGGTACTTTGGCCTTCTTAGGCTACAACCAAGGTTATATTTTTGATGCATTTTGTATTGTTTTCATCCTATCGACATTTTATCCATCTTGAGGCCGATATTTGGAGAACTTTTGAAGCTTTATGCTATGGGTTTTGAAGGTATCTTTCCACAACAGATAATGGGTAAGTCCTTTTCTAGTGGAGCCTTGCATTTCCCTCTTGAATTTTTGCAAACACAAGCTCAATTCAAGCTTATTTGAATAAAAAATGATGAAAGTGCTTTACTTTTCTATGCTTCTTGTGGAAGAAATAAAATATTTTTTATATCCTCATGGATGTCATGGCCTCTACATGTACTTTCTTTATTTCTAATTATCTCCTTATTGCATAAACTCAAATATTTCTTCTTCACCTATATTTAAGATTTTATTACACAAACCCCAATGTGGGTATGGTCGTTTGTGAAAGGAAAAGAAATCCCCAGCCAACGGCTCTGAACATACAAACTGGGTCTGCACTTTCCTCTCATTTTTTGAGTTTGTGATGGTCATCTAAACCTTCAAGGTCATGGCCATTCTTGCATTTTTGGGTGTCTTTCCACTATGCACTCTTTGATGTACTCATTATGCAACACTATTTTGTCAAGTACCTTGATGAATATGTATATGATGAAATATTCATGTTGGTATTTTATAAACAACATAAAATACAACACATTCTTTACTATCCCCCAAATGTGAGCAGTATTATGTATGCTTGTTCACTATCACATCCATAATAATGCACTCGTTTCTACTCCATCAATCAAAATCACTTTGAATGCATAGATTCTCTTACTATATGCATTACACATGATGAAAATATAAGGGATAATATTATGATAGTAATGTATGATGTAAAACCATGATGCAAATGATACATTTTCATTTAGTTTCTTCTGCATTTTACTTAGGAATTTTGGATAAATCCATTGCTCATTTGTATTTTCCAATTCAAAGGGCTTCCTTATGTACCTTTGACTTGGTTTATATGAATGATCAATGCTTGAGGCTTTTGTAGATACTTTATGAGTTACTCATTCAGCTGAAGTGTTTGATTTGAGCATTATGAACATGTTTTCCATCTTATTTCCCCCTTTTGAGAGCTAGGGGCGGCATGTTGTGCTCAACCCTTGTGGGAGCCCATTTTTGCACTACCTTCTATAATGTATTTAGAAATGGATCAGCAACATGATTTCTCCTATACCTACATAGCGAACCAAAATTTTAGATGAAAAAAATAGTGAAGCTCAATGCTCCTGTGATATTTTATTTTTCAAGCTCTCTTGCATACTTCTGATGTTTATTCCAAATGATTCAATACATTATAGGAAATGCACTATATTTTGTTGATAAAGAGCATAGTGAGATTCATATCTAGAGCTCTAACAACTCTTCTCTTCATGATGCAAGTTCACTCAAGATCGGGAGCAAGGATGTAGTAGCTACAATAGAGATGAACACCAAACACCAACATGTAATGATGCATATGTTTTCCATTATATGTGTTCTTCATCTTTAGTTGTATAGCTCATTCATTATGATGTGTTGGTTTAGCTACTCCCACGGCTTGTGGCAGACACTTGATATCTCTTTTCTTTCCAATGAATGTGAAAAAAATATTTTGCGATCTTGTACAATTTTGTATATATCTCTCTTGCCAAATGAATGCAACATTGTAAAGTGTATAAATCATTTCAAGATGAATGAAATCAATATTTTATATCTCATGCAGTCTCTTTTATGTTGTAAAACACTGAATGGAAAACTAAAAGCTTTCCTTTATTGAAAACACATTGCACAATAAATTTGAACTCTTTTCTTTTAAACTTCAATATATGCAATGGTTAAACAAATAAAAAATAAGTTGAAATATTTTCACCTTAAAATGGACATAAGTTGTTTCAACTCTGCCAATTTGAGTTGTAGGTGAAAAATTGGCAATATTTATGATGATTTCTACTAAATGCTTGCCTGCTAAGCATGTAGACTAGTTGCCTTAAACAAATATATTGGTTGTGGAGTCAAATTTTACCTTCTTGAACTTAGATTTTCATGAAACTAAACTTGAAAACACTCCAAACAGTAGCAAGAAACCAAACAAAAGAAAATTGAACGCAAACTAAAAGGCCCTAGTGGCTAGAAAGCAATGTGCAATAGCACTTAGGGAAAGAAAATAACTGAAAATAATGTGCCTTGAGCAATTATTAGTAGAAAATACTAATTCTAACCTACACTAACCAATAAAAATGACACTCAAACAAAAACATTAATTGGTTTTGAAAAATAACTCCCTCTTCTAACCAGTCGGGGAACCAACTGAGAATGCTTTGCATGCTTGTAAAATGACAATAAGAAGTGAAAAACAAGAATATTGGACCTATAGACACTCAAATTTGTCCCCGTAATCAACATATTATTCGTCTATTGATTAAAAAATAAATTCATTCAATACTTTCTTCCATTCATGCATTTCACCAAATCATTAAGTCATCTTATGTTCGTTCATATCCATTTGCATAAACAATAATTTTTGTCTCATGGTCATTCACTAACCATTTGCATAAACAATCATTCTCGTTCATGTCCATTTGCATTATCATTCATACATATTTCCATAATAAAGCACAATTGTTCATTATCACTAATATCATAATAAATCTTCATTTAAAAATCCATTTAATCATTTAAAATCATATTAAATAATATCATATTTATCATAAATCTATTTTCATAATAAATTCATCTTTATATTTCATAATTTACATTTGGAATCCATTTAATCGTCTTATTTAATTATACATAAACCCTTCACCATGCATGCATTTCGTTTAATTACATTATGTGGGATATTTTTATTGGAAAATATTTAATCCCACATTCCCTCTTCAACACCTCTCCATCCATAGGGAATGCCTATTTAAGTGGGATTTCCCTCTCGTGTTCCCTCTCACGAATTTTGTTGACATAGTTTTCTCACCAAATTTTCTCACAAATCTGCATATCTCACACCATATCTTATTTTGAATTGCATTTCCCATTCACCATAGACTCTATCTTGCATTTTGTGCTCACAAAAATCTGAGAGAAAATGCATGATAAATAGATCTTCCTGATAGGGAAACAATGGAGAGTGATTCCTAAAAGCATTTTTTTTAATTTTTATAGTTTACAGGTTTTACATTTCTGGTTTTTGTTGTTAAAATCTGAATGGCTCCATTGAAGTGGGGATGAAATGGTGATTATCCTTCCATAGAATCATCCATTTTCAGCTGCTCACATGACCCACACATTGTTGTATTGTAGCCCAGAGATTACAACCAAGGGCACAAATCTTATGAATCTGATCAAACATACCTCTAACTATCCAAGAATGGATAAGTTGGATCTACTACCCCTCAGCTACAATTTCATTCTTGGGTGTACTGATAGTCTGCTACATCTCATTGGCACCCTTGTTGGCCAAATCCCTGATAGGGAATCCTCTTGAAAGGATGAAATCTAAACTTTTATTAGTGGTTCCTTATTGGTTACCTTCTATTTCAATCTCATTTTCCTGATTGAGATCATCTGAAATCATGTCAGCCAACCTTCCACAAAACTCATCAATTGTATTAGTGTACAAATCTTCATCAAACCCATCATGATTCATAATAGGTTTTGAGGTATCCTCATGACTAATTTCTTGAGAACTTGGAAAGATATCAAGATCCATACCTTGAGAAGTAGCATCATGCTTTCACTGGACTTGAATAATGTCTACATGTACCTCAACTTTTTGAATATCCAAATTAAGGATGCTCTCATTTGCCTACTCACTAACTAGCCCCCTGCCTGAATGGCTTCCATCATTTTGCTACTCAGAAATTGATAACTCTATTAGCTCACATTAAATATCTTCATCACTACTAATAAATAAAGGAAGCTCTTCAAACAAATTAGTCAAACCTTGAGATTGGACACCCCATTTTTCTCCTGAAGCTGTTGTTTCACACTTTTCATGGAACTCCTAAGAAAACTTGTGATTCCTTGATTATTTTGGCCAATTTCAGTAATTCTCCATATGTGTGGGTTTATGGTTTCGTTCATCATTATTGTTTGAGGATTTTTTTTCCAAAATCTCACTTAGAAAACCCTTGGAGCTCTATTTTGTTGCTGACCTGCTCTTTCATGTTCTCAATCATTTTAAAACATCTTATTTCATTTGAGCTTGTAAGTTACTAACCCCTCGTGTCTAGTAATGAAATTATTTTTTTTCTACAAGGTTGTTCGATTGGCCTTTTTTGGCCCTTACATCCTTTGAATTATTACGTATTTTGTCCTTGGAGCCTTTTATTCATCAGCCTAGGTGGTTCCCCCTTTTAAAAAAACTTATGAGCATGTGTTAATTGTCTTTACTAAAGTACCGTATCTCTCGTTGTTGATCCATTTTTAGTTTGCAAGCTCAAATGTGCAATGAGAGATGAGCGAAGTTATCCTTGATTTTGCACATTGCAGGTTTGTTTCAAAGGTCCAAAGTTGAATCTACGATGCGTGATGGACTATGTTATCGCCGGTTCTTTTGGTATCGCTATTTGCTCATATACTCGACAATCTAAATTAGTGATATGCAATGACCTTTTGTGCTAGTTTTTCTTGCATCGCTCATTGCAGATAGATGTTCAGTTGTTCTTTTCAAAAGGGCGATGAGTGATAAAGTCTTTATCTCAGGCTCTCTTTTGCTAATATGAAATTTTCTAAGGAGCGATGTATCTCGTGCCATTGAAATTTTTATCCACGTGCACAGGTATTGATCTTCTTCGCCCTTAGTTGATGTGATCTAGAGAATGAGGCATGGATCCATGATGCATAATGGAGATGGACTATGATCAAGGATGGGTATCTGATCTGATAGTTGAGATCTCATCACACAAATTCTTACATTGCTATTAGAACCTTCTAAATGTAACATGAATTGATGATACACGATGAGAGATAAAGATCTTCAAAAGGTACAGTGATCCAACGACCTATTTTTCATCGCACCCATGCTCTCATTGCTAATTGAGCCCTGAAGGAGTGGGGAAAATCAACGATGCACGATGTGATATTCCAACAAGTATTCTCTTCAAGTGAAAACTATGTGCTTCACCGATATAAATGGATAGGTACGGATTGGGTTGGCGATGCATGTTGATCATCAAATCATGGGTGAATAATGAATATTAAGGGATAACGTGGCATTATTTGAGGTGGCATCGCCGCTTTCTAGGAACAAGTTGCAAAGGAAAAAAACAACACTTAAGGTTGCCATTGATTATGTTTTAATTCCACAAGGATTGATGGCTCAGATTCCAAGCCCAACTACTAAGTTATCAACTCTCAAACACAAGAAGTTCTTCAATCGTTAATTATTGCATGCTCCAAATCATCTATTTAATGCAGGATTGTTTTCTATTTGATTTCACTATTTATAGTCTACAGAAAATCTAAGGTGTGAGTCATAATTGCTTGAGTGCTAAGGAGTTGATGTGAAATTTTGGGTAAGTTGGTAGTCATTTGAGTTCTCTATAATCTGTGTTCTAAATTTACATAGAATTTTTAGGTTTTTGGGACTAGTTGTAATTGTTAAGGCTTGTGGGTGTGCTTTCATGCAAATTTAGTTATAAGATCTCTCTGGGCTAGTTATGGTTTCTACTCATTATAAAATTGCTAATTTTCGTGTGGGTTTTGTGAAATGGGAAAGTTCGGTGTGCCAACCTAGCCTACTAGGAGGTCTAGCCATCTTAGTGTTTTTGAATGTCATGAGGATTTGGCTAAGGCTAAATAGGAGATTCCAATGACTCCTATGACTCATGAGGGTAACAGGAGTGCCCATGGTCGAAAGAAGAAGACAATTGTCCAGAGTACCTACAACTTATGAAACAGGACCATTTCTAAAGAATTGGTCAACTTTGAAGGCAAGGAGCTGACTGTGCTGGTGAGGAAGGCCATGAAATATGGAGATAAGCATCCAAAGGCCTGATTGGGGAAACAAGATTCTCCCATTGTTCTTTCTGATAGCTTTTTGAATGGTGGAGATGACACTGAATTGGGGTACAACCAGTACCTACTCTCCCTAGTTTTGTATGATGTTTCTGATGAAGAGGTGGTGATGGTTCTTCCAATTGCATCACACACAAGGAGTGGTTGGTCATGCTCTAATTCTAAGGAATCAGAGTGATGTCCCAACCTTTTTTTTGTTTTTGATGATATCATTGCCACAATATCCATGTTTTTGGTCTTTTACTCTTCCTTGTTGATGTGGAAGTCTTCTGGCTAGTATGGTGGGAAATATTTTGCATGACATGGAAATTGCAATGGTGACTAGCACTTCCCTATGGTGATTTTTCTACCACCCCTCAACAACTTATCAAGAATTTTGTCTTTTTGCTTCCCCCTGTTTTATCAATGATTGCATATAACCTTCTAGGGAATCTCTTGAATTTTGTTGAAATTGTTTTGAAATGAATATGAAATGTACTATAATTTAGTTGGATGATTTTTGCTCCCCTATTCTATAAAGGGGATTTCAAGGCTGATTACAAGGAGAGAGAGCTCAAGTTTTGGAGTCTTAGAAGGGTCTAGGCGAAAATGCTATTCTTAGAAAAAGAGCATAATGTAAACATATAGATTAATAGATATGTCGTGAGTCGGTTATTGGGTGTACAATTATGATGTAATTATCTTAAAAGGGTTTTGCAGTAACACCAGTAACATTAAATATTAATTTAAAGTATGTGTTCTCTTGTGTATTTTCTATGCAGACTATGAATGGAATTGTTAATGATAGCTTCATTTGTCTTATATTGTTTAAACTGAATGAATGATTTTACTTATGCTTGAATTCAAGGGGTTGATTAAATGCTAAAGTAAGGTCATGAAAATGGTATAGGATTTAATAATAAATCATTTTTTAGATATAGTGAGTTGGATTCTATAAGGTAGTATGAAAATGGCTCATAAATTACTAGGATGATTTGTTAGTGTATTATTGGTTGATTGCATTATGAAATTTTTATCCCATGAAGGAGGCATTGGTATTTTCATTAGTTTTTCTTGGAGTAAGTTAAGTTTATTTATGCATCTGTCCAAAGGCTTGAAATGACGAACAAATCACAATAACCAACATTTGAAGAATGTATCAACCTGAAGTATCATTTGATTTCTTGTTGTAGATAATTTTTATTTTGAAGGTTGGACAAGTCTTTAGTGAATTTTATCTATATGAATTTAAGGGGAAGTAATCTATGTATGGAAGTTCTCTTGATTAAATGAGTATCTTAGGAGTACAAATGGGATTACCCTCCTAGGTTTCATAGACCCCAAAGAGTAGAAGTAAGGACCATTAGATTCTTACTTGTGTGCTGGCCAATCCTTGCCCTTATTAACAATTGAGCCCTAGCAAGTTCATAGGTAAGGGATGAGATCAAGTTTGGTTCATAAAAAATCACCAACAACTTTCTCCCTCAAAAGATGACTATTTGACATCTAAGTTTGAAACAAAATTCTCAAGGTCATCCCACAACATGTCTTCTTCATTCTCATTTCCATTTTCTTATGATGGAAGATTGCTTATTACCTTATTACAACCCTCCTAAGGCATTGAAACATCAAATTTTTGAACCTCTTCTTGCTGCCCTAGAGCTAGTATGGGTATGATCTTAGATAGGCATTCTTCATCATCCACAAAAAATGGTAATTCCCCAAATAGGTCAGTCAAAACTTGGGAACTATTAGCCATTCCTTGATCTAGAATTTTTTGTTCCTAAACTACATATTCCTCTATCTCTTGCTATAGTTGCTCCTGATTTTCTAGATCTTGTTCATTATTGTACTAGCTAGATATTTTGAAATAGTCATTGATATTTTGTTGTTCCAATGAATCAAACTTCTCTACACATGCAACATTCCTGTGTTCAACTAAGAAAATGGTACAATTATAAGCAAATTCCTACTTTATATCGTATAGCATTGGTTGATCCTCTAGAAAATTTTCATCATCTTCCACAAAACAAGGAAGCTCATTAGTGAAAACATAGAAAGATTCATCAGGTGAAGTCTTTTCTTATTCTATCTTTTGCTGCTATAGATGGTAAACCTCCAAAGTTTAATGCAATGGGTTTACTTTCATAAGCTTCTCTATCTAGAATAAGGAGTCTTGATCAATGGGTCCACCCTTGGACCTATCAGGTGGGGAAACCTGGGGAGATTCTTAGATTGTTGGAGAACAAGTAAGTTCTTCAAGAAGTTGCTCTTGAGGGGTTGTAGACTGAAAATGCTTAGGAATAGATTCATCCAGTATGAAGCATATTGTATTGAACCTGGGGATTTATTTCCCAAAAAATGGGTTTGGAAAAGTAAAAGTTGAGCTAGCTTCTTGTTCAATGACAGGATTTTGAAATGAAGGGAAGCTCCTAGAACTTGGATTTTTAGCTTGGGAAGATCTTGGAGACTCACCTTGTACATGAAAATTGGAAATTTATACTTACAAACCTCCTCTTGAGTAGGTTGAGCTTGAACTGCATGAGCTACTTGGACTTCATGCATTCATGTTTGAGGAAACACAAGCTTCATTTTCTCTTATTTTGCAACTAACTCTCTTTCAAGGTTCTCCTCGAATCGTATCTTTTGTTCTCCCAATTCTTGTTCATAAAGATATGCCTAATAAGCCATCCCTTCCTATCACTAATTATGTTCATGCTACCTCTTGATCTCCTCTAACTGCTTCATGAAGTCACATAATATTTCATTTATGGTTGCAATCTCCTCCTTTTCATTGTCCATGAGCTGGTTTTGAGCATATGAAGGTTGAGATGGATATTGGGCAGGGGTGGGTGGGTGGTAATTATATTGTGCATGCTAGTTTCTTTTTAAATCAAAGGGATTGGGGGTAAATCCAACATAATAACCAGCTTGATAGGACTGGAAAGAGGGTATATGAGCAGGAATTTCATGATATGATGGATGGTATGAAATGTTGTCATGAAACATTGATATATCCATTCATTGAAAAGCTAGAAAATGGAGTGAATATATGATTTTTGTAACACACCAACACTTAGGTCTGCATGCAAAACCAAATAATAGAGTCACAAGGTATACTTTAAAACCTCCAAAAGGCTTGAAACACTATTGCATATACCAGAACAACAACTTTATAACTTGAAAAAATTCTCTAAAAATAAGTTTCAGAGTCCCACCAGGTGTTCCAAAAACTATTGTCAATCAAGATTTCACCCTTAGCTGGAAGATAAACCTGACTATCCTATTGAAACATGGAGACACTCTTAGATTTTGGGTAATCTATGGTGAGAGTGAATCTCCAGAGCAGGTTGGTTCCCCTAGAAAATCACCTAATCTAAAAGACTTTCAGAGGAAAGGGTTAAGAGGAAAATTGAAAATGAAATCCTGAAACCTAAGGATGATTTACCAAAAATTTAAAATTTGACTTTGATTATTTTTCTCACAAACATTTTCTCAAAGCATTAACCCTCACAATCTCACTTAAAATAATAATTCAACAATTATTTGCATGAAGCCTCAAGCTGAAACACAAATACACAACCTGAACTATATGAAATTTTGTACACAAACTCGCAATAACAAGACATAAAAGGATTCAATATTTCGAATCACAATGACACTAAATTTGGTATTACAAACTTGAGACAAAAAATGAGAAGGAAAGTGATGTTGTTTATTGAAACTAAAGGAGTATCAACCCCAAATATGAGTCCAAAAGTGTTTACAAAACTCTCCCAGATGAACAAGAGAGCAAGAAACAATATTTTGAACCCAAAAAATATATATTTTTCTCCAAATTATAGTTCCCAAGTGTCTCCAATAGTAAGAATAGAAAAATCAGAGTGAATTGCATCTCAAATTAGCAACTTTGATCCATTTTTGAGCTCAAGGGAAAAGCCTCCAAAATAATGCCCAAAACTGATCCAAACTGGCTGATAAAGATGGCAGCTTTCTATCTTCAACAAGTTGATCCAACAGTCTCACAAAATCATATTCAAACTAACCCAAAACTGAAAATAGAAGGTTCAGTTTGTCCATTTTTTTCCAATTTTGCCCAAGAACTCATACTCACAAATAGAAAGATTCTATCCCCACTAACTGCATTTTAAAATAACAAAAAATAAGGAAATTTATAGAAATATTACCTTAATGATGTTTTACATTATTTGTAGTTTCAAAATTACAATATAGGAACTCAAGTTTAGTCTTAATTTTTTACAAGTTTGCATTGATCATCCTGATTTTTGCAATAAAAATAAAGCTTTGATATTTTTCAAAAACCAAGGTAACACACTAAGGCTCTTAAGATATTTTATTTTTCTATCAAAAATCATAAAAATGATTTAAGGCACATATCACATTATGGTTTTTCAAAAGTCAAAGAGGAACCCTAAGACATTCAAGGCTTAGACAAAATCACAAACTCAAGGTCATCGACTTGATTTTATACAAGGACATAAAATAAATGAAAGTCACAAAACCTAAATTCAGCCTATGAGCAAAGGTGGACACATTATTTGTAAAGTATTAGTGAAGGTTTGATTTATATAAATGTGACAAAATACCTAGGCTTGAATTAGGGAAACAGTCGAACCCTAAACACAAAACAAGTTTGGATCCCTAACTTTTAACATCATTTGCATCTTTCCATTTTAGGGAAAGTCGCTTTGTTGCTCAGCCGCTATGGGATTAGGGTTTTGAAGCTTGAATATCCTTCGTTTTCAGCTGCTTTCTACATTTTCTTGAATTATTTTGCAAGGTAAACAAAGTTAAGTTGTTTTTCCACCATTCTGGATGTCGATTTCCATTTTTATGAGGTAGTTTGGCCTTCTTGGGCCATGGCCAAGGTTATATTTCTTATGCATGTTGTCTTGTTTTCCTCTTATCAACATTTTCTTCATCTTGAGGCTGATATTTTGAGGACTTTTGAAACTTTATGCTATGGATTTTGAAGGTATCTTTCCATAGAAAATAATGGGTAAGTCCTTTCCCAGTGTAGCCTTGCATTTCCCTCTTGAATTTATGCAAACACAAGCTCGATTCAAGCTTATTTGAATATAAAATGATGAAAGTGCTTTACTTTCTATGCTTCTTGTGAAAGAAATGAAACAATTTATGTGTATCCCCATGGAGGCCATGACCTCTACATGCACTTTTCGTATTTTTTAGTATCTCCTTATTGCATTAACTTGAATATTTCTCCTTCGCTTGGATTTGAGATTTTATTACACAAACCCTATGTGGGTTTGGTCATTTCTGAAAGGAAAAGAAATCACTAGGCAATGACTATGAACAAAAAAATTGGGTCTGCACTTTCCTCTCATTTTTTGAGTTTGTGATGGC
This sequence comes from Sequoiadendron giganteum, assembly GCA_007115665.2. Classification (NCBI taxonomy): domain Eukaryota; kingdom Viridiplantae; phylum Streptophyta; class Pinopsida; order Cupressales; family Cupressaceae; genus Sequoiadendron; species Sequoiadendron giganteum. Next base: position 74,179,406 of record CM021101.1, on the reverse strand, counting down.
CATCTGAACCTTCATGGCCACGGCCATTCTTGCATTTTTGGGTGCCTTTCCACCTTGCACAAGGTTAAAGGATTTTTTTTTTGTATTTTCAACAAACATGGCTTGAAACCCTAAATCTTATCCCCTATTGCAAATGAAACTTGTGCATTTAGAAACTCTAGCTCTATTGAAATGTCTTGTTTGTGTAATGAATTTACTTGTTTCATAATATAGTAGATAGATGACAACAATTTTTACCTTCCTAACAAAAATGAAAGGCATCTCTATTCCAATTTGGGTCTACATTGTGAAGTACCTTCTGGGTTTGAGTTTCAGAAACCCTCTCTTGAGCTAGTACATATTCCGAGTATCTTACATCTTTCCCTCTCTTCCAAGACATCAAGCTTTCATTAACTTCATGTCTATAGCCATTATTTGTTATGAAGAAACTCAATAAAACATTTAGGGAACTTATCTTTATGCTTTCTATACATGCACTTCTTGAGGTTTGAAAACACTACTTGCACCTTGCATATACAATGAGGAAAAGAATATATTTTTTCTTTCTCATTATGGCTAAAACAGTTTTCCTCTTTATTGTTTGTTCATTTCATTTGTAGCTATACATTACCAAAGCACTTGGTGATGAATTCTTGACAAGTACTCACCGCAACATTCTTGTGAACAATGCACTCTTTGATGTACTCAATATGCAACACTATTTTGTCAAGTGCCTTGATGAATATGTATATGATGAAATATTCATGTTGGTATGTTATAAATAGCATAAACAGAAACACATTCTTCATTGTTCCCCAAATGTGAGCACTATTATGCATGATTTCTCACTATCACATCCATGATAATGCACTCCTTGCTACTCCATCAGTCAAAATAACTTTGGCTGCCTAGATTATCTAACTATACAAATTACACATGATGAAAAAAGTAGGGATAATTTTATGAGAGAAATTTATGATGTAAAACCATGATGCAAGTGTTGCATTTTCATTTAGTTTCTTTTGCATTTGACTTAGGAATTCTAGATAATTCCATTGCTCATTTATATTTTCCAATTCAAAGGGTTTCCTTATGCACCTTTGACTTGGTTACTATGAATGATAGATGCTTGAGGCTCTTGTAGACACTTTATGAGTTACTCCTTCAGCTGAAGTATTTGATTTGAGCATTATGAACATGTTTTCCATCTCATTTTCCCCTTTTGAGAGCTATGGGTAGCATGTTGGGCTCAAATCTTGTGGGAGCCTATTTTTGCACCACATGCTATAATGTCTTCAGAATTGGATCAACAACATGATCTATTCTATACCTGCATAGTGAACAAACATGTTAGATGAAAAAATAGTGAAGCTCAATGCTCCTGTGATATTTTATTTTTCAGGCTCTCTTGCATACTTCTGGTGTTTATTCCAACTGATTCAATACATTATAGGAAATGCACTATATTTTTGTTGATAGAGCACATAGTGAGATTCATATCTAGGTCTCTAACAACTCTTCTCTTCATGGTTCACTCAAAATAATGAGCAAGGATGGAGCAACTACAATGAAGACCAACATCGAACACCAACATGTAAATGATGGATATGTTTTTCATTATATGCTTGTTTTCCTTTCTTCATCTTCAGTTGTCTAACTCATTCCTTATGATGTGTTGGCTCATCTAATCCCACGGCTTGTGTGGGACACTTGATCTCTCTTTTCTTTCCAATGAATGTGAAAACATTTTACAATCTTGTACAATTATGTATATATCTCTCTTGCAAAATGAATGAAACATTGTAAAGTGTATAAATCATTGCAAGATGAATGAAAGCAATATTTTATATCTCATGTAGTCTCTTTTATGTTGTAAAATATTGAATGGAAAAATAAATGGTTTTATTTATTGAAAACACATTACATAATAAAACTGAACTCTTTTCTTTTAAACTTCAATAGATGCAATGCTTAAGCAAAGTAGAAATAAGTTGAAATATTTTCACCTTAAAATGGACATAAGCTCTTTTAGCTCTACCAATTTGAGTTGTAGTTGAAAAATTGGCAACAGTAATGTCCCCATTTTTTAGCATGCATCAAAGTTAGTGGATTTACCCTATCACTGGGTCCTTGTAGGCTAATACTGGTGATTAGAGGACTTTGCCTCTCTAGAGGACAATTGTTTGTGTTTTGATATCCAGATCCTTCATATGTTCCGAGGCAATTGAAATTCAGGGTTTTCTGCCATTATTTGTATATACAAGCTATTTATAGTAAGTTAGTTGGACGACTCGCCTTACTATTTTTAGTAAGGCATCTAGATAGATAGTGGGAGTAGTAGGCTAGCCAATGATGAAGTGAGAATTATTAAATAATGGTTATTAATGGGGTTATCACATTTAATTATTATTAAAGTGTATAATTAATTATTTAAAGGGAATATTATATTCACTTCATGTGACTTTATAATTAAAGGGGACTTAATATCATAAAGTCAAATTATAAAGTGAGAGCATTTAATGACTTTATTTGACTTTAATATAAAAGGACATTTATTGATTATAAAGTCAAGTTATTTAAAAGTGTATTGAAAACAATATTTATTCATCTTTGATTTGGGCACCCACTTAAGGAGTTATAAAGGTGAATTAAAAAGAAATCATTTAATGATATTTTAAATGCTTAAAGGCCTCAAGAGAAATTGACCCCTTTTGGAGATGAGTATTAAAGGCACCAAAAGAAATGAAAAAAGGTATCATTTGATCATTATATACTTGTGCTTTTGAAGAGTTTCACTATGGAGAAGACGAAACCTAGGGTTTCTACAATTTCTGCAATTGTGGTCATTGAGAACATGGTATCTCTCTAATTCTTGCATTCTGAAGTTGTGAAATAGCAACTGAAGATTGTTTGTGAGATTGGCTTAATTTAGGAGTCAACTTTGAGCTTCATTGGAGGATTTCATCAAAATAATTTACAAGGGTTTTGAAGTTTATCATTGGAGAACAATTTATTGTTTTTTGTGCCTTCATTTTTTGGTATCTGGGGTTCTTTTTGTGTATTATATAGAGAAAATTAGAGGATTAATCTTGCTGCTATAGTGATGCTATAGTACCCACACTACAGTAAAACACTACAATAAAATCTTATAGTGTTGGTGCAGATTTTAAGTGATTATTTCCAAAATTTAGCAAGGGTTTAAGAGAAGATTTGAAGATCAATCATTGGCAATATATTTATTGTTGCTAGCACCTATTCTCTTAACCACGCGGGTCTTAAAAAGAATGTTGCAATTAAGTTCCAGATTTGTTGATTATAAGTTTTTCAGACTTGTAGCTTTATTTCAAAAAAATTGGGTATGTTTGTATTGTAGGATTTGACAAATGCAAATCCACAGCTCGCCAAGAACACCTGCATGCAAATACCTGATGCTGAATAGAGACCAAAGAGACAGAAGCAAGGGTTTGAAAAATCTTAGCGGAGTGAGAGCATAATTATTATTTCCCAAAAAAGTGAATTACAATAATTACAAAAGCGGCATATAAGGTGAGAAACCCTAAAGCCGGAGAAAGCTAGGTTTGTGCATTTAATAATTAATAAACATATTAATTATTATGCACCTACAAATGATAAGCTTAAGTGAATAGAATAATAGTTAGCATTAATAATTAAACCAAAGTGATTTAATTATAAAGGCAAATGAACTATTACTCTAACACCCCCCCTTAAGCGAAGCTCAGGAGGAAGCAAACCTAGCACAGCTAAGAAAGCAGGAAAAAATTGGTCCCAGCAACAAGGCCAGATTAGGTACCCAGCTACAAAGAAATCTCTGTAAAACGGGGAAATAGAGAAAACCCAATGGGAAAAAATCTACCCAAAAAAGAGATACAACAACATGCGGAAAAAAAAATGAAGGAAGGAAGGCCTCAAAAAGACCCCCCAAGGACAACTTCCGTCACCCCAAGCATAGAACGCAATTGAAGATAGCGCGGAGATGCAAAAGGTTTGGTGAAGATGTCAGCAACCTACGCGTTAGTGGGGATGTATTCCAAAGAGAGAACACCATCCTGAATCTGTTGGTGGATGAAATGCATATGAAGCTCAATGTGTTTAGTGCGCTGATGCTCCACCGGGTTGCGGGAAATGTGAATAGCACTCTGATTATCGCACCACAAAACAGTGGGACGATCAGGACGAAAACCAAACTCAATCATCAACTGTCGAAGCCATAAAATCTCCTGACTAGCATGCACTGCCGCTCTATACTCAGCCTCTGTAGATGAAAGTGCGTGAGCATTCTGCTTCTTACACGACCATGTGATAGGACCAGAGCCAAGACAAAAGACAAAGCTTGAAGTAGACTTCTGATCATCAACATCACTAGCCCAATCTGAGTCAGTGTAGCCAACAATGTGAGGAGCCCCTGATGTGTAATGAATGCCATACATAAGTGTGCCCTGAATGTATCTCAAAATGTGCTTGGCAGCTTGCCAATGACTCTCATGAGGCTTGTGTGAGAACCGAGAGACTAGACCAACTGCAAAGGAGAGATTAGGACGAGTGTGTGTCAGGTACAACAAACTGCCAACCAACTGCCGATACAATGTAGGATCCACTGAAGGCGAAGTGCAAGAGGTAGACAAAGTAACATCCGACTGAAAAGGTGTGGGAGAAGGCTTGCAATCAAGCATATCAAAGCACTGAAGCATGTCAAGAGCATAATTTTGCTGGTAAACAAAGATCCCAGCAAGTGACTGAACAATCTGCAGACCCAGAAAGAAGTGTAATAGACCCAGGTTTGTCATCTCAAACCGCTCCATCAATGTGCACTGAACGTCCTGAATCATAGAAGATGAGCTACCTGTGATGAGAAGATCATCGACATATAGTACAAGGATCAATACCTCATCCTCAAGACGCTGAATGTAGACTATAGGATTAGAATAACAGCGTGTGAATCCTGTAGAAAGCAGAAAGGAGTCCATCTTCTCATACCAAGCCCAAGGGGCCTGTTTGAGACCATACAAAGAACGTCGAAGTCTGCAAACCAAGGAGGAATCCTACACAAATCCCTGAGGGTGCTCCATGTAAATCTCCTCACTAAGATCATCGTGCAAGAAAGCACTCTTCACATCCATCTGAAAAATGGGCCATCCCCGAGAAGCCGCGAGGGATAAGACAAGGCGAATAGAGTTCATCTTGGCGACAGGGGCAAATGTCTCAATGTAATCAATACCCTCAACCTGTGAAAAACCCTTCGCAACAAGATGTGCCTTGTACTTATCAATAGAACCATTAGCAGCAAACTTAGTATGATAGAACCACTTGCATCACACTAACTTTCTTCAATTAGGAAGAGAACAAAGATCCCAATTATGATTCCTCATCAAAGAAGAATACTCCTCCTCCATAGCACTGTCCCACTTAGTATGTCCTGTCACTACCCCAAATGTCTGAGGATCACCATAAATAGCATAACTCAGAAGACTAGAACCCGTAATATGAGACCGGGTGCGACGGGAAGTGGAAGGGTCACCAACCAAAGATCCTGCAACATCAACTGTACACGAGCCCATCTAGGCATCTATGGAGGATCTTGTGGTGGAGGTAAATGGGGATCACCAAGATCATCATCCTCATCATCCTGAAACAAAGTTGGAAGAGAGGAGGGAGTAGTGGTAAGTGAAGTAGACTCTAGAAGCGGGGTATCTACTGCAGGAAGGCACTCATCAAACTGGACATCCTGTTGAAACAGGACCTCTCTAGAATCAGGGTCAAACAACCTGTATGCCTTAACATCCTCGCAGTAGCCAACAAAAATGAGGTGTCGGCTCTTCCGCTTCATCGCTCTCCTTTGAGCGTCAGGCACAAATGCCCATGCTTCACTACCAAAAACTCGAAATGAAGATATATCAGGCTTGACATGAGACCAAGCCTCCTCAGGAGTCATATGTTGAACTGCCTTGTGAGGCATCCGATTCTGAATATAGTTGGCACAATTGACTGCCTCTGCCCAAAAAGATGAGTCCATGGACCTGGACTGTATCATACAATTAGCCATCTCCCGAAGTGTTCTGTTCTTTCTCTCTGCCACACCATTTTGTTGAGGGGTGTAGGGCACTGAAAATTGATGCTGAAGACCATGTTTAGAGCAAAAATCCCTGAAAGTTTGGTTCACATACTCCCCCTCATTATCTGTGCATATCCGGCGAATAGAAAGACCAGATTGCTTCTCCATAAATGTCTTAAAGACTTGAAATAAGTCAAAGACATCAGACTTGTACTTCAAAAAGTACACCCATGTGCGCCTGGAGAAGTCATCAATAAAAGTAAGCACATATCTGGCACCGGAAAAAGAAGGAGTAGGAAATGACATGAGGTCACTATGAATCAACTCCAATGGTGCAAAGCACGAGTAGCTCATCCTTGAGGAAAAGGATCCCTATGTTGTTTGCCAAGAACACAACCCTGACAAACCCCATCAGTGCAAGTAATCTGTGGAAGCCCAAGAACAAGTGTCTGTGTGCTCATCTGCTGAAGATATCTATAATTGACATGGCCCAAATGCTCATGCCAAAGTCTGCTCACTAAATCTGCATGTGCTATAAGACAGGAACCTGTGCCAGCAGAAGACTCAAATCCATCAAATCTATATAGTCGGGATGCAGTGTCAACACTCCCAGTAGCCACAATTATATCAAAATCATGTAAGTCCCGAATAACCACATCATGTGGTGAGAACTCAACTGTCTTACCAGAGCCAGAGTGACAAATCTGATAGATAGACAGTAGGTTCGTTGAAATGTCAGGGACAAAGAGAACATCCTGAAGAGAACCCCCAGCCAATGCAACAGAACCAGAACCCAAAATAGAAAGATGAGATGAGTTCCCAACAACAATCTATGAAGTAGCACAAGGAGCAAGTGAGGTGACCAACTACTGAGTGTGAGTCATGTGGTGAGAGGCACTGAAATCAAGAATCTAGGTGGGCCCAAAAGTCATAGCTCGTGCAGTAAGAGCATGACCTTTCCCTACAGGGGAGGATGTGGACTGAGGAGCTGAAATGTGATGCTCCTACATGGCTTCCTCTAAAGCCTCCAAAAATTTCCAACACCGAGAAACGGGATGTCCTTCCTTTCCATAAAAGCTATAGGTCTCAACTAATTTCTTCTTAGTCTTAGAGGTAGACTCAGTAGACTTCGAAGAAGATTTACCCTTGGAAGGGTTGGCTAGAGGTTTTGAATTAGTTTTCTGTGCAGGTTTGGAGGAAGACTCATTGCCTGCAGAATATTTCTTCGGTTTGCCTTTCTATTTTGGTTTCCCCTATGAAGACTGAGCAACCACTGCTTGGCTAGCAGAGCCAGCAGCATCCATCTGTTGGATCTTTTCCTGTTCCCGTGTCAACCGATCACAAAATGTCTCAAAAGAAGGCATGGTGTGTCTAGCACCCAAAGCATCCATGGTGGAGTAGAAAGTGGAAGAGAAGATCTGATATTGTCCTCACAACTTTGAGAGTATCAAGAAGATACACTCATCATCTATCTTGGTTTTCCCACATCCCTACAAAACTGAGCGCAAAGACTTGAACTTCATCAAGAAGTCCTTAATGGTGGGAAAGCGGGTAGGTGTCAAAGTAGTCAGCTCTGCATCAAGCTGTAGTGCCCAGAATTCATTGACAGTGCCAAACAAATCTGAAAACTTGCCCCAAATGGCCCTAGGAGTGGTCAAACCATCCAAGTGAAAGAGGAGATTGTCAAAAATGTTCAGTGCAATCAAGCCCATGGCTTCATCCATTTTATTCCTATGCTGAAGAATCTCAAAAGGACACTGTAGGATAGGTTGATGTTCATCTAGGCATGACCATAAGTCACATGACATGAGTAGCCTGGTCATGTGTGCTTTCCAGGTGTGGTAATTGTGCGGTGTAAAACCGGGCCACAGAGGGGTCTGACATTGAGAGAAGAAAAAGATAGAAGAAGAAGGGTCGTTTTCTAAAAGTAAATGACAGAAAGCAAAAGTACCCCCCCATAATGTATGATTCCAACCCTTGTACAACAAATAATCAAATACTGAAAGTACAAAAAATGAGGAAAAAACCTGAATGCCAGATGCAGAGAGAGAGGAAAACGAAGCCTCTACTTCAACGCCAAAAAATGATGCTCAAATGGCCGAATCAAAAAAAAGATCAGCATAATCATGTCCATCTCAGAAACACCTTTTCGACAATATTTTGTTTTTTGAAAACGGACACCGTATGCCCAAGATATGGCCAAAAAACCACAGGTACCCCCAAAAACAAGCTCTTTGGAAAAACACAGTCCCGACAAATAATTTGACGGCTGTATGGCCATCATGGGATGTCAGCGGAGCGGCGGTGGCTAGTGGGTGGCGACGCTGGAGGTGGTGGCGGGCGGGGAGGCGAAGGCGGCTGGGCGGAGTGGTGGTGGCGGTTGAGCAGCCGGGTGGCGGCAGCGGCATGGTGGTGCACGGGCGGCGCGTGCTGGCAGCGCCCTAAAAAAAATGGGTTTTTTTAATTTTTTTTCGAGTTTTGCCTTGATTTTTGAGCCCGTACGGCCCTGATAGGCCAAAATTTTTTGCCTATGGTCACTCTAACCAAAATAGTCGAGCTTTATATGTATTTTGACTCTCCCGGGCCTTCTGAACGCGATGGTGGAGTCTGTTTTTGCTCAAACGGCTCTAGAAAATAGTGCCTCCTTCAAAGTGATAGAAAAACCCTAGAGAAGTTGTGGCTGTCGTCTTCGAATCGTGGCCTCAAACACCTTCAAACCAGGCAGTGAAAGGGTGGCTCTGATACCATGTAGGATTTGAAAAATGTAAATCCACAGCTCGTCAAGAACACTTGCATGCAAATACCTGATGCTGAATAGAGACCAAAGAGACAGAAGCAAGGGTTTGGAAAATCTCAGCGGAGTGAGAGTAGAATTATTATTTCCCAAAAAAGTGAATTACAATAATTACAAAAGCGGCATATAAGGTGAGAAACCCTAAAGCCGGAGAAAGCTAGGTTTGTGCATTTAATAATTAATAAACATATTAATTATTATGCACCTACAAATGACAAGCTTAAGTGAATAGAATAATAGTTAGCATTAATAATTAAACCAAAGTGATTTAATTATAAAGGAAAATGAACTATTACTCTAACATGTATTATATTTGTAAGGAAATAAAAGTCTAATTTTTGAATATTTAAATACATTGTATTTACACAATTGTTTAAATATGATTTGATTAAATATCTTAAGAGGTTGTTACCACAATTAGTTTAATTTTCCATTGTCTTTCAACATCATTTGCTTCTTGGCATTATCATATTAAATTAAAAAAAAAGAAAACTAGAAAGAGAAATCAACCTAAACAAGGTAGAAAATTTGTGTTTGCAAATGTCCACCTGGGGTGGTACATTATAGTGGTATGTCCACCCTCCTTGAAATTTATTATCCTCAAGCAATCTCTATTACACAGAAACTCCACTGTATCAGAGGACCAAAGGAAGAACTATGAAAAGTCCCACACATCTCTAACTGACTCTTGTAGCACCAACATAAACACAACTACGCAAAATATCCCTGGATCCCAAATCCAGAATGGAATTCTCCCATGTATAATGTCCTTAGACTTTTGCTGTGCTCTTCTATCTAAAAATTCACCATGCCGAGAGTAGTGAAGCAACCCAATGGGACCCATACAATATAGTTCCCAACCTATCACCACCTAGATCCCAAAAATACCGAACCTCACATTCACTTGTCATGTAGAGATAAGAACATCTAGAAGCATCTGCTACACCATATCTCTCTACAACCTCTGTGAAACTCCTATGGATGTGATAATTAGCCAATCCATCATGCTAACTACCACTACAACCTCCCTAAAGCCTTGAATTCAATTGAAACCCATAAGTGACCAAAAATTTTAGGTACACAATAGCATGATGGTATTCCAACCTCTGATCCTATAAGTAATCCCCTAAAAATAACTGAGTTAGGTACTTGCAGCCTCTAGTCACATCTTCTGGAAATGACAAATCTCCATCCCACAATGGATGGTATAAGCCCTGATCCAATCCACACTGATGCATCATCAAATCCTCTATATGTAGACTAAAGAGGAAGTGATGAGAACTCCTCACCATGCAGACACTTTAAAAATCCTCAGTGAGCCCTACCTAGAATCCTGATGCACTAGACAGATCCTAAACACTATGATCACCACCCAAAAAAGTACTAGTATTAGGAGTGTGATCAACATCCAACTCAAAGAGTGGATTATCATGGACTAATCTAGCATTAGACTCAAATAATGGATTATTCACAAACTGCACAATCACTCCATGCTAATCAAAATCATCCATCTCCCAACCCCTAGAACAATGAATTAAATCAAACTCCTAAACAACCTCCTTCTCTCTCCTTGTGCCCTTCTCTCTACTGAGAGAGATAGAACAAAAAATCCCAACATCATGTGAGCCATCAACTCTACCCACTTCGTCAGTGAAGTTACTATAGTTATGTACCACATGAAATGGCTCCAATGACTTAATAGAAGTTGTTGATTTGACAATATTTTACACACTTCTTCTTCCATAGTAACTACATGTCCCTTTGAAGAGTGATCCTCAAACTCACTGCCAATTAATTAATTTTATGATTTGTTTTCTATGGTTTGATTTAAAATATCATACTTATGGTGGCATAAATCAATATCACATAATACATTTTTAACACTCAAATATTGAGTGTCAATATTAGAGGACTCCACACATCCATCATCTTCACAAGGAATGGTTGTTATCTCATGAGTAATCTTGACATTATGACTATTGCCATAAAATAAAAAATCGGGAGCTGCATAATACTTATCTATAGTGTCCTCAAGAGGCTCAACATAAACTTCATCGTTTGCTAATTGTAAAATTCCAAGTGCTAGTTCAAAGGGTGTCTTCATAGAAAAATTGAGTGTATCATGTGCCATAATTTCTACCCCATGGCTGCAAGGTAAATCTGCATGTGTATAAACCTCCTTAATCTCAAGAGCTTCATCATGGGATCCTCTTTGTCCCTCCAAATATGTGACTCATGAACCCCAACATCTTCATGCAACATGTGCATCTCCAAATCTGCCTCCTTCATCGCTTCTTCTTCAATGCATCCATGTGTCAAAATGAGGTCTTATCCACACTTCTTTACCTCATTATTTGTGCATTGGTGGTTAGGCTCCTGAAAACCTTTGCAAGTGAAGCATAGGCCTTGTCTTCTTATTTCATTCTTACTCATTATGGAAGTTCCTGTAACTTGATAATTTAGTTTGGATGTAGAACCATATTCATTATCCAATTTATTAGTTAGATACCATACGTTCTTACATTATGCCCATGATTGAATTTTTCCCCTTCAGATGAAATTTTCTCCTTATACACCCTCCTAATATACTTTACCAATCCAATCTTTCTGAGAATCAAGATGACAATGAAGTTCAAATAATCATGAAGAGAGTACTGTGATTTAAAATCATCTAGAAAACCCTTATAGTCCTCAAAAAGTTGAGGGGCTTCCCGTTCATAACCTTCCTTGATCTTGATGGCATCTTGTTCAATCTCTTCCCTAGATTTTCCTACAATACTATAATACTCCATAACTGAAATTGATGAGTGTTGGTCACCCAAATGATGCACGATGTTAATTCACTAAATGTTTTTCTTAACCTAACAGGATGGCAGGGGATCACTCTGATACCACTGTGATGTCCCACTCCACATGGACACTAGCAATTCTAATTTTCTGCCTATGGGTTATGCTTGTGGTTTACCAAATTCATACTTGCTTGAATTTTGATGAGATTATGTTAGGAATTAGAAAGAAATCATTTAATTATATTTTAAATGCTTAAAGGCCTCAAGAGAAATTGGCCCCTTTTGGAGATGAGTATAAAAGGAACCAAAAGAAATGAAAAAGGCACCATTTAATCATTTTATACTTGTGATTTTGGAGAGATCTTCTCTTGGAGAAGGAAACCTAGGGTTTTCGCACTTTCTTGACTTTGGGGAATGAAGAATCTTCATTGTTCCAACAATATGAGGTTGTGAAATAACTTTTGAAGGTTGTTTTCATCGATGGCTACAAGAAGTAGTCATATCTAAGCTTACTAGTGAAGAATTTGTGATGTTTTGTGTAGGTTTTGATGGTGAAATGAAGCGAAAGTCTTAAGAAATTCATTGTAGATAGAAATCATCAAAATAATCTTTTATTAGGTAGATTTAAGACACTTATCAGGCCGTACCATTCAAGTACAACCAAGTTGTACCCATTTCGCAACAAGGAGTGTGGAGTTTTGTCTGGAACAATTTCCTTCTTGGTTATAATTCACCTTTAATGAGGGTGGCTAGTCTAAGGGATGAATTTTGAAGTCTTCAAAAGGTGCAGAAATTATATAGTTTGGCTGTTGATTAATTCATAAGGGTTTTTACTAGTCTGCTGCAACCAGTTTCATAATTCCTTTAATTGGAGTTTATCATTTTCGAGTATGACTGCAATGTATTTGAAAGAAATAGAAATCTTATTTTTGTGTATATATTAAACTTGCACTTGCAAGTTTTGTTAAATTAGATTTTATGCATGTTGCTACAATTCAAGTGTTTCTCTACTTTATAAAGTATATGTGCTTGATTTTTAATTCTTGTCATAATCTCATCAAGAATCAAGCATGTATGAACTTGGTAAACCACAAGCATAACCCACTGGCAGAAAATTAGAATTGCTAGTGTCCACCTAGGGTGGGAATCTCACTTATTTGGCCTTATTTTGCACTCACAAGCCTCATTTAATGCATATTTCTTACGATAATCTTGACATAAATAAACATCCAATCACAATTCATTTTTTTTTAGGTTGTGGGGCACAAATTTGGTGATATGGGACTCATACACTACCCTGGCATATAAGTCTCACCTAGGTTTTAGGGCCCTGATCTAGATTTTGGATCATTCTAAGTATTTTCATAACATGTGTCTCATAGTTAAGCCTAATGGGACTCATATGCCACTTTTGGCGTATGAGCCTCGTGTGGCCTAAAATCAAATTTAATTCAAATTCTTGATGAAATTTTATCCTCCCAGATCTGATGTTGGCTTGTAGTGTTGCAATTTGAGGAAATTTTGCATAAACAAGTATTAATAAAAGTTTCTTTCACTCATTTTACACCTAGTAAGTTGAATGAGCATTCTTATAGAAAATTTGAGTTCACAACAACATTCAAGTGTTTTCAAGAGAATTCAAGAGCATTCAAGGGTAGATTATCAAGTGTTTTAGAGGATAATTCAAGTATCAAGCATCATGTCAAATTCATCATACATCATGTTTTTTTTTTAGCTAACAATTTTGATGTAGGGTTTTATGATTCAAGCTAGTATTCAATTCAAGATCTATCATATTCAATCAAGATTCAAGATCTAAATCCATTGGAGTCACTTCATACATGCTTACAACACTTTATTGCTAGGGTTTGGTGAGTTACAACATTGCATTTTGTTCATTCATCATTCTCCATTCCTATTTAATTTCATTTCATTTCAAGGTTTGACCAAGGCAAACCCCTTTCCACTAACAAAACAACATTTCTCCCTCTCTTTAGTGTGTGATTTACAGGTATAGGTTGAAGACACATGAAAGAGAAAGTTTAGAGAAATTTGTCTAAGTGTTCAAAGTTGTCGAAGTTGTCAATTTGAATTGGGGATCATTGGAAGACATCTACAGATTGCAAATTAGAGTTTTGGATCTAGAAATTGGGTAGAAAGGACAAATTAGACTTTGAGGAGTAGAATCAGACTTTAAGTTTCTATAAAACCCTAACTAGACTGATACACCCATTGGTTATTTTTTTAGAACCAAAATTGATCTCACCACTTACCTATGAATCTGCTAGAAGCTAATGATTGGAAAGGATAATGATTGGCCAATAAATAGGTAAAGGACTGCTAAACCTCTACTTCTACTCTTTGAGCTCTATGAAACCTAGGAGGGTGATCTTGACAATGTTTATATGATATTCCCATGCCATTTTATCACTAACATTGAAAATAAATATATATATTCTTGCTTAATTAAAATAGACAAAATTCCTTGAGGATTTGGCATACCCTTCAAAGAATTGTACCTACAGCTAGGAATGAGCAGTACTTCATGCTGTTGTACTAAAATTACAAGGTGTTTTAGAAATTTTTGTATAGATTTGTGCTCTTTTTTAGGTACAGATGGCTCACTAACATCAAATATGACCAAACAAATGGACCAATGCCTTATCTGAGGATGATAGAGTCACATATGCAATAAATAGTAATACAATAGCAAATGGAAAAAAAAACGTTTGTAGACTATTGCATATTACTTTGTAACACACAAATCAATATGTCTAGAGTTAGAAACTTCTTAACAATCCTTGAATTCCACTTACAAATCTATGATTTGACTCAAGCACTTATTTAGCTCTTTGAATTAAAGAAAAAGATGAAACCACACATTCAATTGTAGTGATTGAAGACAAATAAATGAACCTTGATTCCTCTATTCATAATTAAAAATCCAAAATTATAGAGGAGAGAAAATAATTCAGGAACTTACAATATTATTCATGTATCTATGGGTAAAAGTACAAATTTGTGTCACACTTTTATAAAGAAAATGGCCAACATTGATCCAACTTTTAAACTTCAATCACTAAAATGTGATATATATATATATATATATATATATATATATATATATATATATATATATATATATATATATATATATATATATATATGTTTTGAATTTTAAAATGATGTAAACTAATAAAATATTTATTTTTTAGTATATTTTACATTTATATTTCTTTGAAAAAATAAAAAAATAATTTGAATATAGTTTTTAATAAATTAACACTATAATTCAGTTGTTGATAAAATGCTAAAAAATGAAGTTGCATGAGATGCCAACCTTTATATATTAAATTTTATTATTTTCCTTCAATTTTTCTTGTGTGTATTTATAAGTTGAATCTTTAGGGCATGGGTATATATTTTTTCCAATTTTGATACATATATATTTTTAAATAAATATTAAAATGTGTGCATATTAAAACTAAGTTGTTTCCAGTCAACTTTAAATTTCATGTAAATTATTTATCTAATGTAGAAAAAAAATTATACCATCTTGATATAGATTCTTATATCTAGGGCATCATATTTTTTTCAATTTTTTTTTAATAAGTTTTACTATTTTTCCTTGACATGGTAATCAACCTAATGTTTTGTGTTGATAACCTACAATTAGTAAAAATATAAATATAAATATAAATAATAATTAAACTATTAAAATATATACATTTTTGAAAACTAAACTATGGATCTACAAAGGGGTATTTTTTATATTTTTAAAAAAATGTCTTTTATATGAGTAGAAGTTGTTGAAACATCAAGTTTTTCAAATTATTTTAATTTTTTGGTGCTAAATATGAATTTAGCCAACAATTTTAGTTGGAAAAGTTGTGGACATATATAACTTAGCTAGAATGAATCTTACAAGATCATATGTTTGACCAAAATTAATTTTTAGTTAAAATTACTTAAATTCACCTGTGCTGATAAGTTGGCTAAAAGTGTGATACAAGTTTGTTCTAATACCCCTATGTTATTGTAGAAAAATTAAGCCTATTACAGATCTTAGTACATTCCTAAGACTTAACACTATTCTATCTCTTTGTGCTTGAAATTATCAGAATTACTCGTACATGAGCTCAAAAATTGCTTAACCATCAAAAGACCTTTGTAACTGGCCTTGAAATCCCATTTATAGAAACATGGGAGCAACAAGCATCAGGACAATTTACAATCAAAGTCACATTTGCATTTGACATTCATTTCAATTTTAATTTCAAAATTTCCTAGATGGTTATATTTGTACTTTACAAAGTGGGGGGAAATCATATAAGACAAAAGTTATTTTCATTTGTTGAAGAAGATACACCAGCCTTCCAAAAGGAACCTTTTACTCATTGCAACAATATTATAATATCTTCTTCACAAACCAAAATGTTGACTATGTTCACACCTAGTCATCAAATATTCCAAAAGCATGAAAAGCAACAAAAATAAAGAAATACTGACTCGTCCAAGTTAGCATTTGTGCCATCAACCTTCCTGGTAGGGAGAGAACAATATTTTGTAGTACTTCAATGGAAGCCTAATCTGCACTATTTTTAGGTTATGCATTGTTTCTATCTTGTCCGTTATTCACCATGTCCATCGTCATCTTCATACAAGCTTACTCACTAAAATTTTCCAACTAGGTGTTGTATTCATCTTCAATTGGCCATTTTGCATCCAATAAACTATGTACCTTTGCACTATGTTGATTGTACGTTGCATCAATCAAGGCTCTAGCCTCTTTGACAAAAGTGTCCATTCTTGTTTCAATCCCCATCACAATTTCAACATTAGAATTCAATGAGGTATAATCAAATACCTTCAATATCATCTTAGCCTATGTGTGAAGCTCTCCTAGATCATTCCTCCATATATCAAACTCTTTTTTAACTCACATTTGTACTTCAATATAACATGCATACCAAACTCCTCCATTTCTCTGAATATTTTTAGTTTGTTATGGAGTTGCATTCCTAGCTTTCCTTGAAAATTTGTTATTTCATTCACCAGGTCAATAGCTTGTAATACTTCAAGGATATTTGTAGGTGTTTCAAGATCTTCTCACATATTAGGAATCATATTTTTTAAAGGATCTACTCTAAAGCTCCATTTGCTCCATTCATTCTAGAAGGCTTCCTGAACCTATAAATATCTTATGTTTGCTTCATGGATGTTCCTATAGGTATCCCACACATCATCAACTCTATTTACCAGCTTTGTTACCCTTACCTGATGGAAAAGACAATGTCCTTACTATCTAGCTATCCTGAATGGTGGCTCTCATCTTATTTATTTCAGCCAAAGCCTTATTGTACTCCTTCACCAGGAAATCATATTTCTTTTGAGAAATTTTAGTTGCATCTACACCAAAAATTAGAACATGAACAATTAATTTAGCCACTTGGACATGAGTTATATTTGTAGCTCTCTTCATTACCATTAAACCCATGACCTCTTCAATAGTCCTAGTGACCTCATGCTTTATAGTATTGGGTGCCATGGACAGAATTGCAAGCATATGCAACTTTGGACTATAACCAGATCCAAACACCTTTTCTTCAAAATGCTCCTCGGATATAGAAGCCTGTGGATCTCTTCTTATTGCATCAAGTGCAATAACTAAGGTGGTGGTGAACCCTGGTAGTAACATCATTCCACTTTCTATGGCAATATCTCTAGCTTCAGTAAGAGTGATAGTTGCACTCTCAGCCATAATCTTTTATTCCTCTGCCTTCTCAACGTCTTCTTGTTGAGAAGGATCAACATTATCTCTTTCTCATTCAAGTCTCTCCTTATTTCTTTACTTATTTTGAACCATAAATTCTTTGAATTCCTTATATTTCACAAATTCATCATCTGCAAGAAACTCATTACAATCCTTGATCCTAGGAGCATCATCAATCTTTTCATCATAATGCCATTTGACAAGTTCTATCCTTGGGAACTTCTTAATCAAGAGTATCATCAATATTAGGAGGAGGGAATTTCCTTTCCACTTCCTCATCTCCAAGTACATGTTCTTCCATTTGTTCCTCCCCAATTACTTGGAAATCTTCTCCTTGTACTTCTGCAAGCTGCTCTAGAATATCCATAGCCTAAGGTTGTTGCTACAAAAGAGCTTGTGCTCTCTCAACAACCTCCTTTACCTTTTCCTTAAATTCACCACTCTGATAATACTTTAGCTTTGCAAAATCCCTTTCAAAAGTATTCTCAATTACATCATAAGGACTCACAAAAAATGCATTTCTCTTCATAATTCTCCCCCCAATCTCACATATGGTTGTCCATTCCTTTTTTCTAGATACAATAGCCCCATCACTAGTCAAGTTTCTCAACACATCATCTGTATACAACAAATGGTGGGAGAACCCAGATAAATTCTTCTCTCTTCTCTTTGCATGCACAAAACCTTCTAGGTCAAAACTCCTAACCTCATCAATAGGTAGCCTGAGGTTATTCACCACGATTCCAAATTTCTCATATGCCTCCATGGAAGTAGTTAAAAAGTAAGAAAAGGAACATTGGGGCACTAGCACAATAGCCTTCATAGGTTTTTTGAACAATTCTAGGTCCATGAAATCAATCTGCAACATCAAATCCATAAATTCCAACCGGTCAGAGACACATAGGGGCAAGAAATGTGGTGCTACCTTGGCTCCATAAGTCCTAATCAAAGTATATTTTGAGTGCAGAAACCAATATGCCCAATTATATTGTGAATTTTGTCTTGTTACATCCTTTGGGTGCATGATGCTTCTGATTAATCTTGAAATCCTATGAATGGGTGCTACACCCAACATACATTAATAGAGAATAATGTGGAAAATATAGGGAGAGAAATTCATTCTTTAGATTGATAAAATCCTTACACATTTGCTTTACAACATAAGCAACATAATGAAAACCAGTGTTTCTATTTTGACCTTGTATATCCGTTGCCACTACCAAAAAGTCAGTGGCTATCCTAGCGTCATTATTACAAGCCAAAAATTGATTCAAGAAATAATATATGTTCTTAAAATAATAAACAAATTATTCACACTCAAAGGGCTCTATATCTTTAGGGCCAAATCTTTCCTTGCTTTTTCTATGTCATACAAGCAATCTACTTCTGAATGCAAATGTATTATGCTCATACTCACCATATAGGTCCACATGTTTGATATTAACTATATAATTTGGATTGAACCCAAATACCTCCACAATTTTGTCTAGGCTTGTTACCTCAAGGACTACAATGCCATTTTCACTCTCAATCTTCTTGTCTGTGGGATCATAGTTCTTAGTTAATTCCATCATCACATCCACCTCCACAAACATGCTAGGTACCAATATCTTCCCAAGGTTAAGGTCCCATAGGTAACAAGTTAGTCTCTTAGAATAACTTTTGTTAAAATCATACAAAAACAACTGCCATCCACTCTAAGTCTGGGCCAATTCTCCAATTTCACCAGCATTGTCAATTAATTTTCTCATCACAACAACTTGCCCCATAGGTCTCTTGCCAATTCATGACCCACCCTAATTTATGGTTCTAGAGGCACCCTCCATGAATCTTTCCTAAGTTTTCTTTGCACTCCTTGAACTTGTGGACACTGTAGGGGTATCCACCATAGGGTTAGATGTTTTAGGTGGCATTAGCTTAAATACAGATTAAACATCCTGGGTCCTATGGCTCTTAACTCCTTTCTACTTGGGTTTCCTCTCTAACATAATGCTAAACTCACTGGGTTTTGGTTGGCTCATTTTTCATGATGTGACAAGACTATGGTTTACGACTTTTTATTGATCAAAGAGACCTGCCCAGTTTTAAATTCCTAGACACAATTTGTAGGAAAAAACACTGCCAAATATTATGCAATGTTTATCACCCCAATTAAGTGTTAGAGTAATCAGTTATTTACTTTATTAATTAAACAATATTTGTTTAATTACTTAAAGTTCCCTTTTACCTCTTTTCACTTAAGCTAACATTAGGTGCATAATAATTAATTACTTTATTAATTATTATTGTGCAAGCCTAGGGTTTTCCTTTTTAGGGTTTTCATCTATATATGGTTGAAAACTATCTTTTGTATGATTATTCATTTTACATTTTGGGTGAATACATTGCTCCACATTTTTGAGCATTTTCTTTGTTGCTTCTCTTTACTTCTCCTTGTAATAGGTTATTTGCTTGCAGAGGTCATTGAGCTCCTATGAAGTTGTATCTTCTCAACTCCAACATGGTATCAGAGCTTCAGATATGTAGCTGCTTGTTCTTGTTTTGAATTTTTTTGGAGCTACAAGGGTTTGTTGCAAGCCATTTTTTATTGGAACTGTCATCATTTTTGCTTCAAAAATTCAGTTTTCGCTCATTTGCAAGAAAATCGATTTCTGGGTTTTGTAGCTAGCATCGAAATTTGAATTGGGTATATTTTAGATTTTGCATATCTTGCATAGATTTGGAGAAAATCACTGTTGAAAAAATGGCTCGCATCATTTTTCTCTTGGCTGAAAGTTAAAAAAAATTATTTTCTCGTATTTTGCTTGTTGGATCAAGAAACGATTTCTGGGTTTTTATTTTTGTCTACAAACAGTGAGTAAAGTTTCCAGAAATCAAGTTAGAAATAAACTTTTTTTGCTAGAAAATTCGTTTCCTATAAGCTAAATTCAGTTTTTTGAAATATTCATAACTTTTGGCCACGGTGTCCATTTTGTGCAAATGAATAGGCGTTGGAAAGGTGTTATAGTGCTCTCTCCAGATCTATAGTCTATTTTATCAAAATATTTACCAAGTAGTTTTTATTCAGCTTTGTGTGTTTTTACACTTTGCTCAATTATTTGGTCATTCTGGCTCCTTCATGGGTTTTGTTTGTGTGGAATGGGTTATATTAATTTGATCTAAATGATGTAAGGTCAGATTTCCCAGTTTTTTTTCATTTGAAGAGTTATCATGGATTTTTCTACTCACCCTTCAGTTGTAATTCTAGAATAGGGTAATTATGAGTCATGGGCAAAGGGTATACTTACACATTATAGGTGGCTTAATATTTTGCCTTATTTGTATGATCTGATACTTGAACCAACAACTTTAGAGGGAAAATTAGCATGGGATATCATTAGAAATCACATAGTAGGACTTATATTGTCTAGTGTTGATCATGACACTGTGTTGGCTATATCGAACATTGATTGTCTTCACCCACTTTGGACACATCTTTGGGAGATCTATGGAGACCCAATTCTATCTCCATTCCCAGAGGATCCTGCTTCAGATTGTCTCTTACCCATTGCTTGGAGAGAGAATACACCATTTGATCATGATACTTTAGAGGAGCTTGTGTATTTAGACACCCTTACAAGTTCTGATGGATAAGAGGTTTGTCTCACAATTCCTACTCTTCAGACTGAGACTTCATCAACATCTCCTATTGTTCTTGATTCAGTGCAATAGGGAATCATACATCTTCCAGACATAGCTACTTTGGACTCTTATGTTGTAGACATATCTTTCTTGTTTGTGGAGTCCTATATTGCAGATTTGGAGGATTATTTTGAGGACATTCATCTCCTCTACCTTGATAGTTAGGTTATCACTATTCACCCACCATTATCCGTGCATTCAGTATTCTCCACTTCAGTTTGGATTTGGCATTATTTGTTCCGTTTAGATAGTGAGACTCTTTAGCATCCTATCATGGCACACATCTTGAGATAGATTGGTTCATCACTCTTGACAAGGTTTCTTCGACATCATCCTTTGGATCTGTTTCTTCCCAAGGGGAGGAATATCATTTGTTGCTTCAGGATCTCCTTTTGGATTCTACATCAAGCATCTACCATTGTGACAAAAGTTTTTTCATTGTGGGGGGGCCTTCTTCTCTCTTTCTATCTCTCCTATGAAGACCATTGTACATGTACTTATATGATAGAAGTTGTCTATAGGGGGTATATTGTTATCCACCTCCTATCATTCTTTCATTAGTGCATTGCTTTTGCTTTCAATAGCTTCTTCTAGGTTTTAGCTTCTCCCTAAGTCTAGCTTAAGGGGGGATGTTAGAGTAATCAGTTATTTACTTTATTAATTAAACAATATTTGTTTAATTACTTAAAGTTCCCTTTTACCTCTTTTTGCTTAAGCTAACATTAGGTGCATAATAGTTAATTACTTTATTAATTATTATTATGCAAGCCTAGGGTTTTCCTTTTTAGGGTTTTCATCTATATATGGTTGAAAACTATATTTTGTATGATTATTCATTTTACATTTTGGGTGAATACATTGCTCCACATTCTTGAGCATTTTCTTTGTTGCTTCTCTTTGCTTCTCCTTGTAACAGGTTATTTGCTTGCAAAGGTCACTGAGCTCCTATGAAGTTGTATCTTCTCAACTCCAACATTAAGGACACTCAATAATTTAACCCTAAGCAAACTTATCTCCCAAATTCCCTACTAATTTTCAGATTAACACAATTCAATATACTTAATAGGAAGAGATATGACAATTTGCTTACCCAAGTGAGAATTTGATGTTAATGCTTCTATAATCGCTTTTTGGAGCACCTCACACAATTTCATCAAATGGTGGCTATCTTCTTCACTCTTGAGAAATTCCAAATGTACAGAAAAAATAAAAACTACCTTCCTTATGACCAAGAAATGGAATGTAACACCATTAATGGGTGATGGAAAGCTTGCACGAGCAAACTGACACTTATCCATTCATGTTTAAACCCTATTTGTCGATCATCTCACTTTAAAACCATATTGACAACTCTCCTTTCACCTCACTACATTCTTCTTTACTTTATATGACTTGTCCTTAGGGTGTTTCCATGTCACCTCTTATTTGGAGGCCATCTCTCATCGCTGGTACATTTCATCCTCTGCAAGTCCTATCAGTGATGTGAGAATCCGTATGATGAGATCTCAACCATTAGATTAAGGCCCATCTTTGGTCATGTTCATTTCCCATCATGTATCACTGATTCACACTTCAAATTCTAGACCACATTAGCGATAGGAGAAAAAGGTGATGAAACAAGATCAAGCCACGTGTACCTACTTGAAAATAAAAGGCACAAAAAACATCACTCACAAGAGTAATTTAAATTAGAGATAAAAAATTAGAACACCTGACCACATCGCTCATTGCTATTTTGAAACTCAAAGTTTACAACCAATCTGTGATGAGTGATGGAAAAAGATGCAAAGAGCACAAAGGGTCATCACGCATCACCAATTCACAACATAAAAATTACAAGTGATTAGCAATAAAGGAGAAGACAATGATAATGAAAGGAACAAATGTATCACACATCACTAAAAAAAAATCATGATCCATAACCTATCCACAATATGTGAAACAAGAGAAATACTATTCATCATACATCACTAATGTGAGTCGCGCATTCACAAAGCTATCTGTGATGAGCGATGAGCAAGAGAGGTAGAAAGGACTTAAGTGGGACAATTTTGTACGTGCTCACAAGTTGTTTTAAGGAGGGGTATTCCTAGGACCATGTATAAAAAGGCTTCAAAGGACTTAAACCATATTATTTCAAAGGATGTAAAGGCTAAATAAGGTTGATCATTCAACCTTATAAAATAAAATTATTTCATCTAGGAACAAGGGCTTGGTAACTTCATGGGATTTAATGACCCAAATCATTTTAACATGACTAGGAACTAGTTACATCAAGTCAACTGAGAAATAGACCGCAAGACCATAGGTTGAGATACAAAGGAAAATATTCAAAGTAAAAAAATACCTCATACAAAACCCTAAGCCCAAGACTTATTTGACCAAAATAACACTTAGGAAAATGCTTTCTCCCAGACCAATGGAACATGATTTTTTTTTTTATGAGGGTTCCATCAATGCTACTTCTGGTGTATGAGTCCCAGTATAGGAAAATTTGTAGATTTTTGCAAATCTAGAATCTACATTTTCAGAAACCTATTCCTCCCCAAAAACCCTAATTTGGGACTAAATCATCTAGTATGGCATATGTGTCCCAGTCAGCATTCAAATTAGCGATTTCAATATTTTAGAGAGTGTCATAAAAAAATGTATCCTTGAAATTTTTCACTCATTTGGGCCTTTCTTGTGGACTTTGACCTAGTTTTTCCTATATTTAATGTTATAATGTGGTCAACACATTCACATTACGCATTGAATGCTTATAAATCAATAAAAAACTAATGACGTCTTGCAAAGGTGTTGTGAAGTGTTGTAACACACTTTCACACTTTTCTAGGACCTTTCTATCATAATTCAACTAAACAACCTCTTTTACCCCTTTCCAAGCCTTACTTTAAAGTGTTGTAAGGATTTGTAACAAAATCTCACACTTTCCTAGTCGTATCATCAATAATTTGACCCTTTCTTAGATTTAAATGGCCCCATTATGCACTTATAGGCCCTACTTAAGTGTGTTTTGAAATACAATCTCGTTAAACAACATTAATCACACTTTAATTCTTAACAATTAGGAATTTTTCCCTAGTGGGACCAAGTTGCCACCTTGGGAAACTCAATCCAATAAGGCTTAAAAATCAAAATTATCTTAATATTCTAGTAGGATATTATCCTCTAAACCCTAAGGTTGGCTTGTGGTGAGGTATTTTTGGGAAATTAGGGAAAATCATGTATAAATAAAGGGTTTTCCCCTCATTTTCACCTCCTAAATCCTTCCCTCTATTCATTCATTCTTATTTTCTTCATTCATCATTATTATCAAGCAAGCTAGGGTTTGTGCATTCTAAAACATCAAGACATCTTTCTAAAGAATTCAAAGGAAGATTCTTCAACAATCATTGCAACAACTCAAGATCTATCATCAAGGCAGGGTTTTTACTCCATTATTTCATGTTTTATTTCATTATCTATTCATTTTGGTTTAATTACCTAAAAGGGGTTTGACCAAGGCAAACCCCCATGCCCTAACATCCAACATTTATTTCTCTCTTTGTGTGATTTGCAGGTCTTGTTTGTAGATTTATCAAAGAACAAGGTGTGGAATGTTGTCAACAACTTATCAAAGATCTTCAAGGTTATCAAAGCCCTAAAAGAGGCTTGGAGAACACCTAAAAACCAATTTCTATAGTTTCAAGTCCAAAAAATTATGAATTATGCATATTCAGATACCTATTTGGCTGAAATAGGCTCTGGTGCAGTTTTCTAGAATTTTCCCGAAGCTAGACTAAGTCGCCTATTTTGGCACAAGTGTCCCTCTAGGTTTAAAAATCATTTTTTTCAAAACTTGTGAGACATTTGTAGTCTCCATTCCAGCCTCTATGAATTTCTAGGTGCGCTTTTTCTATTTAGCCCTTCCATCTTGTTCTATATTGCATTCAATCTATCATTTTGCACATCACATTGAATCTTCAAGCATTCTATGTTTTCAAAGTTTACACTTGGTGGTGAACCCCCTTTCTATCCACTTGCACCCTTTCTCTCCATTTTTATCCCCAAGAACTCTCCCTTTGATAGATTTTAATCCCCTTTGCATTAAAGTCTGAAGGGTTTGCTCTTGAATGAATTGTGAATCTTTGTCCCTTCCCCTTTAGGTCCAAAACCCTAGAGGTACAACAAAGGTGACAAAAATTTGTAGTTCATTTTGGTGAACCCAACTTTTGAATACCTTCTTTTCTGATTTGGAGTCCCTTATCGCCCTAGATTTAGTTGGCATTGCATTAGTTAAGTTGCATTCTAGGGTTTCAAATTTTGCATTAATGAAAGTGCATATCACTTACATTTTTGAATCTCAAATCCTTGAAAATCATACAAAATCTATATTTCCCTTTCCTCTTCCAGTCATCCAACATCACAAGCATCAAAACTAGTTGAAAATTTTTGGTTCATGAAAAAAACCCTAATTGGGACTAATTCACCATTCTAGGCGACTTAGTCCCAATCTAGATTTTTCACTGTCTATTACAGCATTAGACACTTCATTTCTATGCAACCTAAGCCTCCTAGTATAATATAGTATAAGTCTGGAAAGTTTTAGGAACATTTTTTTTATCCATCTAGCTCAGAAACATCATTTTAGGGCACTCATTTTTGAAATCATTTCATCATTAGATCTAAAAATGCTCATATTTTTGAAATTTTGCATAACATGGTTAAAAGTACTTTTCAATTTTGCATACACAATGTTTCTATTAATAAAACTTTGCATAAGTTTGATAAAAGTTCTTTTCATTCTTGCATATACATTGTTTACATTCTTAAAGCTTTACATATATTGGAAAAAAATATTTTGTATCTTTGGATATACATTGTTTATATTGCTAAAACACTGCACGAAATGGTCGCATGTACTTCTCATTTTTGGTTCAAAAAATGTTAGTATCTTACATATCTAGATATCTTGAGAAAAATTTCCTATCCTCTCCCTAAGAGAGTGTTTTAGTTAAAGAGGATACAACCTTGGACATTCCTAACGATCATATTTGTTCCTCTCCTAATATCTCTCCTCTTGGCAATGAAGATATTTTGGTAGAAGAACCAATCAATGAGAGTTTTGAGAATCCTAGTTTTTCTCTCCTCTTACCTCTCTTAGTGGACAATACATTAATGAACAGGACAACACAAACCCAACTAATCATGACAATAGCATTTGTTCTTCTCATAGTATCTCTCCTAGTTGTGAAGAAGATGCTTTGATGTTAGCAAATAGAATTGATGAAGGTCATGAGAATCTTTGTTTTCTTCCTTCAACTAGAGAAACCCTTACTACACACAAAAATTCAACCATTGATCATTTCCCTACTTGTGATGAAGTCATTTTAGAAGAGCCAACCTCTGATTGTCAAGAGCAGTTGGTTTGTAGTTCTCCTAAAATCCTTCCTCCTATGGAGGATATCATGATACATGATAAAGATAACATTGATAATAATAATATTGTAACCTTAGACAAAAATGAAGAGACACCTTTAGCCTCTCACTCACTCAAGGATGTTAATATTATTCAACCTCAACTTATTCTTTACCACCCTTCAAAAAAATGACACACTTAAAGAAAACTCGAACTTACCCTTTACCCACCTCAAAATAATGTGTCATGTCAACTGAGTCATAATACCATTTCTCACACACATTACACTAGAAATGATCCACACCCACCACAACCAACCCCAACACCCTTACCTTTTCCTAATCCCATATTGCCTTGTGATCCTCAATTAAATTCATACATTAGGGCATATGATCTTGTTGAACAACTAAGAAATAATCCTACTAATATATCATTATGGGACCTTATTCAAGCCTCCCCTCACTATCAAAAAATGATGCAAAATGCCTTACAACAAGTTCCTATCCCTTCTAATGTTCAACCAAATGACATAGCAACTACAACTCAAGGACTCAGTGTTGATATTATTTTTCACCAAAGTGAGCTCCCTCCTTTGAAAGTGCAAAAATAAAATGAAGCTTTCATAATAATATCACAATACAAACAAAAAGGGATAAAGAGAACTCTTATCGATACTAGCTTTGTCCTTAATTTTGGTAGTGTGAGCCTTTTGGATAGGCTTAGAATTGATCGATCAACCATTCAACCTGATTCTTTATCTATTAGGGGATTTGACAACATCACAAAGCAACTGCTTGGTGTGGTTACTTTACCTCTTACAGTTGGAATGGACACAATGGAAACACCAATCCACATTATTCCTCATGAACTCTCATATAATCTTCTCTTAGGTAGACCATGGTTTCATGCAATAAATGGGGTACCTTCCACTCTTCATCGTAAAATGAAATACATCTACAACAACCAAGTGCACATACTTGACGCTGACCTGAATCCAAATAGTTGTTTTGAACATTGAGAAAAATAGAGAGAATTAGTTAAACACATTAACACCAACCACAAAAGTGGAACCCACACAACAAACAAGTAAAGAACAACATATTGAACAAATCAAAAAGCTATTAGATGATGATTGGGGTTCCTTAGATTTCAAACCTACATTAATGGGAGAATACAAGATCATCAATAAAGAATTTGAAAAGGGACCAACAGGCTTGTCCACATAGGACTCAGTAGATATTTCACAAGCATCCACCTCAACTACTTTAGACAAAGAAGCAAACAAAGAACAACCACCTAATCCAAAAGCAATGAAAAATATTTATGGAAAAGGTTATGAGCTCATGAAACAACTTGGCTACAGTGGAAAAGGATGTGGTGATAAAGAACAAGATATCTGTGTCCCCATCGGTCCTAACACACAAACAAAAAATCATGGTCTTGGTTATTGTCCTTTGATATAAATCACCAAGCCTTCACCTCACATCAACACCATCACAAAACATCCTTATAAACCAACCTTCACACTAGTGCATCCTGAACTAATCACTAACTCATTTAACCCCAATTTCCGACAAAACCTATATAATCAGATGTATCGTAGGGCACTTGTGCGAATTTCCATTTTTTTAAATTTTTACCCCGACGTTCATTGGAATTTCGATGAGCCATTGTTTTGTGTATGTTTCGACAAAGATATTTCGCCAAAATTGGGGTGGTCCTGCAAAGTTAAATTGTGGCGTGCATAAATTGAAATGAGCTCGACTATTTATTGCGACAGTGTTTTGCTTGACGGTTTTCTTGGGGAAAATCAAAAGAAACTCAAGAAGATATTGCCAGGTTGAGGGAAGTCATTGTCTTTTTCTAGAATTCATTTGTGAAGTCAGATTTGTACTTCCAAGTTTGAAAATCATATTTGAAAGCAACATCTCATCAGATTTCATTTATAGTCTTATGCATTTTTAGAATTTCATTTCAAGATTTTAGACCTGAGTTCACAAATTCTTTATAAGGGAATTGTTTATAACTGATGGAAAATTCTTGATGGATTTGGACAAAGATTATATTTGCAAGGTTTCAATTTTAACCCTAATGATCAATTTGCAATAGATTTGGGAGCCATAGCTAGATAATATCAAAGGTGTTGGTTGTTTTTTACTGTAACCAAGTTTATCTTCTAGACACATAGCATATAAAATCTCAGATAATATTTCCTTACAATACCATCAATCTATATTCTAACCCAATACTACTTATCAAATCCTTATATGAACATAGTCACCTTTAACCTCATTGAAGCATTTTAATTAATTCCTTGAATTAAAGCCAAAATGAGAATCACACACCATAACAGTGAGATGAACAGAATAACCCTTGATCATTTAATTCAAGATAATAATATATTCATAAAATGGAGATACATGACCTTGAAATGAGTAATTTTCATTCAGATGCTAGTACTGTCTTGAAAATTAAGTATCCATGAAACTAAAACCTACAATAGAATGACACCAAACCTAAGAATAATATCTTCACTATAATATCAAGCTCTTTACAAATTCGCTCTGCAACTTCAGTTAGACTTGACCTAAAGATATCTAACTTGCTAACCGGCCATATTTTTGGTCCTGAAATCCTTCTTATAGGGAAAATGAAGGAGCAACAAGCATCAGACCAGAAATACACCTATCACTGGTCACTTGGACCACCTTATGACATTTCAAAAATTGGTTACAACAGTTGAGTCTCTGGAGAATCTTCTTGTTCATCCCATCCACTGGAGAATAACTGTTGCATTTGCCAAACTTTGAAAACTTGCACCAAAACTACCACCAAGACATAGCCAAAATTCGTTATAACCATAACCACTGAGCTGTTAACTGTCGGTTGTAGACTCTATCCTATTTTTGTTCAGTTAAGTACTTTTCTACCCATCCTTGATATTTCTCATCCGTTGGACAATTAAAATTTACCACCTAATTTACCTTTGCACTGTAAGTTGTATACTTTACTACTATTTGATTCGCCTCCCTTTCAAAAGATTCCAAAAATGTGCTAGTGCTAATGATTTCATCTACCCTGTCCTGCCATTGCTGCAGTGATCTAATATTTCCTTGGGCATCTACAATATCTGGTAAAGATGTGCCACTCCAGTCATCAAAAATCTTTACCAACTCTTTAATCCTCTTGCTCAAATCATCAGGTAAGGCTTGGAAACCTTGTAGTGACTTCACAAAGTCTTGAGTAGGCCTTAATTGTTGAGGCCTATTAGCTGCATTTTGAGAATTTCATTTCCAGATTTTGTTGTGCAAGTTCAATATTCTGATTTTAGGAGTGTAACAGTTGGAAATCATTGTAAAATTAGAATTTAATAATTTTTGGAATTAGCATTTGAAAGTGGTTTTTGGGGTCATTAACTTTAGACCATCTTCTCTTTTTGCAGGGGTGGTTGCATGCCGATTTTTTTGGTGTAAAATATCATAATTATTATATTTTGTAACCTGTGTACGATTAAAAATTATTGGAGTGCGTGTGAATTTTATACTTTTTGAAGATATAAATATTCAAGCTTGGTAAAGAAAAATCATGTTAGATAATATTAGTCCAGAACAAAATGAAGAGATAGTTACTAGATTGTGGGATATATTGAAAAGAAAGGGTGATGGGAAATGTTATTGTCCTTGCAATAATTGCAAGGGATTAAAGACGAGAAGACTTTTAATCACAACAACTGAGAAACATTGTGGGCAGCATGGTCACATTGAAGGGGGGCATGATTATCATCCATTGGTAAGTTTATCAAAGATGAAGTTAATGATCATATGGAAGAAGATGATCATGCACCAAAAAAAACAATTGAAGATGATGGTACAAATACATTGATCCATGACACATGTAGTGGCACATCTGATCATGTTGATCGAGATGACTTTGACGATGTTCATGATTAACCTATACTTGAGAAGGCATACAAGTTGCTTTATGAAGGCACCCAAACAACTCTTTTGTCTGCTGTATTGTTGCTGGTGAACTTGAAGGTTATGAATGGTTTATCCAACATAGCAATCTCACGGAGGCTAAGGTATGTCATATATGTCATTTTTTTTCATCTATTTTAATTTTTTTTAGTTCATCGCTAGTAAATAAAGGATGAAGTATGTACCTTTAATATTCTTTATATTAAGAAGTTATTTTTTGTTGTAGATTGATTGGTAATTTTTGTTACCACCATCAAATATTTTACCTTGCTCATACTGAGATTTATCTGGCATTATGAAAGATTTTAGAATGGACTATCAAGCAATAGATGCATGTCCCAATGATCATATTATATATCATAAACAACATGAATTTGCAATAGAATGCCTGAAATGTCATATCAGTAGATATCGAACATATCAACTAACAAAAAAGGTGCCTTGCAAGGTTCTTCGTTATATTCCCATTATTCCACGTATGCAACAATTATTTAGGTGCGAAATCTTAGTGCAATTTATGGATTACCATGCACGTAATAGAAGTGGAGATGAGATTCTTTGAATTCCTACGGATGGTTATGCATTTAGGGACGTGGAGGAAAAATGGCCACACTTTAAAGAAGAACCTCGTAATCTTAGGCTTTCATTGGTAGCGGATGGTGTCAATCCATTTGGAGAGCTGAGATCTATTTAATTAGTGTGGCCTATTTTTGTTATCAACAATAACATTCCTCCATGGATGTCAATAAAGAAGGAGCACATAATGTTGGCAATGATTGTTCCAGGTATTTGTTTACATCAATTTTTTTTAATGTAGTAGCATCTCATTTGTCTTATTTGTTGCATAATGACTTATATGTTTTTTCATTTAATAGTCATGTACATGAATTTATATATATTGCAATAAAATGGTTATAATAATTATGTAATGTTTATGTTCATTCAACTAGGTAAGTACCAAGTTAAAGATGTGAATATATACATTGAGCTTCTTATCGACGAGTTACTAAAGTTATGGAATGGCGTCACTATGTATGACGTATCTAGACCAATAGGACAAAGACAATTTCAATTCCATGCAATGCTTGTATGGACAATTCATGATGCCCCAAGGCTAACACATTTTTCTGGTATGTTATAACGTTCGACTGCATGACTTTAACGATATTTAATTTTATGAATTAGATATCATGCATGTTTTTTAAATAATCTATTCATTATATATAATTATAAAAATTGACATATTTAATCCAATTATATATGATTTGCAGGTCTTCAAACAAAGGGAAAATTTGCATGTCCAATTTGTGGTCCAAAGATGAAATCTCGTCGTTCAACAAGTTTAGGAAAGCAGGTGTTTGATGAGTATAGGCACTTCCTCCACATAAATCATAAGTATCGAACTACTGAAAAACATCTTTTCAATGGGAAAGAAGAGACTACATCAAAACCATGAAGAATGACACCTCCCCTATGGAAGTTGGAATATAATATAATTAATCGTCAAGGTTATACATTGGATCAAATTGTTTATCTATCATTTATGATATGTTTTGAATTTATATTTTTATTTTGTGATCATGCTGTAATTGACAATGATTGTAGTTGTTAATTTATTTAACTTATAAGCTTCATGAAGGTCATCAAGGCATTAATGGTTGGCTTCCACAGGGACTGAAAAGTTATCCCAGACAATTTACTAGGTTACCCTACTATGAGCAGCTACAAATTGTGCATTTATTTGATACAATGTATATCAAAAAGAATATGACAGAAACGTTATGGAAAATATTGGATGGAAGGCATGACAAAGAAAAAATTGTCAAAATTTGTAGTGACATTCAGGAAGCCAGTCATGCAATGAAAAATGTCATTCAATTAAATAGCGATGGAGACCAAATTAATATAAGTGCCTTTCCTTGGTTATTAACAGAGCAACAAAGCAATGTTATAAAACAAGTCATACGAAAAATTCGATTTCCCACAGGATTTGCTGCCAACATAAACAATATCATAACAAAGAAAGGTGAATTTGGGTCAAGGATGAAAATGCATGATTGGCATACCTTCATTAAGGTAATTAGTCTGGTATATTATATATATATATTTGTATACTACATGTACTTTTCAGTGTATTATGTTTACTACTTTTGGAAAAATATTAATGAAAAGATCATTTTATAATTGCCGCAGTACGTTCTACCTCTATCTCTCCTAGATAACTTCGATAACAATGTCAAGCAAGTTATATATGATCTTGGAAAATACATGAGGTAAGTAGCGATACTTGTTCAATTGGTTGTATATTTTTGTTAAATCTCATTAATATATTTGTGCCTTGAATCACTTGTAGATGGCTATCATCTAAAGTAATCCATAAAGAAGATATAAATTATTGGAAGAGAAGAATTCCTTGTCTAATGTGTGAAATGCAAAAGTGTTTACCTTCGACATTTTTCAATGCACAAAAACACTACCTCATACACCAAGTTGAGGAGATTGAATTGTGTGGACCTATACACACAAGGTCAATGTGGATGGTTGAGAGGCACTTGAAATTTTTGAAGACTTTGGTTAGACAAAGAGCACATCTCGAGGGTTCTATGGTGGAGGGATACATAGTATACCAAACCATGGTGTACATTACTGAATATCTTCCTAAGTTTGTAGCAAAGATCCATGCAGATCGCATTTGGGATCCCAACTCCATTAAAAAATTTGAAGGGGAGTACTTGATGGGGAAAGGTAGATTGAGGAAAGTGTCAGGTAATTATAAGATGGTCATGGAGATTGATGTAAGTGTTCCAAAGCTTTCTTGCACAACTAGCTAAGAAGACCTTTCCTTGTCTTCTTCTGGGAACCTAATATTTTCTAGGTCCTTGTTAGGCTTAGATGATTAACTAAGTCCTAATCCAAATCCTCTCCAAGAGTCTCACACCTTGTGCTTCACCTTGAAGGACTAACACCACTTTGTTATGTGCAAACTCTCTCCTACACTTAGAAGACTCTAAGTGCCAACATCACATAGACATTGAATTGATTGCAGGGGTGCCAAACACATTGAAAACATGCCATGTACTTCTGACTAGATCCATCTTGGAGGATCTCCAAACTCCTTTCCTACTGATTTCAAGAATTGGTCTTGAGGAGGCCTATTTCTTGTAGCCCTTGACAGAGACCTTTACTTCATTCCTGCCCAAACTTTCCAAACAACTTAAAAAACCAATTCCACATTCGAATACCCTTTTGGATTTTCTGAAGGATTCAAAAGATTCTATACTCCTAAGTCCTCTGTACACTGGTTTCCTATTACATAGGTTAAATAGGGCTATTAGGCCTAGTTTGTAGGACCCCACTAGTTTTCTTGCTCAAACCTCAGTCAAATGGATTGATAGAACCTCAATCCTTCTAGCATGTTAGGATATGTCTATACCCTACCTAGAACTGTACTTGTTCTGTACTGTACCTCAATCCCCTGCCTAAATTCTTCAATTCATTACTGTCAAACCTCTAACCGGACACTCTAAGCTTGCTTAGGACTTAACATTAAACATAGTTGTTCCACTCTCCATGACTCCTAACTCTACATATGTATAGAACAATGGCTCCCCTAACACATCCATCTACCCTCAGGAAAATCCTGTGACTAGATTTCATGGGGGAGCCATAAAAACACAAGCTGGTCAGGACAGGACCAGTAAAACCCTTAAACCTTAACCTATCTATTCAAGACACTAAAACAACTTAAATCAACTTACTTTCAGAATGAAAAAAGTTTAATACTATCCCATGAACATGACTCTAACACTAAATCAAAACATCCAATTCACTTGGTATCACTGTCACTCAATAACACTTAGAGTTCACATAAAAACAAAAATTGTAGAGCTATCTTCTATTCCAAAAACTTGATTACAATCTCCCTCTTTCTTGAATTTGAGCCTGCTTCATATTAGATGCCATTCACCATGTTTGTAGGGTATGTTGGTCGATCCCCCACTCCTATCCTTTAGGGGATCCTATGTAACCGAGTTGCATGCAACATTTGCCATAATGGCAACTGTTGTCATGACAATTTTGTAACAACATTTGGCAACTCTGTCATTATGCCACCTTCCTAACTCTTAGGAACTCTATCTCCTATATTTCGAGTAACCAACACCATTAAAGGCCTCATGGCATCTTTCTAACATCATTTATGTGTTTAGAACACATTTAAGACTCAAATCCCAACTTAAGCTACTAAGGCTAAGCAATGTAAAAACTATTAACAATGACTAACTCACCTAGCCACAACAATGACCTTCTAAGGTCCAAAAAAAATATACAATTACTCTAACTTGGCTAATGTCAGATACAAGCCCAAAATATCCTAACTATGGAGGTTAGCCTAGGTGTGCTCCTGCACCAGAGATTAATTAAAATACATTTTACATTTGGTTTTTATGTATATTGTACTTATAAATTAAGGTCGTATACCATGGTAATTAACTAATTATATGTTGTTTGTGAATTTCATTTTTTTTTTATACAGTTGGTAGAGAGTGGGATACACTACATTTGTACATTGCAAACAATCTTGATTGGATGACGGTATGGATTGAACGATGTCAACAATCTGGCCGCACATTAACATGGGAAGGTGTGGCTTCAGAAGCTAATCGTAATGGAGATTCCAATGTTACACCAAGGGAAATTGATTTAGCATATGGTTTAAGAGATAAATAGGTATGTACAAATATATTAATCACCCATATTATTTAATTATTTTCAATTATATTGATGTATATATATGATGAGATTTTTTTCTTTGCATACATGCGGCCAAGAATAAATATGTTTATCAACTGACGATATTGCAATAAGTTTTGCATGTTTGACATATTGCAGGTGAAACACCACAAGGCTATGTGGTGCAATGGTCGTAAATTTCGAATCAAAAAGTTGGATGACATGAAGAAAACTTGTGATTCTGGGATAAGTGCAGTCTTCCAGGTGACTAATGTTTCATCTAGAAGCGACATACATCCAAAAGTCTCAGAAAATCAATACTATGGGATTTTGGATGATATACTTGAGTGCGACTTTAAGTCCTTCAAATTAGTTTTGTTCGTCGTCCTATGGTACAGGCTACGATTGAATGAAAATGATCCCGAGAGAACTATTATTGAACATGATAATGGATTTACCATGGTTAATACAAGGTATTTTGAGCGAGCTGGAAATGAGCCCTATGTTCTTCCAAGCCAATGTGAGTAGGTATTTTACTCAGAGGTTCCAGGTAAAGCGGGTTGGTCATATGTTGTTAGACATGATCCAAGAGGAAGGCTGGTAAAGTATAATGTGGTGGAAGAAGAAGATACTGAAGAAATAGAAAATGATGTAGATGATGATCAAGATCAATAGTTAGTTGATGATGTGCCTGACGAAGATGTCGAAGAGGAGGAACTAGATCATGATGATGTAGGAGTTAATGTTTATGAAGATGATATCCGTGTGGATGATGACATTATCGAAACTGATATCAATGACGATGATGATGATATGACCAATCCTTACAATGTTGAATCTGGATCGGATGATACAGACAAAGAGTTGGATGAAGAAGAAGATCAATGACATTAATTTGTATTATCTATTTGATATTAATTTCTTGAAAGAATTATATTTGGCTTATGTGGCTACATAATTAATTTATGATGTTTTTAATTTTAATTATATTTGAATTATATTAGAATATGTCCAGTTAGGGAAATTAGTGTGCCCTAATGTTTTTATTAACATCGAACTGGTAAAATTGTTGGCCGGACACTATGATTCGAAAAAGAAAGCTATATGTGATTTGTCAAGGAATCCATTGATACATGTATCTGAGAATGCAATTGTTGAGGTTTTCAGAATGGAGGGAATATGCAGTGACAAAGTAGTGAGTGAAGAGCTCAATGGTGAGTTCAAAAGGATGGACACCATTTATAAAGGGTAGAGGTTACCTCTGCACAGAATTAGGTGTCATGGAAAACCTAATCCAATGGAAGACAGTGAGGGGCCACCCTTTCATTTAGACCTCTTCGAACCTTACCTAAAATATACTTACTACTCAGTGGGACAGGTATTAGGGATGGAGGTACCTTAGCATATGCCAGTTGTTCCTATGGTGATTTCTGTAGACATTCAGTACCACAATTCCAAATCATTTGACTATGTTGCACATGTTTTTAAGGAGCTGGATGTAGGTTTGATGGCAATAAAGAGTGGTGCTTTTGTTCTCCATCTCAGAAATTACTCACTGTTGATGCACTTAGTGTTTTATTTTGGACAAGAGTTAGGTTTATGGCCCCAGGCACTGAAGATTTCACAATCCGACAAGGAAGGTAGGCCATTGCCTGTTCAATTATGGACTGTTGTTTGGGACAGCAGGTTTGCCAATTCAAATTTCTTGCATTTTGAAGAATTCTTTGTGAAACCCATGTATAGATTTTTTAGCCATCCTTGTAATTATTCTTTATCTGAACAAGTAAAAAGGTTTCTTAGGCCTAGAGATTACAATGGACCAATTAACCACAACTGGGGGGATTGGTATTGCTTAGAGAATACCACAATGATTAGGGTTTATGGCTTTGAGGATACACCTTTCATTCTACCCAGAACTATCCCGGATAGAATTGCATACCTTGAAATTATTAGGAAAATGGATTACTCCAGTGTTATGAACTTAAGTTCATATGGGAAACAAGATTTTATGCCCAGTACATTGTGTTTTAGTGATTTCACTGTATTATCCAAGGAAGGTTATGATCTAATTCTAAAAAAATTATTGCACTACAACATGAGCATAGCACCAGTGAGAAAGAACTTTGATCCAGAAGGGTATATCCACTCTGCCAGACAAAAAGTAAATCTCGGAGGGTACCATCATGTGCCCTTTAAATCTGATGACATAATCAGAAACCAAGAGGTAGAGGAAGTTGAAATTGTGATTGAAAAACATAATCAGGAGTTGGTGGATGCTGAGTCGTTATCCTCCATTAAGGGGATTTCAGAAATAGATAGGCCACAAAGCTCATCTAGGAAAGTTTCAAGAATGAAGAATCAGGAGTACGCCTATGTTGCCAGAGAAACAGACGTTGAGGAAACCATGGATGTAGATACAAGACATGAAGACTATAGGTATTTCATATCAGATAATGAATTTATAAAGACCTCAGAGTTTAAGACATTTTTATATAAGCAAAAAGGGAAAGAGATAAGTGGACAGGTTGACAATGTCACTCCAGGGAATGAGGATCAACTGTTAAAAAGCTTAAAGGATAAAGTGGACAAAGAGATGATTGACATGACCCCTACAAAGGGGAGGGAGCTGCTTGAAAAGGCAGGTGTTATGATTTTTCCAGGTTTGGATATGAATTCTGCATTAGTTTTTGATAGTTTCTTAAAAGATAACAATGCTACCCATAAGCTCAGTATAGAGAAGGTGACGGAGGTATACACAGGATCAAGATACAATCCTGATGATGAAACATTGATGATTTGGGCCTTGTATCCTCCTCACAAGAAATCAATTGTTATTGATACTGAAAAGGCATTCAGACATGTCATGACCCTGAAGGCTGGAGAGGTTGATCCTGTAGCGACTGCTGATATTGGGATAAATATAGCCAAGTTGAATAAAGCCCAAATCCAAGCATTGATAAGGGAAAGGGAGATGTACAAAACCAATAATGAGAGGATGTTGAGAGAGAATGAACACTTGAAAGACTTGGTAGGTGGTGTAACAAAACCAACAAGGATGCTCACTCAAGGTGAGAGTTCATAGAGAAAAGACCATTGGGAAGGGTCAACTGCATACTCTTAAGGGAGAATGGATGCATTTTCTGTAATAATAAAAAAAAGGCAGGCTGTTTTAACCACTTGGTTAAATAAACTCTGGGGAAAACATTCACAGTACGTAGATGCAATAAAGGAACGTAGGAGAGTGGATAGCAGAATTTAGGAAAGAATTGAGGAATTGGAGGAGGACACTACTAGTAATGAAGAGATTGAAAATGCCAATTGTATTATGGATAGGCACAGGGATTTCTATGTGGAGTTACAAGGGGATATGCAGGGATTGATAGAGGTTGCGGAAGATAGATTCACCAAGTTATGTGATGATGAAGGGAAAATGAAGGAAGCGACTACATGGAAAAGTGAGTGCGAAACAATACTCCAAGGGATGTTGGAGACATCCATTGCGAAAGATGTGATATTGGATGCAACATGTGAGAAAAATGAGCAAATGATAATGATGGAAATTGTGATCCATGATGCGTTGGGAGATGCAGACACTCATGAGCACCAGGATTATACAGAGCATATGCCTGCAGTCCATTTGTGGCTCAAGAGAAATTAGTTAATAGTGGATTTGTTAAACCTTTTATGCTTTAAATCTTTTTGAAAAGGCACATCCTTTTGCAAATTGATGTATAAGTATCCGTTGTTGGATAAATTTAAGGGCTATAAGATAGAATTAGAATAGGAAGAATGCTGTAAGCATTAAATTTTCAGAAATGATGACATTCAAGGAGACTATGTTGCATGTATGAACTTTGAAGGAGATAATGAAAGACTATTGATTTAGTGGCTTCATTCTGGTACCAATTGTTTGTTGGATTCTTGCGATTATTTGATTGTCTCCAATCTGATGTTTCTTGGTTGTTTAAATTGAAGTATCAAGTATATATTCTATTTATCAGTACACATTTGTTGTTTTTGTGTGATTTGGTTTATTGGATTCTTTAAAGAAGAATTAAAATTACTTTCAATAAATTACAGTAATCTGGGAATGCCATTTGGATCATTAAGAAGAATCAGATTATTAGATTTGATATTCTGCCTCAACTAGGGTTTATCAATTACACTCTTGCATGTTTATACCAGTTGTAAACTCATAGTTATATGCTAAACAATTAGAGGACCTGCTAGATAGAAACCATTCATTAAAGGCTTTCATTTGACTCTATTTTACCCAATAAGGCACTGGTCTCCCTTATTTACATTACATTAGTTTTATTCATTTCATTTAACATCTCTTGATTGAACATATTAATTCATACCTTGATATTGCATATACAATTTATACCAAAGTAGGATCATATCTTTCCATTGTTAAATTGTCATTTGTGGATAGTTAGATCAAGTAGGAAACATAAATTGAACATATTAATTTAGTATAAGAGTCAACCAATCATAAGGAAAACATAATATGAAGATGAATTTTCTCAAATCTTGTGGTTGTAGATGCCCTTTTGAAATCTATGCAAAATGTGAGAGGATAGACAAAGCTCATGAACTATTTGACACAATGCCTCCAATAATTGTAATCTCATGGAATACACTCTAATTAGAAAAGTCTCATCACTGCTCTCATAACAATCTATCAATTTGTTTTAGTGTCTATTGTGTTATACCCAATTTGGGACATGGGGTATAACAAAATAGACACTAAAATAAATTGAGAGATTACAATTCTTTGATACATTTTGTCAAATAGTTCACAATCTTTTTCTATCTTTCCACATTCTGTATAAATTTTAAAAGGGCATCTACAACCACAACATTTGAAAAAAATCATCTTCATATTATGCTTTCATGGATGT